>CM069862.1:205132571-205732571 GCA_036172795.1 Pelodytes ibericus | reverse complement strand
ATGATAATGATCAGTGGATACGCGGCAGGACAGAGGAGTTATGATAATCAGACTGTAGCAGGGATGACAATGTGTAGTCAGTGGATAGGCGGGCAGGACAGAGGAGTTATGATAATCAGAATGTAGCAGGGATGACAGTGATCAGTGGATACGCGGGCAGGACAGAGGAGTTATGATAATCAGACTGTAGCAGGGATGACAATGTGTAGTCAGTGGATACGCGGTCAGGACAGAGGAGTTATGATAATCAGACTGTAGCAGGGATGACAATGTGTAGTCAGTGGATACGCGGACAGGACAGAGGAGTTATGATAATCAGACTGTAGCAGGGATGACAATGATCAGTGGATACGCGGGCAGGACAGAGGAGTTATGATAATCAGACTGTAGCAGGGATGACAGTGATCAGTGGATACGCGGGCAGGACAGAGGAGTTATGATAATCAGACTGTAGCAGGGATGACAGTGATCAGTGGATACGAGGGCAGGACAGAGGAGTTATGATAATCAGACTGCAGCAGGGATGACAATGTGTAGTCAGTGGATACGCGGCAGGACAGAGGAGTTATGATAATCAGACTGTAGCAGGGATGACAATGTGTAGTCAGTGGATACGCGGACAGGACAGAGGAGTTATGATAATCAGACTGTAGCAGGGATGACAATGTGTAGTCAGTGGATACGAGGGCAGGACAGAGGAGTTATGATAATCAGACTGTAGCAGGGATGACAATGTGTAGTCAGTGGATACGCGGCAGGACAGAGGAGTTATGATAATCAGACTGTAGCAGGGATGACAATGTGTAGTCAGTGGATACGCGGACAGGACAGAGGAGTTATGATAATCAGACTGTAGCAGGGATGACAGTGATCAGTGGATACGCGGACAGGACAGAGGAGTTATGATAATCAGACTGTAGCAGGGATGACAGTGATCAGTGGATACGCGGACAGGACAGAGGAGTTATGATAATCAGACTGTAGCAGGGATGACAGTGATCAGTGGATACGCGGGCAGGACAGAGGAGTTATGATAATCAGACTGTAGCAGGGATGACAATGTGTAGTCTGTGGATACGCGGACAGGACAGAGGAGTTATGATAATCAGACTGTAGCAGGGATGACAGTGATCAGTGGATACGCGGGCAGGACAGAGGAGTTATGATAATCAGACTGTAGCAGGGATGACAATGTGTAGTCAGTGGATACGCGGGCAGGACAGAGGAGTTATGATAATCAGACTGTAGCAGGGATGACAGTGATCAGTGGACTGCACTAGGGCTTCTACTAACATATGTGATGCAGGTTCTTCTACTGAGACAGAAAGAGTTAAAGAGGTAAAGCTGCAGTCTAGTGTTTTTTAGGGAAACTGCTGTAGCCGCCAAGATGTGGTAGAATTATAGGCTGGGGGAATGGCTGGAAAAAGCTATAAATGGGTAATCTACTACTAATAGGTAATCTACTACTAATAGGTAATCTACTATCAATGGGTAATCTACTACTAATAGGTAATCTACTACTAATAGGTATTCTACTACTAATAGGTAATCTACTATCAATGGGTAATCTACTATCAATGGGTAATCTACTATCAATGGGTAATCTACTACTAATAGGTAATCTACTCTCAATGGGTAATCTACTACTAATAGGTCATCTACTATCAATGGGTAATCTAATACTAATAGGAAATCTACTACTAATCGGTAATCTACTATCAATGGGTAATCTGCTACTAATAGGTAATCTACTACTAATAGGTAATCTAGTATCAATGGGTAATCTACTACTAATAGGTAATCTACTATCAATGGGTAATCTACTACTAATGGGTAATCTACTACTAATAGGTAATCTACTACTAATAGGTAATCTACTATCAATGGGTAATCTACTACTAATGGGTAATCTACTATTAATGAGTAATCTACTACTAATGGGTAATCTACTACTAATGGGTGATCTACTATAAATGGGTAATCTACTACAAATGGGTAATCAACTACTAATAGGTAATCTACTATCAATGGGTAATCTACTACTAATGGGTAATCTACTACTAATAGGTAATCTACTACTAATAGGTAATCTACTATCAATGGGTAATCTACTATCAATGGGTAATCTACTACTAATGGGTAATCTACTATTAATGAGTAATCTACTACTAATGGGTAATCTACTACTAATGGGTGATCTACTATAAATGGGTAATCTACTATAAATGGGTAATCTACTACAAATGGGTAATCTACTACTAATAGGTAATCTATTATCAATAAGGTAATCTACTACTAATGGGTAATCTACTACTAATAGAAAATCGACTATCAATGGGTAATCTACTACTAATGGGTAATCTACTACTAATGGGTAATCTACTATAAATTGGTAGTCTACTATAAATGTTTAATGTACTATTAATAGGTAATATACTATAAATGGGTAATCTACTACTAATGGGTAATCTACTGTTAATGGGTAATATACTATCAATGGGTAACTATTAAGTGGTAATATACTATTAATGGGTAATCTACTGTAAAGTTAACTCATTTCTAACCAGATATTGCATTTCTTCTCTTTGTTTTTTGTTGTTTATTTGCAGGCACAGGACCCAGTTTTGCCAGTAACCCCATGCTATATATTTTCCTGTTGGTATTTCATCAGCTTGTCTATTTACTACTGAACCACTGATGGACCATTTTGTGAATTATTCCTGTGAACCAACCAATCCAACAGTAGGATTCTATCCAACACCCTTAACGACAGCTGCAACATTGAAGGAAGGACAGGAAAAGACTGAACGTAGCATGGAAAACACAGTGGGGGGACACACAAAAAAAAGAATATTTTTGGAGAACTTACACACAAAAAAATATGAAAGAACCCAAAATAAAGCATCTAGTTTCCAAAAAAAAAACACAACAAAGTTCTGGTTGAAGCCTTGCTATGTGCATGGCATCTATAATTTCTAATAAAAAGGAGAAACACAAATGTAAGGTACATCAGACATTTCTTTCCAAATGCTCCCTTATTGTTCTTTTTGCACGAACTGTTGAACAGTTATTTTTATGACAAAATGTAAATTTATTAAGTTTAAAGACCTTCTAAGGAAGGGAAATATTTTTCAGTAGAGTGTGTTTTCATTTTTTTCTTTTGTTTATTTTTTGTTTGTTTGTTTTACTCCTGTTTTTTGTTTTTTTTTTAATTAAATTATTTCTTTTAAATGTTTTTATTTTTATTTTTTTTCTTCTACCTTCGATTTGAAAGGCACATTTGACCATGGTTATTAATCACCATCAATAATATTTATTTTTAAATAAAGATTGGAAACAAGGTAAGACAATTTCTTTATAAAACTGTATTGTATAATGCTGAATATCAGTTGAAATAAAAACCAATTTTGAAATAAGCTTCCTGCATGTCACTTTGTGCGTTCGCCATAGCTTTTTTTTAAAAAACATGTCAAAATCTTTTGCTCGTCTTTTTTTTTTTTGCCCACTATTTTACTGATGAACACCACTGGGGATGTTACTGATTGGAACCACAGTCACACTTTCTATACACCTAAATAAATTAAATTATAATTTCAATCTATTTTTTATTTTATTTTTAGGGAACCATATGGTATTCATTTGTGATAAGCTATAGCACATCCCCTTGTGTGTCCAACAGGATTGCATACCTCTGTCATGGACAGGGCTCTACATGGATACCACTAAGTCGGCCCTACCTGTTTGTTGGCCACGCAATCTGTTGAATGGATTAGACAATGGCTGAGTGACAGGCAACAGAGGGTTGTAGTCAATGGGGTATATTCGATGCAAGGTCTTGTTACTAGTGGGGTACCTCAGGGATCTGTACTTGGACCCATTCTCTTTAATATTTTTATTAGCGATATTGCAGAAGGTCTTGTTGGTAAAGTATGTCTTTTTGCTGATGATACAAAGATTTGCAGCAGGGTTGATATTCATGGAGGGATAAGCCAAATGGCAAATGATTTAGCTAAACTAGAAAAATGGTCAGAGCAGTGGCAACTGACATTTAATGTGGACAAGTGCAAGATTATGCACCTTGGGCGTAAAAACCCAAAAGCAGAATATAGACTATTTGGTACAGTCCTAACCTCAACATCTGAGGAAAGGGATTTAGGAGTAATAATTTCAGAGGACTTGAAGGTAGGTAGGCAATGCAATAGAGCAGCAGGAAATGCTAGCAGAATGCTTGGTTGCATAGGGAGAGGTATTAGCAGTAGGAAGAGGGAAGTGCTCATGCCATTGTACAGAGCACTGGTGAGACCTCACATGGAGTATTGTACGCAGTACTGGAGACCGTATCTCCAGAAGGATATTGATACTTTGGAGAAAGTTCAGAGAAGGGCTACTAAACTGGTTCATGGGTTGAAGGATAAAACTTACCAGGAAAGGTTAAAGCATCTTGACATGTATAGCTTGGAGGAAAGACGTAACAGGGGGGATATGATAGAAACATTTATATACATAAAGGGAATCAACACAATAACGGAGGAGAGTATATTTAAAAGAAGAAAAACTACCACAACTACAGGACATAGTCTTAAATTAGAGGGGCAACGATTTAAAAGTAATATCAGGAAGTATTACTTTACTGAGAGGGTAGTGGATGTATGGAATAGCCTGCCAGCAGAAGTGGTAGAGGTAAACACAGTCAAGGATTTTAAGCATGCGTGGGATAGACACAAGGCTATCCTAGCTATAAGACCGGGAACGGGGGACTAATAAAAGTACTCAAAAAAATTGGGCAGACTAGATGGGCTGAATGGTTCTTATCTGCTGACACATTCTATGTTTCTATGTGACTTTCTATCAGTGCTGCACCAATTGGCTTCACTTTTCCATTAAAAAAAAATAAATGTTGGGCAACAAATGCTCTATTAAATTTAGCAAGGGATAACATCAACAATTTCCTACAATGTTGGAACCCCATCGAAAGGTATTCAATGATATAACATCTTCTCTTGATGGAGTTACAGCGGTTGTGCAATCTTAAATCGTTCATAGAACTCACATGTCGTTCAGTGTAAACGTTTTGTTGTATTTTTTTATTTGTGTTTATAACCGGGAGATCAATTTGCAGAGGCTTGATGCTGCCTGACGATATCCTGTATCTCACTGGGCATCTTTAACCTCTTCCCATCCTCCCTGGATAATCAATATATTTACACAAATGCTGCAGATGATGTCGCCTGGGTGTAAATTATGTTTTAATCTCTCGCTAGCTACATGCGGGTCAGTCTGCGGTCAACCCGTAAACAATACGAGACCAATTGAGATGGAGTCGTAACAATAACTGGGGTTTAACGGTCTCCCAGTCACTTTCCCAAATTTATGGGATCCTGACATATATATACTCGGCAAACACGGGAATAGCTCCTTTCACAGAAACAGACTTTCTCTAGAGATAAGCTGTTTGTCGACCTGATTTACCGGAGTCAGAAATTGTGTTTATATCTGGCATCAAGTCTTCTTTACTTCCAGTTAAAGTATATTTAAAAAGCAAGGACGAGAGATCCTGTTGAACGGAGAGGACAGGTGGGAAGACGGCTTAGTGATAGAGCCACCTACAATTAAACATTGGCCATGTGTGCTAAAATTAAGGCTATTTTTTTTATTAATTTTTAATTTAGCATTTGCTCCACAAGCCTTGAACTCTAAAAAATAAAAATGTGGGCAACTGACTCTAATCTCATAGCAGAGGATTATTTAGGCACCAAATCAAGGCTTCAATAAAGACTGTGTTACCCTTCAGTTATAGAACAAGAATTCTGTCTCTCTTGTTTCTTTGTCTCACATAAATGTCATCTCTGTATTATAATCAGGTCCTTAAAGATCTTAATTCTTTGGATTCCTCTTTTTCACCCAACCCAAAGTAGACATCCCTGGTATTTCACTCTCCACTGAAGCTTTGAAACTGGGGGGGGGGGGGGGGGGGATTTAATTATCAGTCCTGTTTTTGGAGTTGAAGCTTGCAAAACGTAGCGTCAGCGAGGCAGATATATTAAAGGCAAGTGTAAGGCACTTCATCCCATGGATTGAGCAAATTCGAGCAGGGCCGAGTTGTAGAACAGGAAGAAAACCTTTCCCATCCTCGGTAAAGCCAGGCATTTTTATATGATATATTTTAGAATTCAATACCCAGATTGGATGGGGATGACCATCAATCGAGACATTTTTGTTGAGGAAGATAGTTTAGAGGCTATTTACTGGAAAATAAGACCTTGATCTAACTTTTTATGGAGGCACAAGAGAATCCCCTAGTCCCAAACCTGATTAGATCCAAACTGGCAGTAAAAATGAGGATCTGAGTGTGTCCATTTTTAAATACAATATGGCACACTTATTAGGGCTATTTTCTGTATAGCTAAGCAACCCTCTGTGATAACGTCTTACAACTATATTGCCATAGCTTTCTATAGCACTGGTTTCCAACCAACTCCTTCAAGCCCACTCAACAGTCCAGGATTTCTAGATTACCGGATAATCCCGAAAACCCTGGGTTGGGAAGAACTGTTTTGTAGCATACCCCATTAAAACGCTAGAGCCATGAATGCCAAAAAATCAGACCAAGACCCTCTCATCGTACATTGCATGTGCACAATAAAAAGCCAGGACTGCCGATTCTCATGTTGCACTCTTTCTGGGCTGCGAATGCCAATGAGAAGGTGAGCAAGAGTGCAGGTCAGGTTGGGGACACAGACATGTAGCATGCTGGGAAAACAAGCTATTCTGACGCACTGAACAAGTAATAGATTGTAAGGCTAGGCGCCAAGAGAACGAACAAGTCACAGCGGGTCCAACAGGCAGATATTTCCGGATAAATCCACCTGCGTAGCGCCGCACAAAGAAAGTTCGTTCAGTGTAAGCGAAATTGAATGAACTCACTTAGACACCCAGCAGGAGAGTAAATTAGAGGATGGCGAGAATATGCAGATACAAAATGCGAGACATTTAAAGGTACTACCGCCAGATTGAAAAGGAGGGAAGAGATTGTTCTCCTTGATGAGGGGAAATATTCCTGCAGACATGAAAGACTTTAAAGAAACAAAGCAAAGAAAAAAAAACATCACAAAGAGCAAAAAAAATGCTGAAATCACATAGACTGAGAGAAGGTAACACAGTCATTTGGGAACTGTTCCCCTGTAAGAACAAGGAGTCACGCTCATCGTCTGTAGGATATTTTTAGCTTTGGTTTTTTTCCTCTTTGATTTAATGCATATTTATAACTTCATTTTTCATGCATACAAGCGATCACTTTCATGAAAGCAGATGGGGAGGGAGGGGGGGATGTGTCTGACAGGCCAGGCTTGCTTGTTCTCCCGCTCCGTAGATATAGCCGTAAAAACGAAGGAGATTTTTTATTTAAGTATTTATACACGTTTAGTGTTTACAAACGCGCACGCCAAACATTTCAGCTATCACCTTCAAGTTGGGGCTGTATCACCTAAACATTGTTCATGCTGCAAAATCATTTTAAAAAAAATGCTGAAAATGATCTATACGTTGGGTCAGCAGAGATGCAATAGATGCCTAGATGTTTAGAGAAATCCATGTTAAATGTTTATCACCGTCTAGATTCTGTATGCAAATGACACATGTCGCAGTAATATGAGCTGATTTGCATATCAAGCCACAGGTGATGTCATAAACAGAAGATAACACACAGACGCAGTTTTTTTTCTCTTTCCTGCAATGCGGCTGTCATATACACATATATATATACACATATAGATCATTTTCTTTATTCCTTATTCTCTGCATTCATGGCCTAGCAACTTGGTCTGGAACGCTTGCAACCAAACTCTCAGGCTCAGTTAGGGATCATTTTAACCCTACTTGTGCACAGTATAAGAAATGGTGAGGTGGCATCCTTTAAACATGTTACAATTATTGAGAAAATCCCCATGATTTTTCAAAAGATATGACGTATAAAGTATAATTCAACAGCACCAAGGACTTAAACGGATAATAAATGCAAAAAAGAATGTTTCATAGAGTAATATATTTTAGTTTTTATATATATTTATACATATACTGTATTATGTACAGACCTCTCTCTTTTAGCTATAGATGTGTTTAGTTTTTATATATATTTATACATATACTGTATTATGTACAGACCTCTCTCTTTTAGCTATAGATGTGTTTAGTTTTTATATATATGTATATACTGTATAATGTACAGACCTTTATATTTTAGCTATAGATGTGTTTAGTTTTTATATATATGTATACATATACTGTATAATGTACAGACCTCTATCTTTTAGCTATAGATGTGTTTAGTTTGTTATATATATTTATACATATACTGTATAATGTACAGACCTCTATCTTTTAGCTATAGATGTGTTTAGTTTGTTATATATATTTATACATATACTGTATAATGTACAGACCTTTATCTTTAAGCTATAGATGTGTTTAGTTTTTATATATATGTATACATATACTGTATAATGTACAGACCTTTATCTTTAAGCTATAGATGTGTTTAGTTTTTTATATATGTATACATATACTGTATAATGTACAGACCTTTATCTTTAAGCTATAGATGTGTTTAGTTTTTATATATATGTATACATATACTGTATAATGTACAGACCTTTATCTTTAAGCTATAGATGTGTTTAGTTTTTTATATATGTATACATATACTGTATAATGTGCAGACCTTTATCTTTAAGCTATAGATGTGTTTAGTTTTTATATATATGTATACATATACTGTATAATGTACAGACCTTTATCTTTAAGCTATAGATGTGTTTAGTTTGTTATATATATGTATATACTGTATAATGTGCAGACCTTTATCTTTAAGCTATAGATATGTTTAGTTTGTTATATATATGTATATACTGTATAATGTGCAGACCTTTATCTTTAAGCTATAGATGTGTTTAGTTTTTATATATATGTATATACTGTATAATGTGCAGACCTTTATCTTTAAGCTATAGATGTGTTTAGTTTTTATATATATGTATATACTGTATAATGTGCAGACCTTTATCTCTAAGCTATAGATGTGTTTAGTTTGTTATATATATGTATATACTGTATAATGTGCAGACCATTATCTTTAAGCAATAGATGTGTTTAGTTTGTTATATATATGTATATACTGTATAATGTGCAGACCTTTATCTTTAAGCTATAGATGTGTTTAGTTTGTTATATATATGTATATACTGTATAATGTGCAGACCTTTATCTTTAAGCTATAGATGTGTTTAGTTTGTTATATATATGTATATACTGTATAATGTGCAGACCTTTATCTTTAAGCTATAGATGTGTTTAGTTTGTTATATATATGTATATACTGTATAATGTGCAGACCTTTATCTTTAAGCTATAGATGTGTTTAGTTTTTATATATATGTATATACTGTATAATGTGCAGACCTTTATCTTTAAGCTATAGATGTGTTTAGTTTTTATATATATGTATATACTGTATAATGTGCAGACCTTTATCTTTAAGCTATAGATGTGTTTAGTTTTTATATATATGTATATACTGTATAATGTACAGACCTTTATCTTTAAGCTATAGATGTGTTTAGTTTTTATATATATGTATATACTGTATAATGTACAGACCTTTATCTTTAAGCTATAGATGTGTTTAGTTTTTATATATATGTATATACTGTATAATGTACAGACCTTTATCTTTAAGCTATAGATGTGTTTAGTTTTTATATATATGTATATACTGTATAATGTGCAGACCTTTATCTTTAAGCTATAGATGTGTTTAGTTTTTATATATATGTATATACTGTATAATGTACAGACCTTTATCTTTAAGCTATAGATGTGTTTAGTTTTTATATATATGTATATACTGTATAATGTGCAGACCTTTATCTTTAAGCTATAGATGTGTTTAGTTTGTTATATATATGTATATACTGTATAATGTGCAGACCTTTATCTTTAAGCTATAGATGTGTTTAGTTTTTATATATATGTATATACTGTATAATGTGCAGACCTTTATCTCTAAGCTATAGATGTGTTTAGTTTTTATATATATGTATATACTGTATAATGTGCAGACCTTTATCTTTAAGCTATAGATGTGTTTAGTTTTTATATATATGTATATACTGTATAATGTACAGACCTTTATCTTTAAGCTATAGATGTGTTTAGTTTTTATATATATGTATATACTGTATAATGTGCAGACCTCTATCTTTAAGCTATAGATGTGTTTAGTTTTTATATATATGTATATACTGTATAATGTGCAGACCTTTATCTTTAAGCTATAGATGTGTTTAGTTTTTATATATATGTATATACTGTATAATGTGCAGACCTATTAAACCCCTAAAGTCTTCCCTTGTATAATGCAGGATATGCAGCTTCCTCTCATGTATGAAGCCAATTTGTGACACTGGTAACATAAGATGCGGAGCTGGTACCAGCCACATTTGTGATGTGTATATCAATGAGCAGATACCTTTCCTATCAACGATAGTCACTGTGTCTAATGCATTTGCAGCTGTATAGTTTTACATTACACTGTTTATAATAACTAGTTATATATTTTATTTTCGTCTCTGAGTGCTTTAATGAGTGCCCTCCATCAAATCGGCAGCTTGTAAGAGAGGTTATGATCACCCAACTTAATGGAATTTATTTTGGTGATCTCAGAAGGATGAAGCCCTGTGTTGATCTTGCCTAGAACGGATCCTGGGACACTGACCTTTTTAACAGGTATTGTTTTCAAGCTACTTTGTCTTGTGACTTTATTTTTCTTGTAGAGTATCAGTATAAAGAAAAAAAAACAAAAAATAGGAGTGATCAGTGCGCTGAGTAAACCCCACCAGCAGAGAATATAATAAAAGGAAATGTAATATTTGCCTGAAAAATGATGATATTGTCGTACAATATGAAGAGGGTCTTCACAATATCTTCACAATATCTCACAATATATATAGGGAGGCAAAAAGAAACAAAGACCATAGTGTAATCCAGTTTATATATATAAAAAAATAGTGCGGTGTAGATAATTGCACTCACAAAAGATGCAGGTATAGGTAGCTCATCTGTTTCTGTAAAATATCTTCTCTGTTCTCCATCAAATACTCATAAACGATAGAACAAGACAAGGAGATAAATTAATACCAGTAAAAGCAAGTATTTCATAAAGTGACAATAGCATCTTACATGTGGTATAAACAGCATCAAGTCTCTCTGTGACGATGTGGAGTCCGACGAAAAACTGTTTGTATCCGACGCAAAGTCCAAGGTCCGTGGTGATAGCAGTATCGGTAAGCACGTTTCGCCTTTAATTTGGCTTCCTCTCGGCGTGTCAGTATGACGCGCTCAGTCATTGTGTAGGTCCACCATTCCCAATATTATCTTCCTCCTCGGGCCACTTTATTCAAAAACACAAGTACAGAAAAAGGTCTAATGGCTCCACAAAGTTCTCAAACAGAGCACGGCCTCCTGAAACACCATATTTAACCTCAGTTACCCGTGTCTGTCCTACAGAATGGGAACTCTAGTGTACGCGCTTTATCAGATTAGCTTTACGCTAAGGGTTGGTGTTAAAGAAGAATCCCGCGGCACGATGTATGAAAAGCAGCGCACAACAGGGATTCCGCAAGTGTTTTTTATTGCTTGGACTGAGGGCAGGTTTTATATTCCTTGGGAAAGAAATCTGCACAGTGGTCTTTGGCTGTTCTAATCCAGCTCATTGCTCGTTCAATGAGTCATTAGCTGAAACCCGTTACAGTTTATTGCATGGCAGCAAGTGACATTCATTTATTTGGTTGGCCTGGAGCAGCGGCGCCTCCCACCGTAGGACAGAGATAGCTTCCTCGCTCCATGTCCAGTAGATTGTAACATAAATTATTGTAATTACAAAGGCCATGTGGTTTTCTCATCTTTTCAGTAATGATCGGATCCCACACAATCTCCCAGTCATTAGCAATAGAAATAACCAAACCAGAGAACCTTACGTCAAGTGCAATAAATACACAGGAGCGTGCACACACACACATGCATGTACTGTGACACTCATATGTTACATGGACATATGTTGCTGTTGCTCTTGCAGTCTGCTCTTCAGTGGGGTAACAGGGAAAGTAGCATGTGCAGTGGACCAGTCCATATAAGAGGGTCTATGACACACTGTGCACATTTATCCATACTGAACCTCTAGTGACCCAGAAATTGTCCCTGATCCAGGGTTTTGTTCCCCCGATGCTCTAAGACACAAGTCAGCAGCCCACAGCCCTGCAGCTGTTGGAGGACTACATTTCCCACACTCCTCTCTGCCAGACTCATAGCTGAAAGAGCATTATGGGAGATGTAGTTGATCAGCAGCTGGAGGGCCACAGGTTGCCCACCCCTCCTCTGAGATATGTTAAAATTAGGAGTCATTATGTTTTGGTTTCACAGATCTCTAGCTGCCCTTTTTAGAGGGGGCGATCCAACGTGAATGGGGGCAGGAATTGCTTGGAATTTGCATCCACGTTTCTGATTGATTTCATTCTCTTCCTTACACGGCTGAGGGTTGTGTCTTTTTTTTCTCGGCTGAGGGTTGTGTCTTTCTTTCACAGCTGAGAGTTCTTTGCGGCTGAGGGTTGTGTCTATCTTTCGCAGCTTAGGGTTGTGTCTGTGTCTTTCTTTCGCAGCTGAGGGTTGTGTCTTTCTTTCGCAGCTGAGGCTGTGTCTTTCTTTCACAGCTGAGGGTTGTGTGTTTCTTTTGGGGCTGAGAGTTGTGTCTTACGTTTGAGGCTGAGGGTTGTGTCTATCTTTCACAGCTTAGGGTTGTGTCTGTGTCTTTCTTTCGCAGCTGAGGTTGTGTCTGTGTCTTTCTTTCACAGCTTAGGGTTGTGTCTGTGTCTTTCTTTCGCAGCTGAGGGTTGTGTCTTTCTTTCGCAGCTGAGGCTGTGTCTTTCTTTCACAGCTGAGGGTTGTGTCTTTCTTTCGCAGCTGAGGCTGTGTCTTTCTTTCACAGCTGAGGGTTGTGTGTTTCTTTTGGGGCTGAGAGTTGTGTCTTACGTTTGGGGCTGAGGGTTGTGTCTATCTTTCACAGCTTAGGGTTGTGTCTGTGTCTTTCTTTCGCAGCTGAGGTTGTGTCTTTCTTTTGCGGCTGCGGGTTGTGTCTTTCTTTTGGGGCTGAGGGTTGTGTCTTTCGTTCGCAGCTGAGGGTTGTGTCTTTCTGTCGCAGCTGAGGGTTGTGTCTTACATTTGCGGCTGAGGGTTGTTTCTTTCTATCGCGGCTGAGGGTTGTGTCTTTCTTTTGGGGCTGAGGGTTGTGTCTTCCATTCACGGCTGAGGGTTTTGTCTTTCTGTCGCGGCTGAGGGTTGTGTCTTCTGTTCGTGGCTGAGGGTTGTGTCTTCCATTCGCGGCTGAGGGTTGTGTCTTTCTTTTGCGGCTGCGGGTTGTGTCATTCTTTTGGGCTGAGGGTTGAGTCTTCCATTTGCGGCTGAGGGTTGTGTCTTTCTGTCGCTGCTGAGGGTTGTGTCTTCTGTTCGTGGCTGAGGGTTGTGTCTTCTGTTCGTGGCTGAGGGTTGAGTCTTCCATTTGCGGCTGAGGGTTGTGTCTTTCTGTCGCTGCTGAGGGTTGTGTCTTCTGTTCGTGGCTGAGGGTTGTGTCTTTCTGTCGCTGCTGAGGGTTGTGTCTTCTGTTCGTGGCTGAGGGTTGTGTCTTTCTGTCGCGGCTGAGGGTTGTGTCTTCTGTTCTTCACTGAGGGTTGACTCTTTCTTTTGCGCTGAGGTTGTTTCTTGGAGACATTTCCGTTTAATTGTTTCATTTACAGTAAAATTCTTCAGTCTTGCGCTCGTTTACCCTCTGGCTGAGAGAATCATTCTGTTGTTCTCTTCCTCCATAATGACCTTTTGAAAAGTTAATGATCTAAAATGCATCTTTAATGCTCTGAATATAATGGGAGAAGGTCTTGTAATCTGCATGTCTGTGATGCTGAACCAGCTCTGTCTGAAATCAAGGTTTCCAAACCTGTTTTTAGAGTAACTGGGATCATTTGTTTGGAAAGCCATGTCATCTTTAAGTTGGTCCTAGTGGCTTCCTCCAAAGACAGGTTGACAAATGTATCTCCCTAGCCAAATTCCCAAACCATAGAAAAGCTTTCCTGAAGCAATACTTGTGCACAGGTGGATAAACCAGTACTTGTACTTCCATACTTGTGCACAGGTGGATAAACCAGTACTTGTCCTTCTATACTTGTGCACAGGTGGATAAACCAGTACTTGTCCTTCTATACTTGTGCACAGGTGGATAAACCAGTACTTGTCCTTCTATACGTGTGCACAGGTGGATAAACCAGTACTTGTCCTTCTATACTTGTGCACAGGTGGATAAACCAGTACTTGTCCTTCTATACTTGTGCACAGGTGGCTAAACCAGTACTTGTACTTCCATACTTGTGCACAGGTGGATAAACCAGTACTTGTCCTTCTATACTTGTGCACAGGTGGATAAACCAGTACTTGTCCTTCTATACTTGTGCACAGGTGGATAAACCAGTACTTGTCCTTCTATACGTGTGCACAGGTGGATAAACCAGTACTTGTCCTTCTATACTTGTGCACAGGTGGATAAACCAGTACTTGTCCTTCTATACTTGTGCACAGGTGGATAAACCAGTACTTGTTCTTCTATACTTGTGCAAAGGTGGATAAACCAGTACTTGTCCTTCTATACTTGTGCACAGGTGGATAAACCAGTACTTGCCCTTCTATACTTGTGCACAGGTGGATAAACCAGTACTTGTCCTTCTATACTTGTGAACAGGTGGATAAACCAGTACTTGTCCTTCTATACTTGTGCACAGGTGGATAAACCAGTACTTGTCCTTCTATACTTGTGCACAGGTGGATAAACCAGTACTTGTCCTTCTATACTTGTGCACAGGTGGATAAACCAGTACTTGTCCTTCTATACTTGTGCACAGGTGGATAAACCAGTACTTGTCCTTCTATACTTGTGCACAGGTGGATAAACCAGTACTTGTCCTTCTATACTTGTGCACAGGTGGATAAACCAGTACTTGTCCTTCTATACTTGTGCACAGGTGGATAAACCAGTACTTGTCCTTCTATACTTGTGCACAGGTGGATAAACCAGTACTTGTCCTTCTATACTTGTGCACAGGTGGATAAACTAGTACTTGTCCTTCTATACTTGTGCACAGGTGGATAAACCAGTACTTGTCCTTCTATACTTGTGCACAGGTGGATAAACCAGTACTTGTCCTTCTATACTTGTGCACAGGTGGATAAACCAGTACTTGTCCTTCTATACGTGTGCAAAGGTGGATAAACCAGTACTTGTCCTTCTATACTTGTGCACAGGTGGATAAACCAGTACTTGTCCTTCTATACTTGTGCACAGGTGGATAAACCAGTACTTGTCCTTCTATACTTGTGCACAGGTGGATAAACCAGTACTTGTCCTTCTATACTTGTGCACAGGTGGATAAACCAGTACTTGTCCTTCTATACTTGTGAACAGGTGGATAAACCAGTACTTGTCCTTCTATACTTGTGCACAGGTGGATAAACCAGTACTTGTCCTTCTATACTTGTGCACAGGTGGATAAACCAGTACTTGTCCTTCTATACTTGTGCACAGGTGGATAAACCAGTACTTGTCCTTCTATACTTGTGCACAGGTGGATAAACCAGTACTTGTCCTTCTATACTTGTGCACAGGTGGATAAACCAGTACTTGTCCTTCTATACTTGTGCACAGGTGGTTAACCAGTACTTGTCCTTCTATACTTGTGCACAGGTGGATAAACCAGTACTTGTCCTTCTATACTTGTGCACAGGTGGATAAACCAGTACTTGTCCTTCTATACTTGTGCACAGGTGGGTAAACCAGTACTTGTCCTTCTATACTTGTGCACAGGTGGATAAACCAGTACTTGTCCTTCTATACTTGTGCACAGGTGGATAAACTAGTACTTGTCCTTCTATACTTGTGCACAGGTGGATAAACCAGTACTTGTCCTTCTATACTTGTGCACAGGTGGATAAACCAGTACTTGTCCTTCTATACTTGTGCACAGGTGGATAAACCAGTACTTGTCCTTCTATACTTGTGCACAGGTGGATAAACCAGTACTTGTCCTTCTATACTTGTGCACAGGTGGATAAACCAGTACTTGTCCTTCTATACTTGTGCACAGGTGGATAAACCAGTACTTGTCCTTCTATACGTGTGCACAGGTGGATAAACCAGTACTTGTCCTTCTATACTTGTGAACAGGTGGATAAACCAATACTTGTCCTTCTATAATTGTGCACAGGTGGATAAACCAGTACTTGCCCTTCCATACATGTGCACAGGTGGATAAACCAGTACTTGCCCTTTTGTAGATGGAAGGATGTACAGAGTTGTATAGTCTTTAAAAACCATGTTCCTTGTCTTCTGAGCACCTCATATTACCCACTGGACTCCGTCCCTCGCTGTATGACCTTAAATCTCCACCAAGCTATCTAGACTAAAATCTAATCTGTTCAATAACTGCACAAACAGCAGAACATTCTTCTGATCACTAGAGCCCTAGTAAGTAATGTGGTTAAAGCGAATTTAGTGTTTGGACCACCAATATTGTACACAGTGGTGGGCAGAACATCATACAGCCACGTGTACCCGATCACCAATTCTTTCAGTTCGATGTTTTTACGTAGATTTAAAGGAACATTAAACGTTGTTTAACCCTTGCTTCCTTGAAGGAAGTAAGCCTTAAACAATACATGTCCCGGTAGAATTAAGTAAAGCTGACGTGTACCTTAATAGATACACGCAGGGTTACTAAGTGCTGTCTCTCACTTGCAACACACAGCAGTTCCTGGTGCACGTGCACAGCCAATCAGAGCGGCGGCTCACCCCACTCTGACAGCTGAATGCGAGGGTCTCTCGATGCTAGCACAGCGAGAGACCCTCGTTTTTGCATTGGGATCGGCAGGGGGTACCTAATTAAGGTCTGCACTAGCAGAAAGAGCCAACCAGACGGCTGCCTGCTTCCAATGGAGGATCAGATGATAAACTGGGGTGTACTATCAAAAGTACCTGCCACTTCATCCTCATACTAGGGACAACAGACATTTCACTTGTGCTTCTATATTAGAAAGGTTAGTGTCCCTTTAAAGAGAAACTCTAAGAAAACACGTAACCAGTGTATTGAGATTGCATGGAGCGATATGTGTATGATATATAACACCCTGGGGATATATACTCACTGGGTGTATGATATATAACACACTGGGGATATATACTCACTGGGTGTATGATATATAACACCCTGGGGATATATACTCACTGGGTGTATGATATATAACACACTGGGGATATATACTCACTGGGTGTATGATATATAACACCCTGGGGATAGATACTCACTGGGTGTATGATATATATCACACTGGGGATATATACTCACTGGGTGTATGATATATATCACACTGGGGATATATACTCACTGGGTGTATGATATATAACACCCTGGGGATATATACTCACTGGGTGTATGATATATAACACCCTGGGGATATATACTCACTGGGTGTATGATATATAACACACTGGGGATATATACTCACTGGGTGTATGATATATAACACACTGGGGATATATACTCACTGGGTGTATGATATATAACACACTGGGGATATATACTCACTGGGTGTATGATATATATCACACTGGGGATATATACTCACTGGGTGTATGATATATATCACACTGGGGATATATACTCACTGGGTGTATGATATATAACACCCTGGGGATATATACTCACTGGGTGTATGATATATAACACACTGGGGATATAAACTCACTGGGTGTATGATATATAACACCCTGGGGATATATACTCACTGGGTGTATGATATATAACACCCTGGGGATATATACTCACTGGGTGTATGATATATAACACACTGGGGATATATACTCACTGGGTGTATGATATATAACACACTGGGGATATATACTCACTGGGTGTATGATATATAACACACTGGGGATATATACTCACTGGGTGTATGATATATAACACCCTGGGGATATATACTCACTGGGTGTATGATATATAACACACTGGGGATATATACTCACTGGGTGTATGATATATAACACACTGGGGATATTTACTCACTGGGTGTATGATATATAACACACTGGGGATATATACTCACTGGGTGTATGATATATAACACACTGGGGATATATACTCACTGGGTGTATGATATATAACACACTGGGGATATATACTCACTGGGTGTATGATATATATAACACCCTGGGGATATATACTCACTGGGTGTATGATATATATCACACTGGGGATATATACTCACTGGGTGTATGATATATAACACACTGGGGATATATACTCACTGGGTGTATGATATATAACACACTGGGGATATATACTCACTGGGTGTATGATATATAACACCCTGGGGATATATACTCACTGGGTGTATGATATATAACACCCTGGGGATATATACTCACTGGGTGTATGATATATAACACACTGGGGATATATACTCACTGGGTGTATGATATATAACACACTGGGGATATATACTCACTGGGTGTATGATATATAACACACTGGGGATATATACTCACTGGGTGTATGATATATAACACACTGGGGATATATACTCACTGGGTGTATGATATATAACACACTGGGGATATATACTCACTGGGTGTATGATATATAACACACTGGGGATATATACTCACTGGGTGTATGATATATAACACACTGGGGATATATACTCACTGGGTGTATGATATATAACACACTGGGGATATATACTCACTGGGTGTATGATATATAACACACTGGGGATATATACTCACTGGGTGTATGATATATAACACCCTGGGGATATATACTCACTGGGTGTATGATATATAACACCCTGGGGATATATACTCACTGGGTGTATGATATATAACACACTGGGGATATATACTCACTGGGTGTATGATATATAACACACTGGGGATATATACTCACTGGGTGTATGATATATAACACACTGGGGATATATACTCACTGGGTGTATGATATATAACACACTGGGGATATATACTCACTGGGTGTATGATATATAACACACTGTGGATATATACTCACTGGGTGTATGATATATAACACACTGGGGATATATACTCACTGGGTGTATGATATATAACACCCTGGGTATATATACTCACTGGGTGTATGATATATAACACACTGGGGATATATACTCACTGGGTGTATGATATATAACACACTGGGGATATATACTCACTGGGTGTATGATATATAACACCCTGGGGATATATACTCACTGGGTGGATGATATATAACACCCTGGGGATATATACTCACTGGGTGTATGATATATAACACACTGGGGATATATACTCACTGGGTGTATGATATATAACACACTGGGGATATATACTCACTGGGTGTATGATATATAACACACTGGGGATATATACTCACTGGGTGTATGATATATAACACACTGGGGATATATACTCACTGGGTGTATGATATATATCACACTGGGGATATATACTCACTGGGTGTATGATATATAACACACTGGGGATATATACTCACTGGGTGTATGATATATAACACCCTGGGGATAGATACTCACTGGGTGTATGATATATATCACACTGGGGATATATACTCACTGGGTGTATGATATATATCACACTGGGGATATATACTCACTGGGTGTATGATATATAACACCCTGGGGATATATACTCACTGGGTGTATGATATATAACACACAGGGGATATATACTCACTGGGTGTATGATATATATCACACTGGGGATATATACTCACTGGGTGTATGATATATAACACACTGGGGATATATACTCACTGGGTGTATGATATATAACACACTGGGGATATATACTCACTGGGTGTATGATATATAACACCCTGGGGATATATACTCACTGGGTGTATGATATATAACACCCTGGGGATATATACTCACTGGGTGTATGATATATAACACACTGGGGATATATACTCACTGGGTGTATGATATATAACACACTGGGGATATATACTCACTGGGTGTATGATATATAACACACTGGGGATATATACTCACTGGGTGTATGATATATAACACACTGGGGATATATACTCACTGGGTGTATGATATATAACACACTGGGGATATATACTCACTGGGTGTATGATATATAACACACTGGGGATATATACTCACTGGGTGTATGATATAT
Organism: Pelodytes ibericus; assembly: GCA_036172795.1. Classification (NCBI taxonomy): domain Eukaryota; kingdom Metazoa; phylum Chordata; class Amphibia; order Anura; family Pelodytidae; genus Pelodytes; species Pelodytes ibericus. The sequence continues at coordinate 205,712,227 of CM069862.1, read as the reverse complement.
AACACACTGGGGATATATACTCACTGGGTGTATGATATATAACACACTGGGGATATATACTCACTGGGTGTATGATATATAACACACTGGGGATATATACTCACTGGGTGTATGATATATAACACCCTGGGGATATATACTCACTGGGTGTATGATATATAACACCCTGGGGATATATACTCACTGGGTGTATGATATATAACACACTGGGGATATATACTCACTGGGTGTATGATATATAACACACTGGGGATATATACTCACTGGGTGTATGATATATAACACACTGGGGATATATACTCACTGGGTGTATGATATATAACACACTGGGGATATATACTCACTGGGTGTATGATATATAACACACTGGGGATATATACTCACTGGGTGTATGATATATAACACACTGGGGATATATACTCACTGGGTGTATGATATATAACACCCTGGGTATATATACTCACTGGGTGTATGATATATAACACACTGGGGATATATACTCACTGGGTGTATGATATATAACACACTGGGGATATATACTCACTGGGTGTATGATATATAACACCCTGGGGATATATACTCACTGGGTGGATGATATATAACACCCTGGGGATATATACTCACTGGGTGTATGATATATAACACACTGGGGATATATACTCACTGGGTGTATGATATATAACACACTGGGGATATATACTCACTGGGTGTATGATATATAACACACTGGGGATATATACTCACTGGGTGTATGATATATAACACACTGGGGATATATACTCACTGGGTGTATGATATATAACACACTGGGGATATATACTCACTGGGTGTATGATATATAACACACTGGGGATATATACTCACTGGGTGTATGATATATAACACACTGGGGATATATACTCACTGGGTGTATGATATATAACACACTGGGGATATATACTCACTGGGTGTATGATATATAACACCCTGGGGATATATACTCACTGGGTGTATGATATATAACACCCTGGGGATATATACTCACTGGGTGTATGATATATAACACCCTGGGGATATATACTCACTGGGTGTATGATATATAACACACTGGGGATATATACTCACTGGGTGTATGATATATAACACACTGGGGATATATACTCACTGGGTGTATGATATATAACACACTGGGGATATATACTCACTGGGTGTATGATATATAACACACTGGGGATATATACTCACTGGGTGTATGATATATAACACCCTGGGGATATATACTCACTGGGTGTATGATATATAACACCCTGGGGATATATACTCACTGGGTGTATGATATATAACACACTGGGGATATATACTCACTGGGTGTATGATATATAACACACTGGGGAGGGTCAAATCTGGGGTAAAGGTCTAAGTGGTCACCATGTAAACCCATGGAATGTTCCTGCTGATTACAGAATAGACAGAGATATACATTACATAACACTAGCACTGTGTACACACAATCAGTCTGTGTCATGAAGGGGACTTGTTTCTGTTCTGTACTCAAATGCAATGGAAATATATTGTAAGATATTCCGCAGCTCTCACAGTCTATAGATTAAACAACATATCAACCTTTCTATTTGTATTAGAATGAACTAAACACTGTGAATGTGAGGCATTCCTGTCTTAATGGGGCAGAAACCCCGAGCGTATTTTCTATATGTTGTACACGACATGGTTAATATCTGTGACATGCACTTAGTTTTACTTTAGAACAAGTTCCCGTTTTGTAGTTTTACATGGAAGAATGATTTCTCCGGGGCTGCTAAATTCACTGACATTCCAATAAGGAGGGGCTTGGGGAGAGAGGCGGGGCTGCTAAATTCACAGACATTCCAATAAGGAGGGGCTTGGGGAGAGAGGCGGGGCTGCTAAATTCACAGACATTCCAATAAGGAGGGGCTTGGAGAGAGAGGCGGGGCTTCTAAATTCAGTGACATTCCAATAAGGAGGAGCTTGGAGAGAGAGGCGGGGCTTCTAAATTCACTGACATTCCAATAAGGAGGGGCTTGGGGAGAGAGGCGGGGCTGCTAAATTCACAGACATTCCAATAAGGAGAGGCTTGGAGAGAGAGGCAGGGCTTCTAAATTCACTGACATTCCAATAAGGAGGGGCTTGGAGAGAGAGGCGGGGCTGCTAAATTCACTGACATTCCAATAAGGAGGGGCTTGGAGAGAGAGGCAGGGCTTCTAAATTCACTGACATTCCAATAAGGAGGGGCTTGGAGAGAGAGGCGGGGCTTCTAAATTCACTGACATTCCAATAAGGAGGGGCTTGGAGAGAGAGGCGGGGCTTCTAAATTCAGTGACATTCCAATATGGAGGGGCTTGGAGAGAGAGGCGGGGCTTCTAAATTCACTGACATTCCAATAAGGAGGGGCTTGGAGAGAGAGGCGGGGCTTCTAAATTCACTGACATTCCAATAAGGAGGGGCTTGGAGAGAGAGGCGGGGCTTCTAAATTCACTGACATTCCAATAAGGAGGGGCTTGGAGAGAGAGGCGGGGCTTCTAAATTCAGTGACATTCCAATAAGGAGGGGCTTGGAGAGAGAGGCGGGGCTTCTAAATTCAGTGACATCCAATAAGGAGGGGCTTGGAGAGAGAGGCGGGGCTTCTAAATTCAGTGACATTCCAATAAGGAGGGGCTTGGGGAGAGAGGCGGGGCTTCTAAATTCAGTGACATTCCAATAAGGAGGGGCTTGGGGAGAGAGGCGGGGCTTCTAAATTCAGTGGCATCCAATAAGGAGGGGCTTGGAGAGAGAGGCGGGGCTTCTAAATTCAGTGACATTCCAATAAGGAGGGGCTTGGAGAGAGAGGCGGGGCTTCTAAATTCAGTGACATTCCAATAAGGAGGGGCTTGGAGAGAGAGGCGGGGCTTCTAAATTCAGTGACATTCCAATAAGGAGGGGCTTGGAGAGAGAGGCGGGGCTTCTAAATTCAGTGACATTCCAATAAGGAGGGGCTTGGAGAGAGAGGTGGGGCTTCTAAATTCAGTGACATTCCAATAAGGAGGGGCTTGGAGGGAGAGAGGCGGGGCTTCTAAATTCAGAAACATTCCAATAAGGAGGGGCTTGGAGAGAGAGGCGGGGCTTCTATATTCAGTGACATTCCAATAAGGAGGGGCTTGGAGAGAGAGGCGGGGCTTCTAAATTCAGTGACATTCCAATAAGGAGGGGCTTGGAGAGAGAGGTGGGACTGTTCCTATAGCAACTGCAATACCTCTATTACACTTTATTTGCACTGTGTAGGAGACAGGAAGAGTTCAAATAAAAACCGATGAGACCGTTCTGTTTCTATTTCTTTCCTTTGCATGACGCAACTCTTATCTAAGAATATTTTTCGGGACACTTAAGGTAGAGCTGGCCCTTTACCCACATCCCCTTCGCCCCTGTGCTACTGGCAAACTGGAAATTAAAATGTAAAGACTTCTATTCAGTATCTGCTATTATATAGTGGGCCCGACGGTCGGGAGGAAAACCAGCATAGCTATGACTTTAAATCAGTTTGACTAGTAAGAAAAAATAAACTAAAATGACTTTCCGGGGATCCAGGTGAATGGTAATGATTTAAATTAATATGGAGCGAGCGGAGTCCGTGGCTGAACTCAGAATGCAGAATTCCATGTGCTTTTCGGAGAAGCTTCACTGACTCACTCTATTGTGAGAAACTGCTCATTCCTGACAATATAATTATATTACATTGAAGGAAGTGGATAATAAGAGATCTCATAGGGCAACTGCGCTTTCAAAACCCAGGCCTTGTTTCTGAAGAATAATTAAAAAATCCCTGGCATGTTTACAGAAGAAGAGAATATACAATGCCTGCCACAAATAAAAGTATATTAAAGCAGAGGCTATACAGTAAGTGTATGCTGTGTTATGGGCTAGGTGTTTAACTGAAAAGGCTTCTTTGTGCCGCTACAGGCACAATACACCATAATACTGTACAATAAAGCACATTGTACAAATAGGATCTTTGTTATGTTCCCATGGCCACCTTTTTACACGCCAGGGGGAGGTCATTTGTATAGATGTCCAGCGCTGAGGTCTGAGTGCTACCTGAAGGAGGACTCACATGGAGATTAATTAGGTGTGGCAAATTCACCCTATACCCAGTCACTGGCCAAGCTTAAAGACTATTAACCCTGCAAAAAAAAAATCAGTGCAGAACAATAGGACGGGGTATAAACAGCAATCCTGGGGCAACATTCTAAAAATGGAACACTCAGCAGGAAGATTCCACTGGTCTCCGTGGCGACTGCTCCACGTTTAGAACTTTGACCCCCCATTGCTCTTTAAAAAGAATCCCCAATAGCTCCATGTGGTTGTTATTGTTGCACTGTCTGGTTGAAAGAGCTTTTTGGACATGGACCCCTCACAGCAGTTCCGTGGCCTGGCAGTGGTCATTGGCATGTGGTGTCTGATTGATGCCGTGACGGTATACTAATTAAGGTCAGAGCCAGTTAATGCTGCCGGGGAGCACTGCTCTGTCACATGGTAGACTCCCAATCATTACTATCACAAATACTAGGGGGGAAATACCTGTGTAACAGCGCACACTCAATACATCATTCAACAAAAATAGTTTTTGTGCAGACCAAGGTGCTGGAGCACTAGGACGGACCTGGATAGGAGTCACCAGTACCAGTTAATTAATTAATTGCATTTTGTTAATAAAATAACAAACTTTTCTTTTTTTTTTTTTTTAACTTAAAAACTTCACATAAGTTTAGTTTGTCTGTGTCGGTGTAACATAGATGTGACTTGTTTTCTAGGGGAATGACGACAAAGTTATATATTATATATTTTTTTTTTTACTGTAGGGGAAATAATACGCTATCTTTCATGGGAATCCTGCTCAACGGACTCTCCCGAGAGCTTCCCAAACATGTAGGGAGGGGAGAGTCATTTAAATGATATTTTTGAGAACAAACAAAGACCCAACGCTGGGAGTCTGTGAATATTTTAATTTGATTAATGATTCTGCTCAGTACAGGTTCTGAATACAGATGAGCTGGCGCCGGGTGACACCTCCTTCCAATAGAAACCCTGATCCAATTAACTTTACTTATCTCTTTCTGCTCAGGGAGAATATTCAATTGTGAAACTGTCAAATATTTTGGAGAAACTAATATTTGTGGCTGTAATTAAAGATGATTAGTGTAATGAATGTTTTTCACTCTCAGACAGGATGGAAGAGTTACAGGTTGTAATCATCACACTTCACTCTGGGAAATATGGACATTGCATTATGTGTTTATATATAATGCACCTTTAACTCTATATTGAAAACTATCTTACAAAATATCCCACATGGATGTTCTCAGCTCTTGGGGGTAAAATGAAACCCATTAACACCGAGGTGGATTTGTATTTAATTATTTTTATAAAGTGTCAGCATTTCCCACAAAGTGACTGTATAATGAATTCTGTCGTCTTTTAATGTCAGATTTGAGTATTTATAGAGCATTGTAATGAATACTCTTCAGTGTCAGTCAGATTACAATATCTGTGCACACAGTTTAATATTAGTCACCAATCCTCTTGCAAAGAAGCCGGGGGGTTTTCTTGTTTCTGGGAGGATCTCTCTTATACCTTTTTCTGCCACAAAAGCCGAGGGGTCCATAGCTTTCTGTGCGGAAGAGGACTTATTACAGTAACCATTCTGTGTTCAGCTTAGTCGCCATTTGGCTGATTTAAGTGTAGATTAGCGGTCACTTGAATGGTCACTGAGTATATGGAATTTCCTGGGTGGGCCAACGAATGAAACAAATGATTTTTGTTTATTCTGCGTTGGTCCATTTGTTTTTTCAGGCATTCCTCAGAAAACGTAGACACATAGAATGTGTCAGCAGATAAGAACCATCCGGTCCATCTAGTCTGCCCAATTTTCTAAATACTTTTATTAGTCTCTGACCTTATCTTCTATCTAGGATAGCCTTATACCTATCCCACGCTTGCTTAAACTCCTTCACTGTAATAACCTCTACCACTTCTACTAGAAGACTATTCCATGCATCCACTACCCTCTCAGTAATGTAATACTATCATTAGTCCCTGGCCTTATCTTATATCTAGGATAGCCTTATACCTATCCCACACATGCTTAAACTCCTTCACTGTATTAACCTCTACCACTTCTACTGGAAGACTATTCCATACATCCACTACCCTTTCAGTAAAGTAATACTTTCATTAGTCCCTGGCCTTATCTTATATCTAGGATAGCCATATACCTATCGCATGCATGCTTAAACTCCTTCACTGTATTAACCTCTACCACTTCTACTGGAAGACTATTCCATACATCCACTACCCTTTCAGTAAAGTAATACTTTCATTAGTCCCTGGCCTTATCTTATATCTAGGATAGCCTTATACCTATCCCACGCATGCTTAAACTCCTTCACTGTATTAACCTCTACCACTTCTACTGGAAGACTATTCCATGCATCCACTACCCTCTCAGTAAAGTAATACATTCATTAGTCCCTGGCCTTATCTTATAGCTAGGAAAGCCTTATACCTATCCCACACATGCTTAAACTCCTTCACTGTATTAACCTCTACCACTTCTACTGGAAGACTATTCCATACATCCACTACCCTCTCAGTAATGTAATACTTTCATTAGTCCCTGACCTTATCTTATATCTAGGATAGCCTTGTGCCTATCCCATGCATGCTTAAACTCCTTCACTGTATTAACCTCTACCACTTCTACTGGAAGACTATTCCATACATCCACTACTCTCTCAGTAAAGTAATACTTCCTGATATTACTTTTAAATCGTTGCCCCTATAATTTCAGACTATGTCCTCTAGTTGTGGTAGTTTTTCTTCTTTTAAATATACTCTCTTCCTTTACTGTGTTGATTCCCTTTATGTATTTAAATGTTTCTATCATATCCCCCCTGTTAGTTCTTTCCTCCAAGCTATACATGTCAAGATGCTTTAACCTTTCCTGATAAGTTTTATCCTTCGACCCTTCTCTGAACTCGAATTTCTCTAAAACGAATGTGCAATTCTGCTCACCAAGTATGTCCCTGTACAATGTATAGTTATAATTGCTGTACTAAACTGATAACCACAGAACTAGCACCAGAAGAAGCCAACAGGTTGGTCTCCAGCTATTTATGAGTTACCATGATGCTCTGACAGACTTTTCCATATGCAGACTGATGGATATGGGACATATGAGTACCATCCCAGGTATACAGGAACCCATTGGTTCCTCTTGCTCTATACGGTTACTAGGGCAGAGGTTGCACGACTGAAGCCTGTAATTAGCTCCTTGTGACCAGGCCGATGTAACGCCAGGCGTTTGACAACACTGTTTTTGACGCTGTTCACTAATCTAATTGTATTTACAAAAAAGACAAAGTAACTATTAATTATTTATCAAACTCAATGCCAAGAGCATAACTAGAGTATTTGCCACTCAGGATGGATCCTATGTCTGGCAACCCAACACACCCCCATTTTAAAATATAAAAACAGTGTCATATCTATCCCCAAACAGCTTTCCAGTGCCATTGATGTCCCCAAACAAATTGTTATTGCCAGACCTGTCGCCAAACAGCTTACCAGTGCCATTTCTGTCCCCAAATGCTTGGCAATGCTATATATGTCGCCAAACAGCTTGCCCGTGCCAGATCTGTCAACAAACTGCTTGGCAGTGCCATATATGCCCCCAAACAGCTTTCCAGTGCCAGATTCTGACTCATTAAAACTATATTCCTGCCCAATAAGCCTGTAGAGAGCACTATTTGAGGACTATATGTGCTATTCACCAATCCTCTAACCTTATTAGACCATGTCTCAGCCTTTTTTTTTAATTCTTCCCCTCTTTGTCTTTCTTCCTCCCATCATTAATTCATCTCCAGTCCTCCTTCCCTCTGTGGGTTTGAATCCCCCCCTTTCAAGGTGTTACCCCTCTAACCAATAAATCAGCCCTGTGATCCTGCCTTACACCATTACTCCCGGCTCCAGCTCACATGCTTTTGTTTGTACATTTTGCTTTAAACTTCTGTGTTTTAAATATTCATCTAAATGAGAACAGATGGATCATAATGTCTCCATGCCCCTTCCTAGCTCCCCTGCCTTATTTATTATGGCTTACTGGTACCTCTCATGTGCTGTAAGTAATGCCATCCCTGCTGGATGATGCTGAGGCACATTAGTTCCTCACACAATACCTACACACCCAAAATATCAATCATGTGATAAGAGTTGTGCGTGGGAGAGATCCAGCACCTTAATGCTCTGCATATCGCCTAAGTGAGCATGTTTAGTGCTGCAGAGCAGTGCAGAGCAGTGCAGAGCAGTGCAGAGCAGTGCAGAGCAGTGCAGAGCAGTGCAGAGCAGTGCAGAGCAGAGCAGTGCACAGCCTCGCCCAGGGACCTGTATAATAATATCAATACCCAGCTGTCCTCGATCAACAGTTAATGAACAAAGAGCTGAATAAACTGGGCCTTAATTCATGGAAGAGGGAATGTTTAAGGGAACTGACACGTTTGACTGGCTTCATTTTTTCCAACTCTGCTACTTTGGCCTTAACTTCTCAATTCCCTGTAATGCTCCTTTTCATGAATAAAGCCCATTGTAACGTTTAATCCTGACCCCACGCAACTGACCTTAGCATCACTTAACCCCTCAAGTGCCAGGTTGCACATCGACCGTCCAACGACTGCTGGATGTGGCAGGGTTAAAGGACAACTGTCGGCAAAAAAATCAAGTTGTGTGTAATCGAAAAAAAAAAGGTATTTTTACGAGATATGCTTTAATGAAAGAATACAAATAAAGTACCTTGAGCTCTCTTTACTCTGTATAGCTCTATCAGGGGGGCGGCCATGATTGGGTCCAATGACCCAAGATGTCCGCCCCCTGATAGAGCTATACAGACTGAGCAAAGTGGGCCCAGTAAGGTGCTTTATTTGCATTCTTTGATTAAATCATTTCTATTTAAAATACCTACACTTGATGCAATATTTTGACTTATTTGCCGACAGTTGTCTTTGAAACACGGGAAGGCGTTTTGTCGATTTACATTTTTTTTTAAAAACGAATGCTTTCGTCCAATCGCGTTACAGGATAATGCTTCAAAATGTCAGATAAAATGGCTCAGTGTTTTTACATTTGTCGTCCGTTCCTATTTACCGATCTCAGAGCCACAGGAAAGCGACTGTCACAACCTTACAATATGGCCGCCCATGGCGGCATCTTCAGGATCAAATACAGCCGTAAGACCAATAGACTGTGAGCCCTGGACCCTGCCTGTCAAGGGGTTAATGTGCGATGGTTTTTTCCAAAAAAGCGAATACTCACGGGTACCAGGCTTAACGATGACCGCGCATTGTATTGTTGCAATGAAGATATTGGCAGGAATTCCCGCAGCTCAATATTTACCTCTTGAGACAATAAATCTTGCTGTCGTATTTTACTGTAACCAATAAGTGAAACTGAGCTTTATAAAGATCCTATTTCCCTTTCTAGAGATCAATGTAAAAATAAAGTGTAATTATATTTAACCAATGCTGCCCTCGCCGCAGGTCTGCGGCTGGCGATGCCGTCTTGGTCCTTAATGGAAAAATTGTACGAAAATTCTTCTTTTCTGTAATGAAACAAGTCATTTGTCTCTCGTTAATTTTGAATGCCCAGATACTTTCATCCAGTTAGATCATTAATTCGACGAAAAAAACAAACCCACCTGAGAGGCGTGAAATGTTTCAGGGAATTCGGGCAAATAATAGTCTGTTCTTGGTCTCCTGTCCGAAGAGAGCACAGGTACCTACAAGGGACCCTTGTCAATTCCCTCTTTTTCGTGAAACAGCCCGATATTTATAGATAATCGCCATCGTGTCCTTTCCTCCTTGGCATCATTCTCCTTTGCTGTCACTAATTACTGCATCTTTACAAGTCCATGGATGACAGGAGAGTATTTGTTCTTTTTTGTGTTCTGGAGGACGGTTCCAAGATACAGTATGCAGATATCATTATTACATGACATGCAGTTATGGCAAAAACCTTTGAATTGACGTCCCAGGGGCAGGCGAGGGAGCACCGTCCAAGATGAGGAATAGCTCAGATCATTACACGGCTGGAAAATGGGATTATTGTCAGCAAACAAGCGTTCCAACGAGACCTCGGCAACATTACAATACTGGCCGCTCTGTTTGTTTGTCTGGCACAGTCCTGAGCCCGAAAAAGAGAGAATGAGGTTAAACAAATCCTTCCCCGAGAAATCCGTAAAAAATACATTAAAAAAAAGGTTGATATAGTGAACTACAATATGTAGCAGCAAATCAACGAAAAGTAGAACTTCCCTTCATGTAAAGGACATCTGTTTAATTTGAAAATTCTGTTTAATTGAAAGATGGCATCAAGTGAAGACATTTTAAATAGAAATGGTTTAATGAAACAATACAAATAAAGCACTTTATTGAGTCTTCTTTGCTCTGTATAGATCTATCAGGGGGCAGACATGTTGTTTAGAATCTTTGCTCTGTATAGCTCTATCAGTGGCGGACATGTTGTTTAGAATCTTTGCTCTGTATAGCTCTATCAGGGGGTGGACATGTTGTTTAGAATCTTTGCTCTGTATAGCTCTATTAGGGGAGGACATGTTGTTTAGAATCTTTGCTCTGTATAGGTCTATCAGGAAGCGGACATATTGTTTAGAATCTTTGCTCTGTATAGCTCTATCAGGGGGCGGACATGTTGTTTAGAATGTTTGCTCTGTATAGCTCTATCAGGGGGTGGACATGTTGTTTAGAATCTTTGCTCTGTATAGCTCTATCAGGGGAGGACATGTTGTTTAGAATCTTTGCTCTGTATAGGTCTATCAGGAAGCGGACATATTGTTTAGAATCTTTGCTCTATAGAGCTCTATCAGGGGACGGACATGTTGTTTAGAATCTTTGCTCTGTATAGGTCTATCAGGGGGGCGGAAATGTTTTTTAGCATCTTTGCTCTGTATAGCTTTTTCAGGGGGCGGATATTTTGGTTCAGATCTTTATTTCTCCGACCCAAGATTCTAAACAACATGTCAGCCCCCTGATAGAGCTATACAGAGCAAAGATTCTAAACAATATGTCCACCCCTGATAGACCTATACAGAGCAAAGATTCTAAACAACTTGTCCACCCCCTGATAGAGCTATACAGAGCAAAGATTCTAAACAACATGTCCACCCCTGATAGAGCTATACAGAGCAAAGATTCCAAACAACATGTCTGCCCCTTGATAGAGCTATACAGAGCAAAGATTCCAAACAACATGTCTGCCCCTTGATAGAGCTATACAGAGCAAAGATTCTAAACAACATGTCCACCCCTGATAGAGCTATACAGAGCAAATATTCTAAACAACATGTCCGCCCCCTGATAGAGCTATACAGAGCAAAGATTCCAAACAACATGTCCATCCCCTGATAGAGCTATACAGAGCAAAGATTCTAAACAACATATCCACCCCCTGATAGAGCTATACAGAGAAAAGATTCTAAACAACATGTCTGCCCCTTGATAGAGTTATACAGAGCAAAGATTTTAAACATGTCCGCCCCATGATGGAGCTATACAGAGCAAAGATTTGAAACAACATGTCCCCCCCCCCTGATAGAGCTATACAGGGCAAAGATTCGAAACAACATGTCCGCCCCCTGATAGAGCTATACAGAGCAAAGATTCGAAACAACATGGCCCTCGCCAACATGGTCTTGGCCCAGTTAGAATAGTGCTTTTGCATTATTGTATTGATATCAATGTTTGACCAGAGGGTGGGCCAGGTATGGATTTACTTGTTACCAAGAAGAGATCCAAGAAAACCACATGTATTTCCACCTTGAGCTATATCAGACTGCCAACCTCTGTCCTACACGATGGCATGTGTTGGTGCCATTCAGTCGAGGCAATATAGGCTGAGGTGCGAGCATCTGAATTCCAGTAAAATGGCAGATTGCACAGCTCTCCCCCAGGGCCGCTTGGAGGGGGCGTTAATTTAGGTCAAGCAAGGAATCCTTACCTCTAGCCTTACGCGTTTCAGGCTTTGCAGATTCCAGATTATAAAACGTCCCATGCATCAGTGCTCTCAGCCATTATTAACCTCCCCTAGGCCAGTCCCTTTATTGGCTAATGGTAAATCAGAGTCTGGATCTCCCAAACCGAGCGCGGATAAATCAGGCTGACCCCGTGATTAGCACACTGTTTGCTCAGTGATGGCGTAACCTTAGAATAATGGCACTGTTAGTGGCACGCGGGGAGCAGCGTTACCGTGACTTGATATATATACACGGTGACCTTCATCAATAATAAATCACCTTGGCATTTAAACATGGCGGCCTTTAACCCCTCGAGGCGCTGGAGGCAGGAGCGTGGTGGGTTTTTACATGTTTTTCCTTCTTCCAGGCGAGCCCCGCGCTGGATGCTGTTATTCAGTTATAATTGCTTGTTTTATCTGAGATGCCGAGTTGGATTTTCAAACTGTGAACATCAGGCTTTTTACGTATGTCACCGCCGTATTAAACAACAGAGCCATTTAGTGAATGCTGCCGCCTGCCTCCCTCTCTTAATACTCCGGAGATGGCGGGTCTTAATGAGTCATGAGATTCACAGGATTCTATGGGATGAGTACGAGCTTCTCGATGAGCACATGGACTCACCATCACACGCTTGTTGCATTGTGGGTTTTTTTGGGTTTCTTCAAATGCTTGTGCATTTTACTCACACTGGGTTTTAAAAGGCAGCATGGGAAATCTCAACATCTTATTAACAAATGGCCAGCAAATGTATAGATCAAGAGAAATAAGGGAGTGGGGTTTTCAAATGTTCTAGCTTCTGACACCAACACTGGCGCAGCTTCGTACAACGGCTCCCAAAGGGAGGCATGGTGAGACGATTGTACCCCTTCACCTTGGGCATGATTCCAAAGATGTGTGTAGTTAAATAGGAGTCTTGCACCCTAACATATAAAAAGATTTAAAGCAGGAATGTCCCATTGGTTTCCATGGTGATTGCTCTACTTATATAACTTTGCTCCAGAATTGACTCACTGTATTGTCAAAATGTTGAAAAATATGAAATAATTGGCCATGTTTTGCTGCATTTCTCACTATTTTAGTCTTCTCTCTCTCACGTTGCATTTAGAAGATCTCACTCATATAGTAGAGTAGAAATCTAGCACTAGGACACTTTCTTTTCTCCAGTGTCTGCTTGTGGGAATGGTCTGCCAGTCCAGTAGAGCAGGTTCACCTGACAGTCTGACATATCAGTAATGGGGTATGTCAGTAAAAGATGACGTCCCTTCTTTTGACCAATCCAGGAAGCTAATCTCCTAGTGCTGAGTTTCTCCCCTACATAACCAATGATATCTATCCAACAAAACATGATAGAAAGATCATTTAAAAAGTGACTGAATCAGCAGAACAGGGACATCTAAAACATTTCACTTTCTAAAATCAGACAAAAGGTTCAGCTGATTTTGATTGCAGACGTTTATGATTGGCCCGAAAGAAATACTATGTCTGGGAAGGACATAGATGCGGTTCATCTAGTCTGCCCAGTTTTCTAAATACTTTTATTAGTCCCTGGCCTTATCTTATATCTAGGATAGCCTTATACCTATCCCATGCATGCTTAAACTCCTTCACTGTATTAACCTCTACCACTTCTACTGGAAGACTATTCCATACATCCACTACCCTCTCAGTAAAGTAATACTTTTATTAGTCCCTGGCCTTATCTTATATCTAGGATAGCCTTATACCTATCCCATGTATGCTTAAACTCCTTCACTGTATTAACCTCTACCACCTCTACTGGAAGACTATTCCATGCATCCACTACCCTCTCAGTACAGTAATACTTTCATTAGTCCCTGGCCTTATCTTATATCTAGGATAGCCTTATACCTATCCCATGCATGCTTAAACTCCTTCACTGTATTAACCTCTACCACTTCTACTGGAAGACTATCCCATGCATCCACTACCCTCTCAGTAAAGTAATACTTTCATTAGTCCCTGGCCTTATCTTATATCTACGATAGCCTTATACCTATCCCACGCATGCTTAAACTCCTTCACTGTATTAATCTCTACCACTTCTACTAGAAGACTATTCCATGCATCCACTACCCTCTCAGTAAAGTAATACTTTCATTAGTCCCTGGCCTTATCGTATATCTAGGATAGCCTTATACCTATCCCATGCATGTTTAAACTCCTTCACTGTATTAACCTCTACCATTTCTACTGGAAGACTATTCCATGCATCCACTACCCTCTCAGTAAAGTAATACTTTCATTAGTTCCTGGCCTTATCTTATATCTAGGATAGCCCTATACCTATCCCACGCATGCTTAAAATCCTTCACTGTGTTAACCTCTACCACTTCCGCTGGAAGACTATTCCATGCATCCACTACCCTCTCAGTAATGTAATACTTCCTGATATTACTATATTAAATCTTTTCCCCTCTAATTTCAGACCATGTCCTCTAGTTGTGGCAGTTTTTCTTCCTTTAAATATCCTCTCCCCCATTACTGTGTTGATTCCCTGTATGTTTTCTGTATGTCCCATTCAAAGCGATGAGCAGGTTCTCTATTTGTCCAACAAGTAATAACCTTTAAGGACGCTGTGAAACAATAATAATAAGATAGCTTGCGTAGATATATGGCTTTTCCAAGTGTGAGAATACAAGCCGCTACTAGTAAGCAAAAGAAATCGAGTTTGACTCTCTGGAGAAGGAGCCAAGAACAAGACATAAAGACCAATGTAGACAGTAGGTCATGTTAGCAGGTAAAGTAATGCAGTAATGGCAGGGGCCCGAGGGAAGGCAAGTGTTTGGGAGAAGGAGAGCTTCTGAGAGCCTGTGAATAGTAATGAGGTGGGCACTACAAATCTTAAACATGCTCTTAGCGTTATGTACGGGGTGCTGGAATTTATTTGTTGTTTAAATTGATGTCAGTGCAGGGGTTTTTCTTTTCCTTCCCAATGCAAAATAAACAATGAAAGGTATTCCTGCTCTAAAAATCTCAGCTCTCCTGGCCAAAGCTAGCTGGCCTGTGTGTTATCTCAGGACTAGGGCTGGAGCGCCCCCTAGTGAGCATTCAAAGGACATGCAGGAGAGTTTGCAAATTTGCATTATTGCTAGCTTTCCTAAGCCGTAATAAATAGCACGGTGAGAATATATTGGGGAGGGGGGGTCAACCTAATTGACTATTTAAGTGGTAATAGGGAATCTTGGGGGCACGTTGATATTGGATTTAAAGTTACCTTGTCTGTTATATTTACTTAAAGCCACAGGTCATTTAATCTGACCTAATGGCAGAATTAGTTTAAAAACTCCGCCTCCGAGACTGAACAAAAAGGGGTGGAGTTAAGAAACCGCATATTTGACAGGAAAATCTAGGAATGTTGGCAAGTGTTGAATGTTAGCAGCAGATTCATATTATTTTCACCAGGTGAAGATGTTATTCAGACTGGCTAAGTTGGACGTGGCACTTATCAGAGACAAGACTGCTGCCATCAGCCAATCAGAACCCTGGATTTTTTTCCCATGGTTCAGTTGATGTGTTCCGTGCATTCCACAGTACAAGTAAGGAGAAATGATGCAGAATACCCACTGTGCCCAAGGAAAAAGGGACAGTAAGTACGGTGTGGTTGGAAATCTTTTGTACAATTTTAATTAAAACTCTGAACAACTTTACAAATATCCAACACAAGGCGGTCTGTCATGTGGGCTACAAGGATTTGCACATATTTAACAAGCCGAGGGGACAAATGGCTGGTCTCTGCCCCTCTGGGCACGTTCCCCCTCTGCCTGCACACGAGGCTTCCCGGGGATTGCTGAGGCTGAGTTGATAAATGAGGCATCCTCTTAATTGTTCTCCGAAATCCATAGATAACAGAATTAATTCAGAAGCAATTCAATCACTGCATTATTTCCGGCAAAACGTGGCAATATGACACATTTATCACACTTATTTCCCCGTGTCACTTGCTTTCAGAGCCTAATGAGATTCAGTGTAGGTTAAACCAATGATCTCTCCCGGTATCAGTACAAGAAAAGAAACAGTCTAATTCTTGCATATTTCATGTCATAACCCAATATCAATGTATATTACTCATTCTTTTCATATCATAACAATACGACTGCGCCAATATTAAGTCCCTGCCAAATAATTAGCACCCCACCGCTGGATAAAATCATTCTTCTTCACCGTCTCCAGTTGGATGTTTATTATCACTGTCAGTCCAATATAAACCTCTCACTCATCTGGAATTATTGTCATCTTTCTTTGCAGGGTTGAAGAAGAGCAGGTGCGCCCGCAGAACACAAATGGCGGCTGTTTCAAGTGTCACGTTTGGAGCAATCAGCAAGCCGAGGCTGAATACTCTGTATTTGTTCGTCGCTGTTTCATCACAGTGAATGTAGAGGGGAAAGAATGGTCTATACATTGTGTCAGCAGAATGGTAGCACATACATTAAAAAAAAAGAGAAACATCTGTCTGTGGCAGTCTCCTGCTTATGACATCACCTGTGGCTTGATATGCAAATGACACATTTTCTGTTGTCAGTTAGTTCATTTGCATGTCAGGCCACAGGTGCAGTGGTGTATCTTGGTTTTGTGTTTCCCTAGGCAGACAAAATTTGGGCACTCCCCCACCCACATTGCACACCCACGAAATGCACCATCATCCACGTTGCACACCCACCTTATGCCCCATCACCCCGTTACATGCCCCGTCACCCACATTGCACACACATCCAATGCCCAATCACCCCATTACATGCCCATATCACCCACATTGCATACATACTGAATGCCCCATCACCCCCATTACATGCCCCCATCACCCCGATTAATTGGAAGGAGCTAAAGCTTGCTGAACGGTGGGTAGGGTTACCACCTTTTCTTCAGAAAAATACCGCCTTGGTACTGTCTCCATAGACTTAACATTGGCCTGATGCCAATTTTTTACCGGCCTGCCGGTAAAATACCGGCCAGGTGGCAACCCTAACGGTGGGGGAGGGAACGAAAATGTTTGAAGCACCAGAAGTGTGCTTTAACACCCTCTGGCAAAGTGCCGCCCTAGTCTTGTTTGCCTTGTGGAAGATACACTGCTGCACAGGTGATGTCATAAGTAAGAGACGCCACAGATGCTCACACAATATATAGATCATGTTCAATCAGTTTTTTTTATTCTCTACATTTACAGTAAAAGCAGCGTTTAGGTGACAGAGACCCTTTATGGGGTTGTTGAATGTCAGGGCTGACTAGAGGACAGGACTGACTGTGGCCCAGCTCTGGTCTGAAATTATCACTATTAGATCACCCTTTGCATGTATATATTTGGGAGCACTATAAGGTTATATGTCACAGTACAGCTTAATGGTAGACAAATCAAACAGACTGACTATCAACAGAGAAGCATTTCCCCTGTGTCAAACACAGCCACCCAACAAAACAGCAGGGACCACCAGGGTGTTAAATGCCAACCTATGGCACACTAAGCTATAGTCGGCTTGCTTTAATTCCCTCATTGTGCCTCACTTCCAGTTCCGTTGTCTGTATAACACGGAGGTTAGAGAATGCTCCATCACAGAGCTTCGGATCCCATCCTGGGCAGAGCCGGAAGGCTGCCTGCACTGAACTGATCCTCAGCATTAAGTCATGGGAGATTTATCGCCTGGTACCCGCTCCAGCCATAATTACTGCATATTACAAAGTGCAGGAAAATAGTCAGAACAATGCTTTATAAATTCACCGCAGCCTAATGTGTCCTGAGAAACGAGGCATCCATCAATATATAGATGGAACAATCATGATTCCATTTATTATAACGGTCTGGACAAAAACACTACTTGTTTTATTTCAAAATAATTAGCAAAAGTGATGCAATGAGATGCATTAAAGTGAAGCGCAGTCTGGGATAAATGTGGCCCTTCCATTTTTGTTTTGTCAGAAAGATATAAATGTAAGCACTTTGCAAGCTTTAGCCCTGATAGTAAATAATATTGGCTTGGGGTGTGGAAATATGTAACATACGCTGTGTGCGGAATATATATTAGAAAAATCTGTGACAGGGGCGTCACTAGGGTTGGTGTCACCCGGTGCGGTAACTCATGGTGTCACCCCCTGGATTTCCTCCAATACCAGGCCAAACAGATTCCTTAGTAATGCCAGTCAGATGGCCCATTAAATATGCCACATACAGGAGCCCCACAAATTATGTCACACACAGGAGCCCATAACTATGCCACATACAGGAGCCCATAACTATGCCACATACAGGAGCCCCATTACTATGCCACATACAGGAGCCCCATAACTATGCCACATACAGGAGCCCCATAACTATGCCACATACAGGAGCCCATAACTATGACACACACAGGAGCCCATAACTATGACACACTCAGGAGCCCATAACTATGCCACATACAGGAGCCCATAACTATGCCACATACAGGAGCCCATAACTATGCCACATACAGGAGCCCATTAACTATGCCACATACAGGAGCCCCATGACTATGCCACACACAGGAGCCCCATAACTATGCCACATACAGGAGCCCATAACTATGACACACACAGGAGCCCATAACTATGCCACACACAAGAGCCCTATAACTATGACACAGACAGGAGCCCATAACTATGCCACACACAGGAGCCCATAACTATGCCACACACAGGAGCCCATAACGATGCCACATACAGGAGCCCATAACTATGACACACACAGGAGCCCATAACTATGCCACATACAGGAACCCATAACTATGACACACACAGGAGTCCATAACTATGCCACATACAGGAACCCATAACTATGACACACACAGGAGTTCATAACTATGACACACACAGGAGCCCTATAACTATGCCACATACAGGAGCCCATAACTATGCCACACACAGGAGCCCTATAACTATGACACACACAGGAGCCCATAACTATGACACACACAGGAGCCCATAACTATGCCACACACAGGAGCCCCATAACTATGCCACACACAGGAGCCCTATAACTATGACACACACAGGAGCCCATAACTATGACACACACAGGAGCCCATAACTATGCCACATACAGGAACCCATAACTATGACACACACAGGAGTTCATAACTATGACACACACAGGAGCCCTATAACTATGACACACACAGGAGGCCATAACTATGACACACACAGGAGCCCATAACTATGACACACACAGGAGCCCATAACTATGCCACATACAGGAGCCCATAACTATGACACACACAGGAGCCCTTTAACTATGCCACACACAGGAGCCCATAACTATGCCACACACAGGAGCCCATAACTATGCCACACACAAGAGCCCTATAACTATGACACACACAGGAGCCCATAACTATGACACACACAGGAGCCCATAACTATGCCACATACAGGAGCCCCATAACTATGACACACACAGGAGCCCATAACTATGACACACACAAGAGCCCCATATATTATTCCTCACCTTGGGGCCCAATTAATTAGGCCACACACACACAGGCGCACCTCAATTATGCCACACACAAGCACCCCATAATTATGCCACACAAAAGAGCCCCTTAATTATGCCACACATGGGGCCCAATAAATATGCCACACATGGGACCGCTATTAATTATGCAACACACAGGAGCCCCACGAGGTGACAATTGTACAATTCTAAAACAATACATATCTATACATACAGTCATCTCTCTGTCTCTCTCTAGAGTTGCATTTATACTTATTTGAATTTTTTAAATATTATATTCAACCATTTTCATATGTAATAAAAATGTTATTGAAAAATTGCATTCCTTGGTTTTATTCCCTTCCTCTGCACCCACATTGCACCTAAAGGACTTAACTCAGAACTTCAAAATGCCAGTATTTTGTCATTCAATATGCCAGTATTTTGCCATTTAATATATACCAGTATTATTTTACCATTCAATATGCCAGTATTATTTTACCATTCAATATGGCAGTATTTTGCCACTCAGTATGCCAGTATTTTGCCATTTAATATATGCCATTGTTTTGCCATTCAATATTCCAGTATTATTTTTCTATTCAATATTCCAGTATTTAGCCATTCAGTATGCCAGTATTTTGCCACTCAATATGCCAGTATTTAGCCATTCAATATGCCAGTATTTTGCTACTCAGCATGCTATTATTTAGCCACTCAATATGCCATTATTTTGCCATTCAGTATACCAGTATTATGCCACTCAACATGCCAGTATTTTGCCATTCACTCAGTATGCCAGTATTTTGCCACTCAGTATGCCAGTATTTTGCCATTCAATATGGCAGTATTTTGTCACTTAATATGCCAGTATTTTGCCATTCAATATGCCAGTATTTTGCCACTCAATATGCCATTATTTTGCCATTCAATATACCAGTATTTTGCCACTCAATATGCCAGTATTTTGCCACTCACTAGGCCAGTATTTGCCACTCAGTATGCCAGTATTTTGCCATTCTATATGCCAGTATTTTGACATTCAATATGGCAGTATTTTGTCACTTAATATGCCAGTATTTTGACATTCAATATGCCAGTATTTTGCCACTCAGAATGCCAGTATTTTGACATTCAATATGGCAGTATTTTGTCACTTAATATGCCAGTATTTTTCCATTCAATATGCCAGTATTTTGCCACTCAATATGCCAGTATTTTGCCACTCAATATGCCAGTATTTTGTCACTTAATATGCCAGTATTTTGACAATCAATATGGCAGTATTTTGTCACTTAATATGCCAGTATTTTGCCATTCAATATGCCAGTATTTTGCAATTAAATATGGCAGTATTTTGTCACTTAATATGCCAGTATTTTGCCACTCAATATGCCATTTTTTTCCCATTCAATATACCAGTATTTTGCCACTCAATATGCCATTATTTTGCCATTCAATATACCAGTATTTTGCCACTCAATATGCCAGTATTTTGCCATTCAATATGCCAGTATTTTGACACTCAGTATTCCAGTATTTTGACATTCAATATGGCAGTATTTTGTCACTTAATATGCCAGTATTTTGCCATTCAATATGCCAGTATTTTGCCACTCAGTATGCCAGTATTTTGCCATTCAATATGGCAGTATTTTGTCACTTAATATGCCAGTATTTTGCCATTCAATATGCCAGTATTTTGCCACTCAATATGCCAGTATTTTGTCACTTAATATGCCAGTATTTTGCTCATTATATTAAAACCTTCCTCTCCCTTCCCCAGTACTTACCTCCTTGCTGCTCCGTGTCCCCGGTCGTCTCTTCCGTGTAGTCTTCCCTCCTGCACGGAGGAGGGAAACACAGCCACCAGATATGATGTAAGGTCACCCCCGCACCCTATTCAGGACGCTACTGATCTGTGACAAAGCCTGACCCATTACCTTTAATTATTTTAGATTCCACCCACAGCCCCCGAAAAAAAATTTTTTAAGAAAAACACTGCATCATGCATAATACAGAAAAAGAAATAGGTCTATCGTATTAGTTTTTTCCTCAACTCTCCATCTCCTAAAAACTAGAAATAAAGTAGAATACTTTACTGGCGTTGTTATAGCAACAAGTCCTGCCTCTCTCTCCAAGCCCCTCCTTATTGGAATGTTACTGAATTAAGAAGCCCCATCAAATATTTCAATGATAAAACTACAGGAGAACTGTAAAGTGTTTTAAATTAAAAAGAACTGCATCTCACAATCAAAAGCTGCAGCTAATAAGTGGGCACATGACCAGTTCCCCAAGACCGAATCCAGTGAACTGAAAAGGGCCCAGAAGGCAACGGGGTGATGTAATTAACAGAATGGTTACACTTTTCTCCCAATGTGTTTTATGCTGTGTTTTAAATCAATTTATTGCAGTGGAATGGAAAACCCATCGATACATAGAACATAAATAAACCGTTACCTGTGATTTGCCAACCGGCCAGTATTTTATATATCGGCAATACAATGGAGGGTATTCTTTTACCTAGTAATAGCCTTCAGTCTGTTCTTTAGAGCAACTCAGATATGTTTATAACAGGCATTGTATATTCAATTAAGATGAATAATCTTACTGATGATATCAATATGTTTTGTGAGTTTTCACGGACCGTTATTCTCAAACCAAATTATATACTGAACCAACCCCAGCGTAATGAAGAATAAGGAACTGGGCTTCATAGATCTTAATTATAATTGTGCTCTTATTACATATATTTATTATTTAATTTACACCTCTGATTACACACTGAATTTAATATTTCATGTAATACATTATACATTATTTGAGGATTGGTATGATTATTAGTAGTAGTAGTTAGATTGAGATATAGCTTTTTGATTTTTTTTTTATCATCACAATTCTTTTAATGTTTATATTCAATCTGTTCTCTTGGGGGTACCTTTCATTTATTCAGTCTCTAGAGATCTGGAGGTTTCTTATTTTTATTTTGGATTTGGTGCTGGCCCAGTTGGTTGTCAGCTGCTGCTACAAATATGTTGGCAAATAATACATGTCTGGGTCCACTTTTGTTCCCCCAACAGAATGTATATTATGTATAAACAGAGAGAAGTACTTTTTCACTCTGCTGAGATTAAGAGAAGGGCTACTAAACTGGTACATGGGTTGAAGGATAAAACTTACCAGGAAAGGTTAAAGCATGTATAGCTTGGAGGAAAGACGTAACAGGGGGGATATGATAGAAACATTTAAATACATAAAGGGAATCAACACAGTAATGGTGGAAAGTATATTTAAAAAAAGAAAAACTACCACAACTAGAGGACATAGTCTTAAATTAGAGGGGCAACGATTTAAATGTAATATCAGGAAGTATTACTTTACTGAGAGGGTAGTGGATGTATGAAATAGCCTTCCAGCAGAAGTGGTAGAGGTAAACACAGTCAATGATTTTAAGCATGCGTGGGATAGACACAAGGCTATCCTAGTTATAAGACCGGGAACGGGGGACTAATAAAAGTATTCAGAAAAATTGGGCAGACTAGATGGACCGAATGGTTCTTATCTGCCGACACATTTTATGTTTCTATGATATTTTGCTAAGGAAACAGTTTTCCCATCACCAGACTTCCAGTAAAAGTGCTTCTCAAATCAGAGGGTAAAGCATGAATTTAAAAAAAACCTTTATTGTTCCACTAAAAGCTAATATGTTTATTTATATCATTGGCTACACTCAGGGACATCTTCTCCTAACGAAGGTCCATATATGCCTCAGCAATTTGCCCTGGTGCTACCAGAATTCACCTGGCTTTCATTCCTTGGCCTTCCACTCCATCCACAAATAAAGAAATGCCAAAAACATCTTCTCTGACTTGGCTGATCTTCAGAACCACTTGAGATACTGGTAGAAGCTGGTGACCCTGGTGGTGCCCCAGGAATAAATTCTTCAGTACACAAAATATAACCCTCACAATTACTTCTTTCTGTATCCATCACTCTCCAAACTGGTGATCCTGGTGGGCCTCGTTCTATGTCAGACATGCAACACACTGGAAATCTTGGTGGAGGAGGATGGTCAAAGAACATTTCGTTGGTTTACGTACAAGATTCAGATTCTTCTGGTGATGGACCATGGTCCTGACTTTCCTCCTTTGTACACATATCATAGCAGGCCCTATTTCTGATGTTATCTATGTCTTCTTCTTCATTCTCACCATCCCATGGAAGATCTTCAATATAAAATTCTCCATGTTCGGGTATAGTGTCCTCCGATGACCCAGGACGCTTTATCTTCTCACTTGTAAGATCCCTTGCAGAGCTGGATTCGGAGTTAGTTCTATTCCTCCGAGATCTGCAATGGCCCATAAGCGGACAAGTGATAATCTGGACCATCCAACGCACACAACTTGGGTGTGGCCCGTATACCTTATGAGGTTAAATGGGTGTGGCCCATCTGAAAGGGCATGGCATATTGTATGGGCGTGGTATGTCTGTGGAACTAATTTGAAGATTAAAAGAAAACATATCTTCTTACTAATAAGCCAGAATTAATTAATGATTGAAACCAGCCAGTGCAAAGAGAAATTAATATCAGAAGTTATTCCGTGTGTGTGTGTGCACAAGAGTACAATACTGTACATGCACACAGATTGCACTGGTGTAAGTAGAAGTGAAAAGGGGTGCCATCCCAGCCTGTGAAGTCAATTTATAGAGCAACCAGGGGGCAATTGCTCCCCTGCACTACTTGCCAACTTGTTTTCATCTGCTAACCAAATTTGTGAAATATTAAACGTGCAATCAATTAAGTCTTATCCAATTTGTCATGGCCCCACCTTATTGTGACACGCCCACACATATGGCCGGTATTTCTTTGAGGAGAAGGTGACAATCCTACCTGTGACGGTCTTCCGAGCACCGTCAGCAGAAATTCAACTTGGTCTGCAAAGACACAGCTTCACCGAGCCTCGGAAACTATTGACACAGTGATGTAAAATAATGGAAATAAGAGACAAGGAAAGGAATGACGTCTCCAAGATGGGGAGGGGGGAGAGAGTGGGATCATTTATCGTTTCTTCCCCATCAGGAAAGGAAGCCCAGTTGGAATTATCAGATTATGGTCATTGTCATCGGTTAGCTCTTATTTCGCTACCATCAGAGTAATTTTTAATGTTCCAAGACTGGCACCAGGATGAAATGCTTAAGCAATTGTTTATCGTAGACTGATGGGAATCATTTGCATTTTATCTCCGACACACAGGGCTAGTGGATCTGATCCAGGGTTTTGTCTAGATTGTTGGGCTGCTTTCTTGTTTACCGGCTTTCAGCTTCCAAAAGATGATGTACTGATTATTTTAAAGGAGCCAATATCATCAGGAAATAAACTGACCTAACTGCATAAAACACGTGGGGGTTTGTGTCAGGATCAGATAAGGAACCCAGTAGCAGGGGGAGAATAATCCAAACTGAGGAACATGTATAACGAAGAGTAGTAGAATACAGTGCACAACAAAGAAATACAAAAAATTTGCACTCTTTTCACTCCTGTAATTTAGGACAAGGTACCAAACACTACCTACCCTACAAGGCCCTAACCCTGCAAGATACCAAACCCTACCAACTCTACAAGGCCCAAACCCTACCAACCCTACAAGGCTCCAAACACTACCAACCCTACAAGGCCCAAACCCTACCAACCCTACAAGGCACCAAACCCTACCAACCCTACAAGGTACCAAACCCTACCAACACTATAAGGTACCAAACCCTACCAACACTACAAGGCACCAAACCCTACCAACCCTATAAGGCACCAAACACTACCAACCCTACAAGGCACCAAACACTACCAACCCTACAAGGCACCAAACACTACCAACTCTACAAGGTACCAAACCCTACCAACCCTACAAGGCACCAAACCCTACCAACCCTACAAGGTACCAAACCCTACCAAACCCTACAAGGCACCAAACCCTACCAACAATATAAGGTACGAAACCCTACCAACACTATAAGATATCAATCCCTACCAACCCTACAAGGCACCAAACACTACCAACTCTACAAGGTACCAAACCCTACCAACCCTACAAGGCACCAAACCCTACCAACCCTACAAGGTACCAAACCCTACCAAACCCTACAAGGCACCAAACCCTACCAACAATATAAGGTACGAAACCCTACCAACACTATAAGATATCAATCCCTTCCAACCCTACAAGGCCCAAACGCTGCCAACCGTGCAAGATGCCAAACCCTACCAACCCTACAAGGCCCAAATGCTACCAACTACCAACCCTACAAGGTACCAAACCCTACCAACACTATAAGGTACCAAACCCTACCAACACTATAAGATGTCAATCCCTTCCAGCCCTACAAGGCCCAAACGCTGCCAACCGTGCTAGGAATGTTCGATACAGCTTGGCCGAACACTAAAAAGCTTTTGAATAGGTATTGGTCTATCCTCCAGGAGGACGAACATCTTAAACCTGTCATAGCACCCCAGGTCTCCGTTACTATGAAAAAGGGACCAAGCCTGAGAGACACCCTGGTCCATAGCCATCTGGGACCGATAGGAGTCGATAGACCATAAACGTGGCTCAAATCCACCCCAGGCTCCCACAAATGTGGAACATGCAAGGCCTACAACTTCATGGTTCCAGCTAAAAAGTTTAGCAACTCAGCCAACACCAAAAATTATGCTATAAAAACTTTCATAAATTGCAAAACCAACTTTGTGGTATACATGGCCGCCTGCCAATGTGGTATGTTATATGTGGGCAAAACAATAAGAGAACTGAGGAGGAGAGTTTTGGACACATCAATGATATAATCAACAAAACTGACACCCCAATTTCTAGACATGCGAATTCTTATCACAATGGAGATCCTAAAGTCTTGTCCTTTAAAGGTATTGAAAAAGTCTCCCCTCTACCTAGAGGAGGCGACACTAATAAACGACTGCTACAAAGAGAGTCGTTTTGGATTTTCCAATTGAAGTCACTCACCCCGTCCGGACTTAATGAAGGTTTCTCTTTCAGCCCTTTCATCAAATAGCCTCATGCCTAGAGCACCATTTACAATTCTGTATCCCTATAAGGTTTCATTTTCTTAAACCACCAGAGTGTAGTAGGGATTATTATACTTTTTCTTCTCTTTTATTTAATTTCTCTATTGTTTACCCCCCCCCCACTTCCAACAAAATTACAATTGAGTCATTGTTAAATTAACCTATTACGGAACATTAGAAGTATACAACGTAATATTAAAATGATTAAGGCCTAGGATAGTACTAAATATCTGGTCTACACATGCATTCACCTTAATACAAGTCTCTTAGCCATTTAAAACTAATGTGAACTACTTTTGTAGCAGACTACTTTTGTAGCAGACTACACATGCATTCACTAACACTAACCCCCCCGAGAACCCTAATACTAACACTAACACCCCCCCGAGAACCCTAATACTAACACTAACCCCCCGAGAACCCTAATACTAACACTAACCCCACCCCCGAGAACCCTAATACTAACACTAAACCCCCCCCCCGAGAACCCTAATACTAACACTAACCCCCCCCCCCGAGAACCCTAATACAAACACTAACCCCCGAGAACCCTAATACTAACACTAACCCCCCCGAATCCTAATACTAACACTAACCCCCCCCCGAGAACCCTAATACTAACACTAACCCCCCGAGAACCTTAATACAAGTCTCTTAGCCTTTTAAAACTAATGTGAACTACTTTTGTAGCAGACTACTTTTGTAGCAGACTACACATGCATTCACCTTAATACAAGTCTCTTAGCCTTTTAAAACTAATGTGAACTACTTTTGTTTCCAATACTAACAAATTGAACAGAGTGGGGGAGGATTTAAAGGGCTAGCACAACTACACTCTGTTTGTAGCTCTGGACATAGCTAAGTGCTCCGGTTCTTGAGCTACGGCTTAACAACTGCTGGGCAAAGCATTTTTTAAGGAATTTAACCTCAGCTTTCCTCCCTATGTTTCTCACCTGAAATAACAGTTTAATGTAAGTGGTGGACTTTTTCTGACCGCATTAAGCGGTGTAGCCAAAGGCCGCAGGCTACTATACAGATAAAAAGCAGATGGGCGCGAAAGAGTGGGTACCTTTGAATAAAACAAAATACAATAGTGCAATATTGCCACACTGTTGCAGTGTAATAGAAAAGTAAAAATGGATGCACTCACAAACGTACGTGAGTGTCAATCACATCAAGTGAAACTTGTAGATCCGTAAAAACAGCTTTAATTGTATTCTGCAATGAAAGAAGGTATATACATGTGCAGGACCAGTATGTATTATCATTTATAGAGTACAAAGAGGCCAACAAAGCCGGCAAAAAGGCAATTAAAATGGCTAAATTGGAAAATGAGAAAAGGGTTGCCAAGGAGAGTAAAACTAACCCCAAAATGTTTTATAAATATATAAATGGAAAAAAGCTAAAGAGGGAAAATGTTGGGCCCTTGTTATCCCAAATGGGAAATTTGGTAAGTGAGGACAGAGAGAAAGCAGACATTTTAAATACTTTTTTTTCTTCTGTTTATACTAAGGAAGAGCAGATGGACGAGCCCCTGCTACAGGAAGTTATGGGACATTCGCCGCAAACATGGGATTGGCTGACACAGGAAAAAGTGCTTAAGCAATTACACTCTGTTAAGATAGACAAGGCCCCAGGACCAGATGGTATACACCCAAGGGTACTTAGAGAGTTAAGCATAATTCTGGCCAGGCCACTATTCATGATCTTTAGGGATTCATTCAGTTCAGGTACAGTGCCAACAGACTGGCGAAAGGCGGATGTCATTCCAATATTTAAAAAGGGATCAAAATCTCTGCCAGGTAATTATAGGCCAGTGAGCTTGACATCTGTAGTGGGGAAACTATTTGAAGGATTGCTAAAGGTATACACTCAAGAATACATCTTGAACCAGAATATAATTAGTAAAAGTCAACATGGTTTTGTGAAAGACAGGTCTTGTCAAACAAACTTAATAACATTCTATGAAGAAGTCAGTAAAAATATAGATCTAGGTGTGGCAGTTGATGTGATCTATTTGGATTTTGCGAAAGCATTTGATACAGTTCCACACAAAAGGTTACTCTACAAATTGAGAGAAATAGGTTTGGGGGCAAATGTGTGTATGTGGATTGAAAATTGGCTAAAAGATAGAACACAAAGGGTTGTTGTAAATGGAAAATTCTCAAATTGGACAAGGGTATTAAGCGGAGTACCTCAGGGGTCTGTTTTGGGCCCTCTTCTTTTTAATTTGTTTATTAATGATCTGCCACATTGTGCTGAGAGCCATGTCTCCGTGTTTGCGGACGACACTAAATTAGGTAAGGCAATAAAGACTAATCTTGATGTTTTTTCTTTACAGGAAGATTTGGACAGAGTGGGGGACTGGGCAGTAAAGTGGCAAATGAGGTTCAATATAGACAAATGTAAAGTTATGCATTATGGGAAAAATAATAACAAAGCAACATATACGTTAAATGGTTTTTCCCTGGGAAAAACTACTAATGAAAAGGATTTAGGAATAATTATAGACAACAAACTTGGCAACAGTGCCCAATGCCAGTCAGCAGCTGCAAGGGCCAATAAGATATTGGCATGTATAAAACGAGGTATAGATTCACGGGAGGAGGATATCATCTTGCCTCTTTACAAATCAATGGTAAGACCTCACCTTGAATATGCAGTACAGTTCTGGGCACCAGTCCTTAAAAAGGATATTAAGGAACTAGAAAAAGTGCAAAGGAGAGCTACAAAATTAATAAGGGGTTTGGAGGATCTTAGTTATGAAGAGAGACTTAAAAAATTGAATTTATATACGTTAGAAAAAAGGCGTCTCAGAGGGGATATGATAACATTATATAAATATTTGCAGGGCCAATATAAAGAGCTCTCCAGTGACCTGTTCATTAACAGAAAGGTACAAAGAACAAGAGGTCACCCCCTCAGACTGGAAGAGCAAAGATTTCATAGACAGCAAAGGAAGGGATTCTTTACGGTTAGGACAATAAAGTTATGGAACTCACTGCCAAGAGAGGTAGTGCTAGCAACCACAATAGATGCATTTAAAAATGGTTTGGATGTTTTTTTAGGAAAGCAGAACATACAGGGCTATTAATAATAGAATAAGCATTAATAAAAGAGCTTATTGATCCAAGGAGAATCTGATTGCCTCTTGGAGTCAAGAAGGAATTTTTTCCCCCAGGAGGCAAAATTCAAAATAGCTTCCTTAGGGTTTTTTTGCCTTCTTTTGGATCAAAAGCTGTAATGATAGGTAGAAGGGTTGAACTTGATGGACTTGTGTCTTTTTTCAACCTAAATTACTATGTTACTATGTTACTATGTTACTATGTTACTATGTTACTATGTTACTATGTATACAACAGATACTGGCCCCTAACACTGAAAAAACTCACAAGACAGTAGATGTAAAAGTCATAGAAATGCTCCTGAAGACATTAACATCAACGGAGCTTTCATCCAAAAGGGTGATGGGAAATGTAGCGCTGGAACGCGATCTGTTGTCACCTCTACGCGTTTCACCGTGCTCAACACGGCTTCATCAGGAGGAAAAAGAGAAAAGAGTTCTACGGTGAAACGCGTAGAGGTGACAACAGATCGCGTTCCAGTAATAGAACCCTCATCTGTGTCAAATAATCCTCTAATACCCCCACAGGGGGATAGGGATCTGACAACTATATGTGTGTACTGCATAATTGTTTTTTAATGTGTCATGTCTGTGTCTTTTTGCAGTATTCTATCGCACTAAGTCATTGTGGGGTGTAGTTGAATACTACACTACAATATTTTTTAACTAATCTTTATTAAAAGTTATTTTTTAAATTTTCACAAAAAAAGTGAAAGTTTCCACACATACCAACCGTGCAAGATGCTAAACCCTACAAGGCCCAAATGCTACCAACCCTACAAGGTACAAAACTCTACCAACCCTACAAGGTACCAAACTCTACCAACACTTTAAGGTACCAAACCCTACCAACACTATAAGGTACCAAACCCTACCAACACTATAAGGTACCAAACCCTACCAAAACTATAAGGTACCAAACCCTACCAACACGATAAGGTACAAAACCCTTCCAACACTATAAGGTACCAAACCCTACCAACACGATAAGGTGCCAAACCCTACCAACATTATAAGGTACCAAACCCTACCAACACGATAAAGTACCAAACCCTACCAACACTATAAGGTACCAAACCCTACCAACACTATAAGGTACCAAACCCTACCAACACTATATGGTACCAAACGCTACCAACACTATAAGGTACCAAACCCTACAAGGTACCAAACCCTACCAACACTATAAGGTACCAAACCCTACCAACACTATAAGGTACCAAACCCTACCAACACTATAAGGTACCAAACCCTACCAAAACTATAAGGTACCAAACCCTACCAACACTATAAGGTACCAAACCCTACCAACACTATAAGGTACCAAACCCTACCAACACTATAAGGTACCAAACCCTACCAACACTATAAGGTACCAAACCCTACCAACACTATAAGGTACCAAACCCTACCAAAACTATAAGGTACCAAACCCTACCAACACTATAAGGTACCAAACCCTACCAACACTATAAGGTACCAAACCCTACCAAAACTATAAGGTACCAAACCCTACCAACACTATAAGGTACCAAACCCTACCAACACTATAAGGTACCAAACCCTACCAACATTATAAGGTACCAAACCCTACACAACACTATAAGGTACCAAACCCTACCAACACTATAAGGTACCAAACCCTACCAACATTATAAGGTACCAAACCCTACCAAAACTATAAGGTACCAAACCCTACCAACACTATAAGGTACCAAACCCTACCAACACTATAAGGTACCAAACCCTACCAACACTATAAGGTACCAAACCCTACCAACACTTTAAGGTACCAAACCCTACCAAAACTATAAGGTACCAAACCCTACCAACACTATAAGGTACCAAACCCTACCAACACTATAAGGTACCAAACCCTACCAACACTATAAGGTACCAAACCCTACCAACACTATAAGGTACCAAACCCTACCAACACTATAAGGTACCAAACCCTACCAACACTATAAGGTACCAAACCCTACCAAAACTATAAGGTACCAAACCCTACCAACACTATAAGATGCCAATCCCTTCCAACCCTACAAGGTACCAAACCCTACCAACATTATAAGGTACCAAACCCTACACAACACTATAAGGTACCAAACCCTACCAACACTATAAGGTACCAAACCCTACCAACACTATAAGGTACCAAACCCTACCAAAACTATAAGGTACCAAACCCTACCAAAACTATAAGGTACCAAACCCTACCAACACTATAAGGTACCAAACCCTACCAAAACTATAAGGTACCAAACATAGTAACATAGTAACATAGTAATTTAGGTTGAAAAAAGACACAAGTCCATCAAGTTCATCCCTTCTACCTATCATTACAGCTTTTGATCCAAAAGAAGGCAAAAAACCCCTAAACCCTACCAACACTATAAGGTACCAAACCCTACCAACACTATAAGGTACTAAACCCTACCAAACCCTACAAGGTACCATACCCTACCAACACTATAAGGTACCAAACCCTACACAACACTACAAGGTACCAAACCCTACCAACACTATAAGGTACCAAACCCTACCAACACTATAAGGTACCAAACCCTACCAATACTATAAGGTACCAAACCCTATCAAAACTATAAGGTACCAAACCCTACCAACACTATAAGGTACCAAACCCTACCAACACTATAAGGTACCAAACCCTACCAACACTATAAGGTACCAAACGCTACCAACACTATAAGGTACCAAACCCTACACAACACTATAAGGTACCAAACCCTACACAACACTATAAGGTACCAAACGCTACCAACACTATAAGGTACCAAACCCTACCAACACTATAAGGTACCAAACCCTACCAACACTATAAGATGCCAATCCCTTCCAACCCTACAAGGTACCAAACCCTACCAACACTATAAGGTACCAAACCCTACCAACACTATAAGGTAAAAAACGCTACCAACACTATAAGGTACCAAACCCTACCAACACGATAAGGTGCCAAACCCTACCAACACTATAAGGTACAAAACGCTACCAACACTATAAGGTACCAAACCCTATCAACACTATAAGGTACCAAACCCTACCAACACTATAAGGTACCAAACCCTACCAACACTATAAGGTACCAAACCCTACCAATACTATAAGGTACCAAACCCTACCAACACTATAAGGTACCAAACCCTACCAACACTATAAGGTACAAAACGCTACCAACACTATAAGGTACCAAACCCCACCAAAACTATAAGGTACCAAACCCTACCAAAACTATAAGGTACCAAACCCTACCAACACTATAAGGTACCAAACCCCACCAAAACTATAAGGTACCAAACCCCACCAAAACTATAAGGTACCAAACCCTACCAAAACTATAAGGTACCAAACCCTACCAAAACTATAAGGTACCAAACCGCACCAAAACTATAAGGTACCAAACCCTACCAACACTATAAGGTACCAAACCCCACCAAAACTATAAGGTACCAAACCCTACCAAAACTATAAGGTACCAAACCCTACCAACACTATAAGGTACCAAACCCTACCAAAACTATAAGGTACCAAACCCTACCAACACTATAAGGTACCAAACCCTACCAACACTATAAGGTACCAAACCCTACCAAACCCTACAAGGTACCATACCCTACCAACACTATAAGGTACCAAACCCTACCAACACTATAAGATGTCAATCCCTTCCAACCCAAACCTGTGTCTAGCGCAGTTCTTCGCAGCCATTTCACCACTGACAGTTCAGTGCGGCAGTTTGAACGCTGAGCTGTCAGTGCTTACAAACATAAACCACCTGAAATAAATTAAACCCCTCCAAAAGTTACCCCGAACTCCCATACTAACCCCCCGAACGCAAACACTCATACCCCTTATACTAACCCTACAATCCCAAATCCTAATACTAACACTTACCCACCTCGAGAACCCTAATACTAACACTAACCCCCCAAGAACCCTAATACTAACACTAACCCCCCCGAGAACCCTAATACTAACACTAACCCCCCCGAGAACCTTAATACTAACACTAACCCCCGAGAACCCTCATACTAACACTAACCCCCCGAGAACCCTAATACTAACACTAACCCCCCAAGGACCCTAATACTAACACTAACCCCCCCGAGAACCCTAATACTAACACTAACCCCCCCGAATCCTAATACTAACACTAACCCACCTCGAGAACCCTAACACTAACACTAACCCCCCCCCCGAGAACCCTAATACTAACACTAACCCCCCGAGAACCCTAATACTAACACTAACCCCCCCCCGAGAACCCTAATACTAACACTAACCCCCCCCGAGAACCCTAATACTAACACTAACCCCCCCCCGAGAACCCTAATACTAACACTAACCCCCCCCCGAGAACCCTAATACTAACACTAACCCCCCGAGAACACTAATACTAACACTAACCCCACCCCCGAGAACCCTAATACTAACACTAAACCCCCCCCCCGAGAACCCTAATACTAACACTAACCCCCCCCCCGAGAACCCTAATACTAACACTAACCCCCCCGAGAACCCTAATACTAACACTAACACCCCCCCGAGAACCCTAATACTAACACTAACCCCCCGAGAACCCTAATACTAACACTAACCCCACCCCCGAGAACCCTAATACTAACACTAAACCCCCCCCCCCCCCGAGAACCCTAATACTAACACTAACCCCCCCCCCCCCGAGAACCCTAATACAAACACTAACCCCCGAGAACCCTAATACTAACACTAACCCCCCCGAATCCTAATACTAACACTAACCCCCCCCCCGAGAACCCTAATACTAACACTAACCCCCCGAGAACACTAATACTAACACTACCCCCCGCCCCCCGAGAACCCTAATACTAACACTAACCCCACCCCCGAGAACCCTAATACTAACACTAAACCCCCCCCCCCCGAGAACCCTAATACTAACACTAACCCCCCCCGAGAACCATAATACTAACACTAACCCCCCCCCCAAGAACCCTAATACTAGCACTAACCCCCCCGAGAACCCTAATACTAACACTAAACCCCCCCCGAGAACCCTAATACAAACACTAACCCCCGAGAACCCTAATACTAACACTAACCCCCCCGAATCCTAATACTAACACTAACCCCCCCCCCGAGAACCCTAATACTAACACTACCCCCCCCCCCGAGAACCCTAATACTAACACTAACCCCCCCCCCGAGAACCCTAATTCTAACACTAACCCCCCGAGAACCCTAATACTAACACTAACAACCGAGAACCCTAATACTAACACTAAACCCCCCCGAGAACCCTAATACTAACACTAACCCCCCCGAGAACCCTAATACTAACACTAACCCCCCCGCCCCCGAGAACCCTAATACTAACACTAACCCCCCCGAGAACCCTAATACTAACACTAAACCCCCCCCCCGAGAACCCTAATACAAACACTAACCCCCGAGAGCCCTAATACTAACACTAACCCCCCCCGAATCCTAATACTAACACTAACCCCCCCCCCCGAGAACCCTAATACTCACACTAACCCCCCCCGAGAACCCTAATACTAACACTACCCCCCCGAGAACCCTAATACTAACACTAACCCCCCCGAATCCTAATACTAACACTAACCCACCTCGAGAACCCTAATACTAACACTAACCCCCCCCCGAGAATCCTTATACTAACACTAACAACCCCCCTGGAAAACCCTAATACTAACACTAACCCTCCCCCGAGAACCCTACTACTAACACTAACCCCCCGAGAACCCTAATACTAACACTAACCCCACCCCCGAGAACCCTAATACTAACACTAAACCCCCCCCCCCCGAGAACCCTAATACTAACACTAACCCCCCCCCCCGAGAACCCTAATACTAACACTAACCCCCCCGAGAACCCTAATACTAACACTAACACCCCCCCGAGAACCCTAATACTAACACTACCCCCCCCCCCCGAGAACCCTAATACTAACACTAACCCCACCCCCGAGAACCCTAATACTGACACTAAACCCCCCCCCCGAGAACCCTAATACTAACACTAACCCCCCCCCGAGAACCCTAATACTAACACTAACCCCCCCCCCAAGAACCCTAATACTAGCACTAACCCCCCCGAGAACCCTAATACTAACACTAAACCCCCCCCGAGAACCCTAATACAAACACTAACCCCCGAGAACCCTAATACTAACACTAACCCCCCCGAATCCTAATACTAACACTAACCCCCCCCCCCGAGAACCCTAATACTAACACTAACCCCCCGAGAACCCTAATACTAACACTACTCCCCCCCCCCCGAGAACCCTAATACTAACACTAACCCCCCCCCCCCGAGAACCCTAATCCTAACACTAACCCCCCGAGAACCCTAATACTAACACTAACCCCCGAGAACCCTAATACTAACACTAAACCCCCCCCCCCGAGAACCCTAATACTAACACTAACCCCCCCCGAGAACCCTAATACTAACACTAACCCCCCCCCCCCCCGAGAACCCTAATACTAACACTAACCCCCCCGAGAACCCTAATACTAACACTAAACCCCCCCCCGAGAACCCTAATACAAACACTAACCCCCGAGAACCCTAATACTAACACTAACCCCCCCGAATCCTAATACTAACACTAACCCCCCCCCCCCCCGAGAACCCTAATACTCACACTAACCCCCCCGAGAACCCTAATACTAACACTACCCCCCCGAGAACCCTAATACTAACACTAACCCCCCCGAATCCTAATACTAACACTAACCCACCTCGAGAACCCTAATACTAACACTAACCCCCCCCGAGAATCCTTATACTAACACTAACAACCCCCCTGGAAAACCCTAATACTAACACTAACCCTCCCCCGAGAACCCTAATACTAACACTAACCCCCCCCCAAGAACCTTAATACTAACACTAACCCCCCGAGAACCCTAATACTAAAACTACCCCCCGCCCCCGAGAACCCTAATACTAACACAAACCCCCCAAGAACCTTAATACTAACACTAACCCCCCCGAGAACCCTAATACTAACACTAACCCCCCCGAGAACCTTAATACTAACACTAACCCCCCGAGAACCCTCATACTAACACTAACCCCCCAAGAACCCTAATACTAACACTACCCCCCCCCCGAGAACCCTAATACTAACACTACCCCCCCCCCCCCCGAGAACCCTAATACTAACACTACCCCCCCCCGAGAACCCTAATACTAACACTAACCCCCCCGAGAACCCTAATACTAACACTAACCCCCCGAGAACCCTAATACTAACACTAACCCCACCCCCGAGAACCCTAATACTAACACTAAACCCCCCCCCGAGAACCCTAATACTAACACTAACCCCCCCCCCGAGAACCCTAATACTAACACTAACCCCCCCCCGAGAACCCTAATACTAACACTAACCCCCCCGAGAACCCTAATACTAACACTAAACCCCCCCCCGAGAACCCTAATACAAACACTAACCCCCGAGAACCCTAATACTAACACTAACCCCCCCGAATCCTAATACTAACACTAACCCCCCCCCCGAGAACCCTAATACTAACACTAACCCCCCGAGAACCCTAATACTAACACTACCCCCCCCCCGAGAACCCTAATACTAACACTAACCCCCCGAGAACCCTAATACTAACACTAACCCCCCGAGAACCCTAATACTAACACTACCCCCAGAGAACCCTAATACTAACACTAACCCCCCCGAATACTAATACTAACACTAACCCACCTCGAGAACCCTAATACTAACACTCACCCCCCCCCCCCCCGAGAACCCTTATACTAACACTAACACCCCCCCCGAGAACCCTAATACTAACACTAACCCCCCCCCGAGAACCCTAATACTAACACTAACCCCCCCCCCAAGAACCTTAATACTAACACTAACCCCCCGAGAACCCTAATACTAACACTACCCCCCGCCCCCGAGAACCCTAATACTAACACAAACCCCCCAAAAACCTTAATACTAACACTAACCCCCCGAGAACCTTAATACTAACAGTAACCCCCCCGAGAACCTTAATACTAACACTAACCCCTCAAGAACCCTAATACTAACACTACCCCCCCCCCCCCCGAGAACCCTAATACTAACACTAACCCTCCGAGAACCCTAATACTAACACTAACCCCCCCCCCCGAGAACCCTAATACTAACACTAACCCCCCAAGAACTCTAATACTAACACTACCCCCCCCCCCCGAGAACCCTAATACTAACACTAAACCCCCCCGAGAACCCTAATACTAACACTAACCCCCCGAGAACCCTAATACTAACACTACCCCCCGAGAACCCTCATACTAACACTAGCCCCCCAAGAACCTTAATACTAACACTAACCCCCCGAGAACCCTAATACTAACACTAACACCCCCCGAGAACCCTAATACTAACACTAACCCCCCGAGAACCCTAATACTAACACTACCCCCCGCCCCCGAGAACCCTAATACTAACACTAACACCCCAAGAACCTTAATACTAACACTAACCCCCCGAGAACCCTAATACTAACACTAACCCCCCGAAAACCCTAATACTAACCCTCCCCCCCCCCGAGAACCCTAATACTAACACTAACCCCCCCCGAGAACCCTAATACTAACACTAGCCCCCCCCCCGAGAACCCTAATACTAACACTAACCCCCCAAGAACCTTAATACTAACACTTACCCCCGAGAACCCTAATACTAACACTAACCCCCCGAGAACCCTCATACTAACACTAACCCCCGAGAACCCTAATACTAACACTAACCCCCCCCCCGAGAACCCTAATACTAACACTAACCCCCCCCCCCGAGAACCCTAATACTAACACTAACCCCCCGAGAACCCTAATACTAACACTAACCCCCCCGAATCCTAATACTAACACTAACCCACCTCGAGAACCCTAATACTAACACTAACCCCCCCCCGAGAACCCTTATACTAACACTATCAACCCCCCTGGAAAACCCTAATACTAACACTAACCCTCCCCCGAGAACCCTAATACTAACACTAACCCCCCCCCAAGAACCTTAATACTAACACTAACCCCCCGAGAACCCTAATACTAACACTACCCCCCGCCCCCGAGAACCCTAATACTAACACAAACCCCCCAAGAACCTTAATACTAACACTAACCCCCCGAGAACCCTAATACTAACACTAACCCCCCCGAGAACCTTAATACTAACACTAACCCCCCGAGAACCCTCATACTAACACTAACCCCCCAAGAACCCTAATACTAACACTAACCCCCGAGAACCCTCATACTAACACTAACCCCCCCCCCCGAGAACCCTAATACTAACCCTAACCCCCCCCCCGAGAACCCTAATACTAACACTAACCCCCCGAGAACCCTAATACTAACACTAACCCCCCAAGAACCCTATTACTAACACTAACCCCCCGAGAACCCTAATACTAACACTAACCACCCCCGAGAACCCTAATACTAACACTAACCCCCCCCCCCCGAGAACCCTAATACTAACACTACCCTCCCCGAGAACCCTAATACTAACACTAACACCCCCCCGAGAACCCTAATACTAACACTAACACCCCCCGAGAACCCTAATACTAACACTAACCCCCCCCCGAGAACCCTAATACTAACACTAACACCCCCCCGAGAACCCTAATACTAACACTAACCCCCCCCCCCGAGAACCCTAATACTAACACTACCCTCCCCGAGAACCCTAATACTAACACTAACCACCCCCGAGAACCCTAATACTAACACTAGCCCCCCCCCCGAGAACCCTAATACTAACACTAACCCCCCCGAAAACCCTCATACTAACACTAACACCCCCCCGAGAACCCTAATACTAACACTAACCCCCCCCCCAAGAACCTTAATACTAACACTAACACCCCCGAACGCTAATACTAACACTAACCCCCTGAACCCTAATACTAACACTACCCACGAACCCTAACACTAACCCCCCGAACCCTAATACTTACACCCCCGAAACCTAACACGAACCCCTGAGAACCCTAATACTAACACCTAAACCCTAATAATGCTCAACTTGTGCGATGAACTGTCCTGTGACCAAAGGTCAGACCATGACCTCTCGCGCGAAGCCCCAAACCATCAAAACCATCCAAACACTTCAAAGGCAGGAATGAAATTATAACCAAGGCCTAATAACTGTATTATAAACTCAGCGCTGAGTGAGTAGGATTAATGGTTTGGAGTAGAGAGCACTTGGATCATGTGGAACAGAAAAGCATCTGAAGAGGCACTTACTGGCTTTAAAGGACCCACCCTTGCCAGGTATATAGAAATCCAAGAGTAGGTGCACTAGGCTTAAAAGTGTTGTAACAAGAATAAACTCAGCCAGGTGCCGTGCAGTTCAAAAGCATATAAGTATATCCAAGATGATCCAAGAAACACGCACTCATGGGTCTTTCAAATAGATGTCTCAGTCGAAACTTTTATGTAGCAAATAGACACATATGGTACATATAGTCGACGTTTCGGTCCACAACGCAGGCCTTTATCAAGACTTGATACCGAAACGTCGACTATAGAAACATAGAATGTGTGGGCAGATAAGAACCATTCGGTCCATCTAGTCTGCCCAATTATCTGAATACTTTTATTAGTCCCCAGTTCCCGATCTTATATCTATGATAGCCTTATACCTATCCCACGCATGCTTAAACTCCTTCACTGTACTAACCTCTACCACTTCTACTGGAAGACTATTCCATGCATCCACTACCCTCTCAGTAAAGTAATACTTTCATTAGTCCCTGACCTTATCTTATCTCGAGGATAGCCTTATACCTATCCCGTGCATGCTTAAACTCCTTCACTGTATTAACCTCTACCACTTCTACTGGAAGACTATTCCATACATCCACTACCCTCTCAGTAATCTAATACTTTCATTAGTCCCTGGCCTTATCTTTTATCTAGGATAGCCTTATACCTATCCCATGCATGCTTAAACTCCTTCACTGTATTAACCTCTACCACTTCTACTAGAAGACTATTCCATACATCCACTACCCTCTCAGTAATGTAATACTTTCATTAGTCCCTGGCCTTCTCTTATATCTAGGATAGCCTTATACCTATCCCACGCATGCTTAAACTGCTTCATTGTATTAACCTCTACCACTTCTACTGGAAGACTATTCCATGCATCCACTACCCTCTCAGTAAAGTAATACTTTCATTAGTCCCTGGCCTTATCTTATATCTATCCCATGCATGCTTAAACTCCTTCACTGTATTAACCTCTACCACTTCTGCTGGAAGACTATTCCATACATCCACTACACTCTCAGCAATGTAATACTTTCATTAGTCCCTGGCCTTATCTTATATCTAGGATAGCCTTATACCTATCCCACGCATGCTTAAACTCCTTCACTGTATTAACCTCTACCACTTCTACCGGAAGACTATTCCATACATCCACTACCCTCTCAGTAATGTAATACTATCATTAGTCCCTGGCCTTATCTTTTATCTAGGATAGCCTTATACCTAGCCCACGCATGCTTAAACTCCTTTACTGTATCAACCTCTACCACTTCTTTTGGAAGACTATTCCATACATCCACTACCCTCTCAGTAAAGTAATACTTTCATTAGTCCTTGGCCTTATCTTAAATCTAGGATAGCTTTATACCTATCCCATGCATGCTTAAACTCCTTCACTGTGTTTACCTCTACCACTTCTAATAGAAGACTATTCCATGCATCCACTACCCTCTCAGTAAAGTAATACTTTCATTAGTCCGTGGCCTTATCTTATATCTAGGATAGCCTTATGCCTATCCCATGCATGCTTAAACTCCTTCACTGTATTGACCTCTACCACTTCTACTGGAAGACTATTCTATACATCCACTACCCTCTCAGTAATGTAATACTTTCATTAGTCCCTGGCCTTATCTTATATCTAGGATAGCCTTATGCCTATCCCATGCATGCTTAAACTCCTTCACTGTATTGACCTCTACCACTTCTACTGGAAGACTATTCCATACATCCACTACCCTCTCAGTAATGTAATACTTTCATTAGTTCCTGGCCTTATCTTATATCTAGGATAGCCTTATACCTATCCCACGCATGCTTAAACTCCTTCACTGTATTAATCTCTACCACTTCTACTGAAAGACTATTCCATACATCCACTACCCTCTCAGTAATCTAATACTTTCATTAGTCCCTGGCCTTATCTTATATCTAGGATAGCCTTATACCTATCCCGTGCATGCTTAAACTCCTTCACTGTATTAACCTCTACCACTTCTACTGGAAGACTATTCCATACATCCACTACCCTCTCAGTAATCTAATACTTTCATTAGTCCCTGGCCTTATCTTTTATCTAGGATAGCCTTATACCTATCCCATGCATGCTTAAACTCCTTCACTGTATTAACCTCTACCACTTCTACTAGAAGACTATTCCATACATCCACTACCCTCTCAGTAATGTAATACTTTCATTAGTCCCTGGCCTTCTCTTATATCTAGGATAGCCTTATACCTATCCCACGCATGCTTAAACTGCTTCATTGTATTAACCTCTACCACTTCTACTGGAAGACTATTCCATGCATCCACTACCCTCTCAGTAAAGT
Organism: Pelodytes ibericus; assembly: GCA_036172795.1. NCBI lineage: Eukaryota > Metazoa > Chordata > Amphibia > Anura > Pelodytidae > Pelodytes > Pelodytes ibericus. The sequence goes on along the minus strand of CM069862.1, from coordinate 205,669,840 downwards.
AATACTTTCATTAGTCCCTGGCCTTATCTTATATCTATCCCATGCATGCTTAAACTCCTTCACTGTATTAACCTCTACCACTTCTGCTGGAAGACTATTCCATACATCCACTACACTCTCAGCAATGTAATACTTTCATTAGTCCCTGGCCTTATCTTATATCTAGGATAGCGTTATACCTATCCCACGCATGCTTAAACTCCTTCACTGTATTAACCTCTACCACTTCTACCGGAAGACTATTCCATACATCCACTACCCTCTCAGTAAAGTAATACTTTCATTAGTCCCTGACCTTATCTTATAGCTAGGATAGCCTTATACCTATCCTATGCATGCTTAAACTCCTTCACTGTATTAACCTCTACGACTTCTACTGGAAGACTATTCCATGCATCCACTACCCTCTCAGTAAAGTAATACTTCCTGATATTACTTTTTAAATCGTTTCCCCTCTAATTTAAGACTATGTCCTTCGACTGAGACATCTATTTAAAAGACCCGTGAGTGCGTGTTTTTTGGATCATCTTGGATATACTTATATATATATATTTCTGTGTGTCTGTCTTCTTTCTTTGATAGTTAGATACTACTTTTAAATCATCATACTGTTTTATATTGCCAGAATATAATTTCTATTACTTGTGGTACTCTTATACTGCCATGTTATTGATATAAGTAATCCCAGTATATTTCTTTTTATGTACTGTTAATACCATTTTTATGACTGTATAGTTTTGTTTGACTGTATACAAGACTTAACTGCTATATTGGATGTCCCTTTGTGTTAGAGAGCTAGCCTTCTACCATTATATTTGTAGATATACCTAACATTATTGCAAAACCAAAAACCAGGGTTGGTATTTAATTCTATTTAAAGTTTCTTGTTGTAGTGAAGGGTTGTTATTTATTTTTTAATACCAAGGTAGGGATTATTCTTCTTTATTATAGCTTTATTATAGTGCTGTCTGAGGTTTGGTTTCATGTCTTTTTGGTGGGTACATCTTTCAGCCATATAGGTCCCCAAACTGCTGAGGATTATCACTTACATTGCTGATGCAAAGCTTAACCACGACTTTTAACGCAAAGCCTCGCCATAGAGAACTTCCTCTCTTGGGGCTATTCACTAAATGGTGAGATGAGAGGGTCTGAGATGAACATTTCATCTCACCAGTTTAGATATACATTGTGCATGGACAAACTTACTACGTTTGCCCCTGGACAATGCATAGCTAAACTGGTGAGATGAAATGTTCATCTCAAACCCTCTCCTCTCACCTCCGCTCCTCTCCTCTCACCTCCGCTCCTCTCATCTCACCGTTTAGTGACTTGCCCCCTATGTTTGCTTCTTTGCTGAGTCCACACAGATTGACAATGAGGAGTATTGCATTTCCTAGATCCCCAGCCCCTGGTAATTCAGTTTTGAGGACAATGCTGCTTGTCCCAAACACTATCTTTTGCGGAGTCATAATTGTACGATTGGTATTATGTGCCGATCTCTCTGTAATACGAATACAGCAGCGATACGCAGCCCCGGCGCCGGATTGTAAGATGAAAATTCCGGTACATAATAAATATATTTTTTTATAATATAAAAGTGTCAAATATTTAAACAGAAGTGATTCTTTTAAAAAACATTTTTTCAGAAGGATTTCTTCACGTAGTCGTAATGGAAGAGCACTTCCGTTTGCGCACATTCCTGTGCGTATTTAGCGTGGTAGCCCCCCATTGGTCATTCCGTGGGCCCCGTCGTAACACAGAGCGGATAATGTTTCCGAATCTCTAAAATGTTAATTCTTTTTCCACGGGGAGAGGTAAGTGGTGCTACAAGGGTCTTCTGTGCCGTTTAACTCGCAGGTACTTGAAGACATCTGGAGTCTAGAATTAAATCTATTGAAAGGCAATGTGTTTCTGTTACACTCCCCTCCTCCCCTGAATAAATGCTTTCTTTGAATTTAATGGCGGTGAGTGCCTCTTCAGATGCAAACGCTATATGTACACAATATCACACCAGGCTTTCGTGGCAGGATGGTAAATGAGACCATTTCTTGCATTTCAGTCCACGTGATCCACCCTCTCTCTACACCAAACTATAAATCCCACTCACTCTGCTCCATTAATTCCGCTCTTTCAGCGCTGGGTTTTTAATACAGTAATTAGGCCTCCGTTATATTTTCATTCCTGCCTTTGTTCCTTAGTAATTGGTGAGATATTTCACACGTCTTTATCTTGCCCCCTTACAGGAAACCTGCGGGAAAAGGGATTTATTTCTAATGTTGCTCTGTATCCTGGGCTTGGAAGAAATTGGTTAACACAATAAAGCTGGAAGATTAATCCAAAACATCTTGCATATAGTACAGTTTAATGCCAGCTGTGAGTGGGATTAAATTGGTTTCACAGTAACATGTTGCCTTATAGGTAGTGTTCCAGCATTTCTATACTCTGACCTCCCAGCTGGACTATTGCCCTCTTCTTTGGGAATTTCTTACCACATTGGGGGCTATTTATAAGAGTCAATTCTGGGGCAAAGTTCTAAAAGTTATGTCATCAGCGGGAACATTCCATTGGTTTCCATGGAGACTGCAGAACATTCCATTGGTTTCCATGGAGACTGCGGAACATTCCGTTGGTTTCCATGGAGACTGTGGAACATTCCATTGGTTTCCATAGAGACTGCGGAACATTCCATTGGTTTCCATGGAGACTGCTCCACTTTTAGATATTTGTCCCAGAATTGGGTGCAGTTTATAAAAAAAAAAACACAAATAATTGCTTTTGACAAATTGAGTCACTTGGAGATGACACACACCTGACAAAACATCCCTGGAACCACTTGCTATCTGTTGTTCCGAGTGTCTTTATATTTTGGGGGTCTTCTCTTGTTACAGAGCCTGTGACCTCATTTCTTATGTTTTTCACACACCCTGTGACCTCACTTTTTCTAGCAATTCTGTCTTTCTCTTTATAAGCCCAACTCCTGAAAGAAAACATAATAATAGCTACCAGGTGTATTATAATGAAATCCCAGGTCAAGCCAGGAAAACCAATAATAATATTAATAATGCTTTATGCACTAATGTCCACCACACCGTTTGTGTGGATATTCAGAAATCTGTTTTATTTGCTTTGTATTGTGTTATTATAAATCTGCATGATATTGTGTTATTATATATCTGCATGGCATTGTGTTATTATATATTTGCATGGTATTGTGTTATTATATAGTAAGGAATAGAGAGTTCAGCAAGCAAGTATGCGCACCTTTTTCGACCCTTTTTCAGTAAATCCAAAAGAAATCCAAAACTGGAGTGTTGTATAAAGCCATAAAAAGCAAAGTTTATTGATAGAAGATTAAAATCATAGTTGGAGAGATGCAATCTCACGCGTTAAACGCAATTGCAGCTCAGACACAGACTTTGAGTTACAAGCAAAACAGGTGAGAGAGAGATTCCTAAAGCGGGGTTATCCTACTGAAATCATTAACAAAGCTTATATTAAAGCGAAACATAGGAAAAGAGACACTCTGTTAGGAGACAATAAGACATCTAAACAATCATTAAAATCATTAAAATCTATAAAAAGAACTCTAAACCCCAAAAGGAATACCCCTAACTCCAAAACATCCTATACTGAAAGAGATAATCATGTCAATACTGTTGTTAAACATGAGGAACAATCTGATAATAAAGATAATAGCCCTATAGCCTTCATCACTAACTTCAGTCTAGAATTCAATAAAATCAAGGATATTATTAAAAACAATCTTCCACTGCTTAAAGCAGACAAAAAATTACAAACTTCGTTTTCACAGTTTAAGGATATTCGTTTTGTCTCCCGTAAGGCCAAATCCTTACAGAATGCCCTTGCCCCAAGTTATGTTTCAACTCAACCCCTTTATGGAGTCAGCCACCAGTCCAACACTTGGTTGCAAGTTACAGGAATGTACCCATGTGGTAACAGGAGGTGTGCTTGCTGTAAATACGTAATTAAGTCCAAAACCTTTAGTTCTTTGTCAAATAAAGCCTCTTTCTCAATGAAGGATTATATCAATTGTGATTCCAGTAAGGTGATATATCTTGTAACATGTGGAAAATGTGATATGCAGTATATTGGTCGCACGAGCAGAAAATTAAGAGAACGTATGAGGGAACATACATCTGATATTAGGTGTGATAATCGAAAATCCACAATTAACTGTCATTTTCGAAACTGCAACAATGGAGACTTGAAATATTTTACTTGCATGGCAATAGAACGGTGCAAATTGGGACCCAGAGGAGGAGACTTGAATGTGCTGTTAGCCAGGAGAGAGGCATTTTGGATCTTTAAAATGGGTACTAGGGTCCCAACAGGTATGAATAAAGAATGGGAACTCAATTGTTATATTGACTAAACTAGACTATATTATGCTGCTTGTCGCTTTTTTCCTCATGTATATATGGATTGCTACTATGAGATCATGTCATGTCATATGTTTGATAATATTGTTTACACACACTGTACCTTTAAGTTCTCCACAGCAATACTTGCAGATATCTGATGTGTCTGAGAGGGCTCCCCCTGGCACTGTGTGCATGAGGGATTTCCCTCTCCCAGATCAGATATCAAATAAAGACTTAGGAAATTGAAACTTATTGGGCTAATATTCAACTAATATTTTCTAATATTCAACTAATATTCTCTATAAAGTCTGACATTTTTGTTTCTACTAGTTCAACTGCCTTTTTGATATACATTTCGCCACTTTAAGGCTGTTCATTACTATAATTGTTTTTTGCTGTTTTTAACGGGTGTGGTTAGGTCTAACCTGAACCAATCCAGGTTGTGGGAAGTACCTCCACTACCCTTTTTAAACAGACTCCCTGTTTGAGGTATATGTCTATGATTAAGCCGTGTGGCGAAACGCGTGAGATTGCATCTCTCCAACTATGTTTTTAATCTTCTATCAATAAACTTTGCTTTTTATGGCTTTATACAACACTCCAGTTTTGGATTTCTTTTGGATTTACTGAAAAAGGGTCGAAAAGGTGCGCATACTTGCTTGCTGAACTCTCTATTCCTTACTATTTGTCTACAGCCGAGGACGCTGTTTGTGCTGCACGTCACCCTAAGCATTGTCAGGTACATTTATTTACTGGCTCCTGTATGATGTGACCTTCTACACAGTTTATGTTTTTTTATTGTGTTATTATATATCTGCAGGGTATTGTGTTAATATATATCTGCAGGGTATTGTGTTATTTTATATTTGCATGGCATTGTGTTATTATATATCTGCATGATATTGTGTTATTATATATCTGCATGGCATTGTGTTATTATATATTTGCATGGTATTGTGTTATTATATATCTGCAGGGTATAGTGTTATTATATAGCTGCAGGGTATTGTGTTATTATATATGTGCAGGGTATTGTGTTATTTTATATCTGCAGGGTATAGTGCTATTATATATCTGCATGGTATTGTGTTATTACATATATCTGCATGGTATTGTGTTATTACATATATCTGCATGGTATTGTGTTAGTATATATGTGCAGGGTATTGTGTTATTATATATTTGCATGGTATTGTGTTATTATATATGTGCATGGTATTGTGTTATTATATATGTGCATGGCATTGTGTTATATTTGCATGGTATATTGTGTTATTATATATTTGCATGGTATATTGTGTTATTAAATATTTGCATGGTATATTGTGTTATTATATATTTGCATGGTATATTGTGTTATTATATATTTGCACGGTATATTGTGTTATTATATATTTGCATGGTATATTGTGTTATTATATATTTGCATGGTATATTGTGTTATTATATATGTGCAGGGTATTGTGTTATTATATATCTGCATGGTATTGTGTTTATATATTTGCATGGTATATTGTGTTATTATATATTTGCATGGTATATTGTGTTATTAAATATCTGCATGGTATTGTGTTATTATATATTTGCATGGTATATTGTGTTATTATATATTTGCAGGGTATTGTGTTATTATATATTTGCAGGGTATATTGTGTTATTATATATTTGCATGGTATATTGTGTTATTATATATTTGCAGGGTATTGTGTTATTATATATTTGCAGGGTATTGTGTTATTATATATTTGCATGGTATATTGTGTTATTATATATGTGCAGGGTATTGTGTTATTATATATTTGCATGGTATATTGTGTTATTATATATTTGCATGGTATATTGTGTTATTATATATCTGCAGGGTATTGTGTTATTATATGTTTGCATGGTATATTGTGTTATTATATATGTGCAGGGTATTGTGTTATTATATGTTTGCATGGCATTGTGTTATTATATATTTGCAGGGTATATTGTGTTATTATATATCTGCATGGCATTGTGTTATTATATATTTGCAGGGTATATTGTGTTATTATATATGTGCATGGTAAATTGTGTTATTATATATCTGCATGGCATTGTGTTATTATATATTTGCATGGTATATTGTGTTATTATATATGTGCAGGGTATTGTGTTATTATTGCATGAGCAGCTGTGTACTAAGCCCAGGATGCTCGGGATCTGACTGAGGATGATGGGATTTGCGGAGGAGGAGGATGTCCGGCCAGGTAACACATCCCTGGAGCCTATAGCTCTGTAGAGACTCTGCCAGTGACGTCTTAAGCCAGCGCCCCGCCCTGTGACGTCATCAGCCGGAGTCGGAAGAGATGGCTGGGACTTCACGTGCAGGAAAGATGCCTGGGGGTGAGTGTTCAGAAAGCAGCAGGGGGGCTCCTGCCTGATGGGAGTTGTAGTCCAAGCCCAGTCTGTGACAGCACTGCTGATTTGAATCTGTCTGATAGCTTGTAACTGTCATTACATCATGGCTGCTGCCTGATCTGCTCTGTGTGTTGGCATGTGGAGGGTTAATGATTGTATTAACTCCTTGTGGAGCACAGGGACCCCCAGATCATTGCATTGCATCCTCATACATCCTCTGTGAGACCCCCTTCCTAATCCCTGTGCAATGCTCTGCTGCATTATGCTGGTTTTGGTCTATGGATAGATATTATTGTTGGATAGTTAGTGTGATCACTGTAAGGTTTACATCTCCAGCTGCTGCAGAACCTCTTTGGTGCATGCTCTGTAACCATGTTATTCCCTTCTATTTCCATGAACAGTGCTGATCCCAAGATGGGGAAAGGTGTCTGACTAACACCCCCCCTCTCAGAGAGTTGTTTATTTCATTGTAAACATTATGGGGTCATTTGTGAAAGAAGGAATTTCACACTTAGTTACAGAAAACTAATCTCCCATTCTGCACTTTGGCCTCAAGTTTGAAATTCCCTTCTCCTTGCAGTTCTGTCCTTCATGAATAAAGCTGCTTTGTATTTATAGAAACAAGGGAGTGGGCAGCACTGAACCTGCATATTTCATACAGTGTGCTGCTGAAATGGAGTTGTATTTAAATCTGTGTCATGTTACTATTATTCTGTGGTTTCACCCAGACTCCTGTATGTTTAACATTACTGGTACTGGAGATACGTTCATTTGAACTGCCCCAAATCAGAGAGCAACCTCCTGAGTGCTAGATAACTTGTTAACATACATCTAATTTACAAAGAGACCGTGTAGTAGAGTTATACTGAGTTTTTTAGAAATATTAAGGACGTGTGGTTAGAAAATATTGCAGAAATTCCCCAATTATTTGATCACATTTATTTATGTTTTAACATAACTAATTAGACCCGTAGAAACGTAATGGTATGTATGGGTGCGTATATCTTTTTAAGACAATGTGGACTCCGGAGAGAGGTCCTTACAAAGTCATCGTGGACTCTTTCTCGGCCAACTCCAGAGATGGGTCAATATGGAAGGCATTGTCGAATCATTTGGCAAACTCCGAGCAGTTGATGTAAAGTCTGACTTGTTTTGGACTATGGCTCATTTTTGGCGTTATTATATGCTCCAATTCCTGAGAGAGGTCACCGAAGTTCTCGTTGACACATTTTGGCCCAACTTTCCAGATAGGTCAAGATTTAGGCCATTTAGCAAACATCTAAAAGGGGTACATCTGCCTTCTCTAGGCCAAGTTGGGTCTCCAACAAACTCAATGTGGACTTCTCCTAGGCCAGTTACACAGATGGGTCAGTGCTGTACAAGAACATTTAACAATTTAAGATGCTTCTTGTATGTAGAGAAACTATTTAACCTCCTGTTAAGAGAGCTTAGGAGTAATCTCTGGCCACAACTGTGATATTAAACTGCAGAAAAAGCATTTATTGAGTAGACAGACAAACCGTTTGCCTTTAAAAAAAATAAAAAATAAATAAAACTATCAAACTAAGCTGCTTGATTTAAAACATTTCTTTGGTGCTTCCTGGAGCAGGAAAAAAATAAAATTTAGTAGCAGAAAATAAAATTAAGCATTGTACACCCGCTACTTATGTTGTAAAGAATTAAGCCAGGGGTCCAGGGAAGCGGATGAGGAAATTCACATAAACGTAACTTAAATATAGGGGAAGCTACAGAGGGAAAACGTTCAGCATCAGTCACTTCTACAATAAAAAAAAATCTGTGTGTATTATTCACGATCGCAGGCAATGAAAAGGCTAATGTCTTCTATAAATTTGGAAAGTCACAGTAAAAATAAACTGCCATAAACAGCTCCTATCTCCATAAATACTCTGTACATATGTAACGGAGTGCAGTAAATGAAGATTAATGCACGTGAGCTGGAACAAGCGCTGTGGATGTCATTTTGTTACACATTTTGAATTTATCGTGAAATTGTAACCTTTACCAGTGCGTTCTAAGGTAGCCGCGTATACTCTCTGCATTCCAAAAACTTAAATACGTCCCAAGGAACAGTCTTCAGGATTCATCCGCACTGTTTTGTTCTGACCACATGACTCCATTTTACTCTGTAGTTAATTACAGTTCTGTAGTCCAGAGCTTGACTAATGTTTGCCGACTTTAGGAGCCAGACAAATTAGGTTTAGGAGCCAGGGAAATGCAACTTCCACAGTAAGTATGTAATACAAGTTTTCAAAAAAAAAGTTTAGGAATGTTACGATCAATGGCTCCTTTTATTTCTAGGTTTATATATTTAGTAAGAGTATGTATTGTACGTCTGGTCATCACTTGCTGAATACCATCTCAAGCTATTGCTTTTATAACTATTATAAGGTCATTACAGCGCAGCAAACTTTTTTTTTTTCTCTCTATATCTTTACTATCCATTCTATTTCATGACTTGTAACTCAACAGAGTATGCAAAGGTGGATGAGAAAGTGACCGTTTTGTTGAAGCTTTCTGCAGTTTTTGTAATAATGTTCGTTTTTCTTCCTAGATATCTTATACAATCCGTTACCTCCAAAAGAGGCGAGATTTTTGGGAATCGAGGTGAGTTGTGTGCACAGGCTTTAACATGAGATCAGACCATGTGATGTTTGTGTCTCCCAACACTTTTTTGAATTTAGGCCATCCCAAAAAAGAAATCCAAAGCTTTGTTTTGCCTCCTCCTTATAAAAGGTCACTATTAAATGCTGAAAAAAAAATGTGAAATGCGTTGTCAAGATCTTGTTGCCAGTAAATATTTATTTGGTTTTGAGGGTTTCGTACCTTCTCCACAGAAGGACAATTAAAAACAATTTTTTCACTGGTTAAATAAACTTCAGTACATTAAAGTTCAAGATTAACCACTCTGCTTAAAGGACAGACAAAAAATAAAGTCCAAATCAAGTGCATTTTAAATAGAAATGTTTTAATGACAGAATAAAAATAAAGTACCTCATTGGGCCCTCTTTGTTCCAAATAGCTCTATCAGGGGGCGGACATGTTTAGAATCTTGGGTCAGATGATGTAAGGTCTGACCCATGATTCTATACAACATGTCCGCCCCCGATAATGCTATATAAACAGAGATGTCTCAATAAGGTGCTTTTTATTTTTACTCTTTCATTACAAAATATCTATTGAGAATACTTTACATTTGATAAAATCTTTCGATTAAACATAACTAGTAATTTTCTGTTCTTTAAATCCTTGGCGTTGTTCCTGTGACGCCATTGTCGATGCCAAAACTCCCATGACACGGACAGTATACGAGCGCTGTGATTCACTATCCCAATGGATGTTTGCCCTGGAAGTGCTCTGAGCAGACTTCAGGAAGTCTGCCTCGTTTTGAGGCAGCGCTCCGAAATATGCGCTCGTCCTCGCAGTCCTCAAGACCATGCAAGTGAAGACCTAGTTCTAGGTTCTTTTGGCAGAACGGGTTAATGCCTTAAGAAGAAAAAACATCTGGAATCTTTTATTTGAATAATATTTAAAAACCCTTCTCTCCCTCATCGTACAGAGCGGTCCGCTCATGAGCGACACAGGTGATAATTGTAGCGCTAATTTTTTTTTTTTCCCCGCCCGTTACAGCTTCAAACCCCGAAGAAGGCAGAAGCTTTTGTCAATGCGTTTCTGAAGCATAGTATGCCCAATCTCAAAAAGAAAGCCCTGCAGGAGTGTCTGAAGAGAAAGGCAGTGGTTTTAGAGCACAGTTATAAGAAGAAAAAAAGGAAACGTTTCAGATCTAAAGGATTAACCTCCAAGGAAAAAAGAGAGATGAGAATTTTTGAGATTAAGCCGGAGCACCAGAGGTGAGTCTGCTGCCTTAATCACGTTCTTATACAAGCGATGCCCTGCTTTATAATGGATATATCCTTTCTATCTGCAGGTATGAGCTGTTTTTGCCTCTGCACCAGCTGTGGCGACAGTATATCCGAGAGTTATGTAATGGACTCAAACCTGACGCGTGAGTTACTTTATTATATCTTGGGGAGATTAGAGGACAGACTCATTTGCGTCTCATAGAACTGTTAGTTTGACGATTTTGGATTAACTACTGAATGGAGATCGGGGGGGGGGGGGGGGTTATTCAGGAGGATCGTAAAATGCGTTGGGAATTCTAATGTCAATATTGTATTGTATAATAGAAACATTAACATACACAATGGAAATCAACACAATATTTCAAAGAACTGCCACAACAAGAGGACATGGTCTTAAAAAATGTCTGGATGTTTTTTTTTTTTTTTTTAGAAAAGCAGAACATACAGGGCTATTAATAATAGAATAAGCATTAATAATTGATCCAAGGAGAAATCTGATTGTCCTTTGGCGTCAAGAAGGAAGTATCTCTCCCCAACCCCCCCCCCCCCCCCCCCAGGACGCAAAATTCAAAATAGCTTCCTTGGGGGGTTTTGCCTTCTTTTGGATCAAAAGTTGGAATGATAGGTAGAAATGTTGAACTTGATGGACTTGTGTCTTTTTTTTCAACCTAAATTACGATGTTAGTATGTTAGTTTCCATTTTTCTGGGGTGTTTGTGTTTAGCTGTAATTTTCTTCTTTCTCACATACTGTACCCACACAAATTATGTTTTTTTTATCGTCATAAGAAGGGCTTTCATTAGATATCATTATGTTTATCATATCTTTTACTACAAAAAAAATCATGAAATATGATGAAAAAATTAAAAAAAAAAAAAACTTTTTATAACTTTTACCTAAAATATAATTTACACAAATACAATGATTAATAAAGACCCCGTCTAAATAGTTTCTAAATGTTGTCCCGAGTTCTGAAATATGCATGTTTCCATATTTTTCTGCATTTTATTTTTGCAAATTATGGGACAAAAAAGTGTTTTTTGTTTTTTTTTCCTATATTGACCTTTTGACCCCAACCAGAACCTTAAATTTAACCCCAACTATAACCCTTATGCTATCCCTTAATATATTTTAATTTGAATTTAACTTTAACCCTATCCCTTATGATAAAAAAGTATTTAATTTTAACCCTAATAGCTAATCTAGCCCTAATCCCCTAGTTTTAAGCGAATTAAATCTTTTTTTTTTTTTTTTTTTTACATTGCAATGTTGTTGACTGCCTCTAGGGGCAGTCAAGCAACATTTTCAGAACAGCGGAAGTTAATTTTTTTCCACTTCCGAAGTTCTTGACCACAAGAGGGCAAAGCCATATTGACTGGGCATGTTGCTCCGTCAATATGGCGCCCACGGGTCTCCTACACACCAAATTTTGACATTGAGGCAATAGACCAGCACCATTAGAGTGGTTTTCGCGATTGTTGATTGCGAAAACCGCTTGTTTCACCGCAGGACATGTCCGGCGTGTCCATTGTCGGGAACACGTATCTGACACGTCCATTGTTGCAAAGGGGTTAAAGGTAATATCGGGCAATATTACTTTAGATATAAGATAAGACCAGGGACTAATGAAAGTATTACTTTACTGAGAGGGTAGTGGATGTATGGAATAGTCTTCCAGTAGAAGTGGTAGAGGTTAATACAGTGAAGGAGTTTAAGCATGCGTGGGATAGGTATAAGGCTGTCCTAGATATAAGATAAGGTCAGGGACTAATGAAAGTATTACATTACTGAGAGGGTAGTGGATGTATGGAATAGTCTTCCAGTAGAAGTGGTAGAGGTTAATACAGTGAAGGAGTTTAAGCATGCATGGGATAGGTATAAGGCTATCCTAGATATAAGATAAGGCCAGGGACTAATGAAAGTATTACATTACTGAGAGGGTAGTGGATGTATGGAATAGTCTTCCAGTAGAGGTGGTAGAGGTTAATACAGTGAAGGAGTTTAAGCATGTGTGGGATAGGTATAAGGCTATCCTAGATATAAGATAAGGCCAGGGACTAATGAAAGTATTACATTACTGAGAGGGTAGTGGGTGTATGGAATAGTCTTCTAGTAGAAGTGGTAGAGGTTAATACAGTGAAGGAGTTTAAGCATGCGTGGGATAGGTATAAGGCTATCCTAGATATAAGATAAGGTCAGGGACTAATGAAAGTATTACTTTACTGAGAGGGTAGTGGATGCATGGAATAGTCTTCCAGTAGAAGTGGTAGAGGTTAATACAGTGAAGGCGTTTAGCATGCATGGGATAGGTATAAGGCTATCCTAGATATAAGATAAGGTCGGGGACTAATGAAAGTATTACATTACTGAGAGGGTAGTGGATGTATGGAATAGTCTTCCAGTAGAAGTGGTAGAGGTTAATACAGTGAAGGAGTTTAAGCATGCATGGGATAGGTATAAGGCTATCCTAGATATAAGATAAGGTCAGGGACTAATGAAAGTATTAGATTACTGAGAGGGTAGTGGATGTATGGAATAGTCTTCCAGTAGAAGTGGTAGAGGTTAATACAGTGAAGGAGTTTAAGCATGCATGGGATAGGTATAAGGCTATCCTAGATATAAGATAAGGTCAGGGACTAATGAAAGTATTACCTTACTGAGAGGGTAGTGGATGTATAGAATAGTCTTCCAGTAGAAGTGGTAGAGGTTAATACAGTGAAGGAGTTTAAGCATGCATGGGATAGGTATAAGGCTATCCTAGATATAAGATAAGGTCAGGGACTAATGAAAGTATTACCTTACTGAGAGGGTAGTGGATGTATAGAATAGTCTTCCAGTAGAAGTGGTAGAGGTTAATACAGTGAAGGAGTTTAAGCATGCATGGGATAGGTATAAGGCTATCCTAGATATAAGATAAGGCCAGGGACTAATGAAAGTATTACATTACTGTGAGGGTAGTGGATGCATGGAATAGTCTTCCAGTAGAAGTGGTAGAGGTTAATACAGTGAAGGAGTTTAAGCATGCATGGGATAGGTATAAGGCTATCCTAGATATAAGATAAGCCCAGGGACTAATGAAAGTATTACTTTACTGAGAGGGTAGTGGATGTATGGAATAGGCTTCCAGTAGAAGTGGTAGAGGTTAATACAGTGAAGGAGTTTAAGCATGCATGGGATAGGTATAAGGCTATCCTAGATATAAGATAAGGCCAGGGACTGATGGAAGTATTCAGATTATTTATTGGCAGAGATGGACCAAATGGTTTTATCACTTTCTATTTATATGTTTCTCCACACTGCACAAATGGCTGTATCGTGTGTCGCTCTGAGCTCTGTGTGACTTGTTGTGATCTTTTCAAACTCTAGGCAGCCGCTGATGATCCAAAGTAAATTACCAAAAGCAGATCTCCATGGGGCCCTGGTAACAGGTGTGTACTACAGGCAGAGCTACTTGGGACTTCCCTGTCCTGTTATTTAAAGGGACTGTAAACGTAGACAATAAAAAATGATGCAAAATGATCTATACATGGAGTCTCCTGCTTATGACATCACCTGTGACGCATTATGCAAATGAACTCATTTTTTATGGGAAATGTGTACCTTGCACGATAAGCCACAAGTTGATGTCATTAGCAGGAGACCCCCAAATTTGTCAGGCGTCCGCCCGTATTTGGTGCAATCTGTGCGTGTGCTGTGTGTATACATAGACCCCCCCAACATCGTACCCTGCGCTCTGCTAGGAGGGGGAAATCACCAGATTTAGCCCTGTACAATGTATGGATAAGTCAGTTTAGTAAATAGACCCCCCTAGTTCACCATTTATTGTTTGCATGTCCGCAGTAACCAAATCCAAATGTCCGTCATACGTGGGACTTTCAGGAATCATCCTGCAGGAAACAAAGCACGTGTTCAAAGTCATCACCAAGGAAGATAAATTAAAAGGTGGGTTTTATTCCCTGCAGGTAACGTTTACAGCCGTTAAATGCAGACAACCAGGAGAGGTTGGGATCAACCTGCTGGATAAGGTGATGTGTCCTTGAGAGTGAATATGCCTATAACTGAGAAGTTATCAATGTGCTGGGTCCTGTGACCCTCCTACTGGGAGATTTTTCCATCTAAATTCTTTTTTTTTTCCCCCGTAACAGTCGTTCCCAAGTTAAACAGCGTCTTCAGCATTGAAATTGACGGATTTATCTCCTACATCTACGGCAGCAAGCTGCAGATCAGATCCAGCGAGCGCTCTGCTAAGAAATTTAAAACCAAAGGAAGCATAGACCTGTAACCAGGTTGTAAAGCAGACCGGCAGTGCGGTATACGGCTCTGGACACTTTTTTTTTTTTAAATATTTTTTTTTATGGGGATCTGTGGAAAGCGCAGAGAAATAGCAGTACGTCGTGCTAGGGTAATATCGTATATTTTTCAGCTTTTTTTTGGAGGAGGTTGAAGGGCTGCTGGAATTGAGTGATGATGAAGCTCTCTTACAACTAATAACTCGCGTGGAAGTAAAACATTTTTATTCCCCTTTAGATGGCACACAATATCCTGTACCATTAAACCCACTGCCATGCTTTATAACCTGCTAAAACACTTGGAATGGAAGAATTTTCAGTGCTCTAATAAGATTGCAAAGAGGGAGCCTCATCAAACAGGGGGAACAAGAAAGAAACATTTAATGCCTGATCTCCAGCTCGTTTCCAGAGGATGTGATCAGACTGCAATGCTGGGAACAGGTTATCGTTATAGGTGGAGCTCCCATTCAGGCAGCTGCCTCTTTGTATGAGTCATAGTAAGTGTAGGCATTAGTTTGATGAAAGAATACAAATATACTGAGCCCTCTCTGCTTTTATAGGTCTATCAGGGGAGCAGACCCTTCATCTGACCCAAGATGTCCTCCCCCTGTTAGAGCTGTGCAGAGAATGTTCAGTATGGTACTTTATTTTGTTTGGTCTTTCAGTAAAGCATTTCGGTTTTAAGATGATTTGACTGGATGAGATCTTGCAATTAAACATGCATTGTTTGACAATTATTTAATTTATTTCTGTTAAATTGAGCTGCCTCGACCATGTGCATGGTACTGGTTGACTGAGTTGCATCGTTGATGTGCAGGGTTCGGGTGGATTGAGCTGCCTCAATATCATGTGCAGGGTTATGGTGGGTTGACATGCCTAGCCCGTGTGCAGGGTTCTAATTCTGGTGGATTGATTGAGCTGCCTTGCACACGTGCAGGGTTCCGGTGGACTGAGCTACCTCGCATACGCGGAGGGTTCTTGTTCTGGTGGATTGAGCTCATTCTCATGCAGGGTTCTGGTGGATTGAGCTGCCTCGCTCTCGTGCAGGGTTCTGGTGGATTGAGCTGCCTCGCTCTCGTGCAGGGTTCTGGTGGATTGAGCTGCCTCGCTCTTGTGCAGGGTTCTGGTGGATTGAGCTGCCTCGCTCTCGTGCAGGGTTCTGGTTGGTATTCTTTACAAGCTCGTCAAGATTAGCATTTATTTTCATTGTTATTAAAGGTGCTCAATCAGATTGGAGAAATGCAGATTATTCTGTAATGGTATTTCGGGAATTATTCACTAACTGGATCATAAAATGTATTTTTCATGATGGATAATTTGTGTTTTTAGAGATTTTGACTGGTTTTGTTATTTAAACATCAGAATATTTCAGAAAATATGTTTTGTTTATGAATTTATTTTTCTGTTTAGTAATAAATTATATTTTGACTCTTTTATTGTAATTATGGTGTGTGATTTATTGGTACATGTTATGTTGCAGATTAGTCTCTAGCACATGTATATATCTCTCACTATTGGATTTATGAACTTCGTTCTGTAATAAAACTGGTATGCAGCAATTATAGACTTCTCTCCTAGTCTCGCATAGTGGCAGTGTCTCTCTCTCTGTCTCACACTCTCTCTCGCCTAGTGGCAGTCTCTCCCTGTCTCTCTTCCTCTTTCTCTGTGTCTCTCTTCCTCTCTGTCTGTCTCTCTCTCTGTCTGTCTGTCTGTCTGTCTGTCTGTCTCTCGCCTAGTGGCAGTGTCTGTCTGTCTCTGTGTGTCTCTCTCTGTCTGTCTGTCTGTCTGTCTCTCGCCTAGTGGCAGTGTCTGTCTGTCTCTCTCTCTCTCTCTCTCTGTCTTTCTCTCTGTCTCTCTCTCGGTCTGTCTGTCTCTCCCCTAGTGGCAGTCTCTGTCTGTGTCTCTCTCTCTCTCTCGGTCTCTCTCTCGGTCTCTCTCTCTCTCTCTCTCTCTCTCTCGGTCTCTCTCTCTCTCTCTCTGTCTGTCTGTCTGTCTGTCTGTCTGTCTCTCGCCTAGTGGCAGTCTCTGTCTGTCTCTCTCTCTCTCTCGGTCTCTCTCTCTCTCTCTCTGTCTGTCTGTCTGTCTGTCTGTCTGTCTCTCGCCTAGTGGCAGTCTCTGTCTCTCTCTCTCTCTCGGTCTGTCTGTCTCTCTCTCTGTCTCTCTCTGTCTCCATTGTATATTGATATTTATTTTACGGATTAATTAATGGAACAATAAGTACCAGAGTTAAAGATTGCGGCGCTAATATGAGATGCTCAGTCCTTTGCTAATGAATCAGACCCTCAATGTATAGAGTAATCACACAAGGCATATTCAGCCCCTTACAAACTCCTGGCGACACTGGTGTCTAATTAAGGCAGCGATCCATAATATCACTTTAATGGAGCAAATCTAATCAAGCTTTATTAGGATTGTCTATTTCATTAACATTATGGACTTTCTGATTGATATCTTGACATTAAGCAAAGTCTTTATTTGGATAAAGAAGGAAGTAAATCTGCAGCCCTGCCACTTGCCTCCTACAAATAAATATTACAGGAACGACCGACTGATACGCGTGCGACCTTGAGAGGCGAGTAAAACATGTAGAGATCAGATCTGGTTTTAAAGGTCGGAGCAAAAAACACAAACGAAACTACACCCTGAATATGACCCGGCATTCTATTAAAAAAAAAAAAAATTACTGAAAATGTTTGGAATTTTTAGCCAGAAAAACAAAAAATATAGACTTTGTGTTGCACGTGCTGCAGTAATCTCTTCAGATCTGAATAAAGGTCAAGTCTCGCTAAGACTCATCCTGGTTCAACTGGAGACGCATTTCACAATTCCTGATAACGTGTATCATAATTAACACATCCTGGAGTCGTTAACTTCCTGATCTGTGTAAGAGCTAATTTGCATAAAAGTCAGTCTTTGACCAAGCTGTAATTGGGATCAGTGTCTGGCGTGTGAACCAGTGCTAGCATCATGGTGGGAATGTCTTGGTCTACTGAACTTTTTGGAAATACTGGCAAATAAGATTTGTTACAGGACCTCCCCTAGGTGAGAGACATCTCTCCTATTCTAAAATTATTGGCAAAAAAAATAAGTTCTATTTAATTGAGTGCAGGCATTTTAAATAGTAATGCTTTAACGAAAGAATACAAATAAAGCACCTTATGGACATCTTTGGTCAGATGGGTAAGATCTGACCCATGGTTCTAAACAATGTCTTACCCCTGATAGAGCTAAACAACATGTCCGCCCCCTGATAGAGCTATACAGAGCAGAGTCTAAACAACATGTCTGCCCCCTGATAGAGCTATACAGAGCAAAGATTCTAAACATCATGTCCGCCCCCTGATAGAGATATACAGAGCAAAGATTCTAAACAACATGTCCGTCCCCTGATAGAGCTATACAGAGCAAAGATTCTAAACAACATGTCCGCCCCCTGATAGAGCTATACAGAGCAGAGATTCTAAACATGTCCGCCCCTGATAGAGCTATACAGAGCAAAGATTCTAAACAACATGTCCGCCCCCTGATAGAGCTATACAGAGCAAAGATTCTAAACAACATGTCCGCCCCCTGATAGAGCTATACAGAGCAAAGATTCTAAACAACATGTCCGCCCCCTGATAGAGCTATACAGAGCAAAGATTCTAAACAACATTTCCGCCCCCTGATAGAGCTATACAGAGCAAAGATTCTAAACAACATGTCCAAATTTCTCTGCAATGCAATGATGCTTGTGCACAGATTATTATATACTTGGGAATTGTCCTTATTTATAACCTGCAGTATAGTAAATATCCTATTGGCCACTAGGAGGCAGTGGTGTTGCTGAACTTTTGCATGATCTCGATATACCCTCTCTCACATAACAGGTCACCTGGTGGTCACTGAGTGCAGCTTGTGAATAATCTATCCCCTGGACACGTTCTGCATCCCACCCGTTTCGAATCCCTGGCACTTTTATATACAACACAAATTGCTATAGAAATGGAGAACTACCGTATTTGAATCCCAATGAAAAGGAATGGTGTCTATATTGTGGGTAATTATGGGATAAAAGCTAAATAATGCAAGAAAAAGAAGGTTTACAGAAGCCATAATGATGAAAGGCAGTCCTATAACCAGTGCGATCTGAGTCCAGCTGACGCAATGCTCAGTATCTGCAGTGTTTTTACATACTCTGTTCTGAATAAACCAAGACCACATGATCAAAAACCTCTTTTTCTTGGCAATAAGGGAATTGCTGCCACTAAGTCTACTGCTTGTATAGTGCACAGGCTTTTTTGCCAGTTTGATTTGATGCAGGCATTCTGCATAAATCACATGTTTAATATTTGACTCATACCCTCCCCCAGTGATTACTTTGCATGTTTACTGCAGGTGCTGGCAGCACTGATTATTTAGACACTGAGGATATAAATTGTGTTTCATTTAGTCCCTTTCTGTGCTGTTGGAAGGGAATACATTGTGTGGAATCTAAGTGACCTTGCTCTTGTACACAATAGGATCCCTTAACAGTGCAAAACATTGTCTGATGACATCACTAGAGAAACAGGAAATTACATATATTTGAATGAAATTATTCTGCAGCAAAAAAGGGAAATTGATTTCTACTCAGCTAGTGTGGGCAGTCCTGGTTTCTTGCAAACTGCTGTAATTTCACAAATTCATCTAGCTGTAAGTATTTTATATTTTAATCAATGCAGTTCATACTTTGAAAGCACATTAATATGCATTAATATATGGAAGATGCATGCTGAGCACCAGACAGTCCATTTAAAGCTTGATATTATCAGTAACATAGAAGGCCCCATCAAAGTTTTATGCAACTGCTGGTTTTTACCATTTAATTATCATTAGAACATAATGCACAGCTTGTTCATAAATATTCTACTGGGGAAATTACCATGGACAACATCCTTTATGGTTAAAATTGTGTAAATTCATGGATTATTTTACAGGCCAAGATCGAAAGAGCTTCCATCTTCTCGGATGTGGACGTATAACGCACCCATTATTGGTACTTTCCCCACAGCCTTGGCAACTCCAGAAATGTCTTCAGCTAATGGCTGAGCAAGTTGCATTTTCGCCAGCTCCTTTTGACACTAGATTGATGTCCCATTAGACTGAATCTTCTCCACCTTGCCCACAGAGCACACCGGTTTGCCTATATGTGGCGCCAGCACGCTGGGAAACTCACAGATATCTTCTATGGTGTCTAAATGTGATTTAGATCACTCACAGGTTAGCGCAACGATCCCATTTCTTGCATCTGACGGGAATTGCTCACTTCCTGTGCTCTACGTCACTCCAACCTGCCATTTATAAAACTATTCCACTGTTGTGTTATTTGTCCCGTAAGAAGACATCTCTCTTAACCATGCTTTCTAAATTACTATTATTTTCTTGCTAATAACAGTAGTAGATCTGACCTTAACTCCTCCTCCTCTCTCTGCATCGTAGCATGCAGCTGTACTGTCAGCCATTTTTTTGAGGGACACATTGCTGCCCTGCAGAATGTATAATTCATATGTGGTCAGAGGGAAGTCAACTAATTAAGCAATGTATGGGAATCTCACCTTGATCGCCTGGACACACCTGTATTCTACATTTT
The DNA here is from genome assembly GCA_036172795.1 of Pelodytes ibericus. Lineage (NCBI taxonomy): Eukaryota > Metazoa > Chordata > Amphibia > Anura > Pelodytidae > Pelodytes > Pelodytes ibericus. The sequence continues at coordinate 205,649,293 of CM069862.1, read as the reverse complement.
GTAGGGGAGCAGGTAAAAATTATGTGTCCAGCAAAACACCTGCTGGGGGATGGGACACTTCATCGCGGCTGCATCGGCGCAGACGCTTCCCCGCCGTCTCTTCACCACGCGAGAGCTTGTCGCGGGACATTTCATCGCTAAAGGTGAGTTTTAATGTGTTAGAATTAGAGTGTTAGAATTATAATTTTAGTATTGGGGTTTAGGGGGTTAGAATTAGGATTTAGGGTTTGGGGTTAATTTTAGTATTAAGGTTTAGGGGGTTTATTTTAGTATTAGGGTTCGGTGGTTAGTATTAGGATTTTGGGGGTTAGTATTAGGGTTCGGGGGTTAATTTTAGTATTGGGGTTTGGGGGGGCACTTTGGGGGGAAATCATTTATTGGGGGGGTATTTTCTTTTTACTTGTAAATTTGTAAGAGCTAACAGTTCAGCGCTGAACTGTCAGCCCTTACACAGCCGCGTTCGCGATTAAACGGCCGCGTTATTCTTCATTGCTGACAGTTCAGCATTCTAACTGCCGCGCTGAACTGTCAGCGATGAAGCCGCCGCGCTGAACTGTCCTAGACCCCACCGGCTGACCTACAATCCTAACCGTACAACTGGTGGATGAACCTGCAAAGGCCTGCTCTGTACAGGCTCCAGTGTGATGTACGGCTGTCAAATTGCGAAGATAGTTTTATTATTTAGATATTTTTCTTGTTACTTTTTTTCCATATCGGGTTCAGGACAAACACTAAAAGCTGAGCAGTCGACGCTGTAATAGTTGTGAGTAAATTAAAACCATTAATTAATACAGATATTTACATTTTAATCAACACATACATATTTAGGAGTGTTATACTTTGTGTTAATGCGTATATAAGTCAGAGTGTCAGCTATAATTTAGCACAGTTACTCAGCTGCCCCAACTGAACCCTCTGCCAAAGGATTCCAATCTGGAAAAACTCTCTGATCCAACTGAAGGGGATAATTATCTAGTATTATTTTACTTTTCGGCAGACAAGGTGATCACCACACCCTGAGGATCTGATGAGTGCATTTATAAGAACATATATTTCCAGTAACACTTTGTGATTGCTGTGTTATTATATGTGATACACTATGCTGATAGCATTTCTGTCTTTGTCTGTACTTAGAAGGCTCCTGAGAAGATTTAATCCTGGTTAATTGAAGCATCAACTAGATACATCTGCTATATACTGAGAGCGCCTCCCTGGGTCGTGTGTCTGGTATATACTGAGAGAGTGCCTCTCTATGCCGTGTGTCTGGTATATACTGAGAGAGTGCCTCTCTGGGCTGTGTGTCTGGTATATACTGAGAGTGCCTCTCTGGGCCGTGTGTCTGGTATATACTGAGAGAGTGCCTCTCTGGGCCGTGTGTCTGGTATATACTGAGAGAGTGCCTCTCTATGCCGTGTATCTGGTATATACTGAGAGAGTGCCTCTCTGGGCTGTGTGTCTGGTATATACTGAGAGAGTGCCTCTCTGGGCCGTGTGTCTGGTATATACTGAGAGAGTGCCTCTCTGGGCCATGTGTCTGGTATATACTGAGAGAGTGCCTCTCTGGGCCGTGTGTCAGGTATATACTGAGAGAGTGCCTCTCTGGGCCGTGTGTCTGATATATACTGAGAGAGTGCCTCTCTGGGCCGTGTGTCTGGTATATACTGAGAGAGTGCCTCTCTGGGCCGTGTGTCTGGTATATACTGAGAGAGTGCCTCTCTGGGCCGTGTGTCTGGTATATACTGAGAGAGTGCCTCTCTGGGCCGTGTGTCTGGTATATACTGAGAGAGTGCCTCTCTGGGCCGTGTGTCTGATATATACTGAGAGAGTGCCTCTCTGGGCCGTGTGTCTGGTATATACTGAGAGAGTGCCTCTCTATGCCGTGTGTCTGGTATATACTGAGAGAGTGCCTCTCTGGGCCGTGTGTCTGGTATATACTGAGAGAGTGCCTCTCTGGGCCGTGTGTCTGGTATATACTGAGAGAGTGCCTCTCTGGGCCGTGTGTCTGGTATATACTGAGAGAGTGCCTCTCTGGGCCGTGTGTCTGGTATATACTGAGAGAGTGCCTCTCTGGGCCGTGTGTCTGGTATATACTGAGAGAGTGCCTCTCTGGGCCGTGTGTCTGGTATATACTGAGAGAGTGCCTCTCTGGGCCGTGTGTCTGGTATGTACTGAGAGATTAGGATCTTTATTCAGTACATTGTGACTGTAGCTCAGATACTTTCTTATTGTGTGTCTGTGTCTTGTGTAGTGTGTGTGTCTGTGTATTGTATGTGTGTCTTGTGTAGTGTGTGTGTCTGTGTCTTGTGTAGTGTGTGTGTCTGTGTATTGTTTGTGTGTCTTTGTAACACTGTTGCAGTTACAGGATTGGAAAAGTTCATCTACCCACTGGAGGAGTAGCCAGGAACCCCTGTCCCAGCTGCCAGATCATGTTCTCTCCTCCCAAGGAGGAGTCTGGAGTAGATGCTGGGATAGCAGCAATGCACAGTATTTATTTGTTATTCGCTGTACATTCACTCAGGAACCCTGCAGGTATCTGTGCTGAATTAGCAAACCTGTGATCGCTTGCAGACATAACCGCTGGCATCCAGACATTCCTGCCATTCTTACTACTGAACTCCTAGCTACTGAGCTGGGACCATAGACCCTCAACTGGGGCTTCATACACAACATGTGTGAGGAGAGGACTCCAACTCCTCCATACTGAGCAGGGATTCAACTCCTCCATACTGAGCAGGGATCCATCTCCTCCATACTGAGCAGGGATCCAACTCCTCCATACTGAGCAGGGATCCAACTCCTCCATACTGAGCAGGGATCCAACTCCTCCATACTGAGCAGGGATCCAACTCCTCCATACTGAGCAGGGATCCATCTCCTCCATACCGAGCAGGGATCCATCTCCTCCATACCGAGCAGGGATCCATCTCCTCCATACCGAGCAGGGATCCAACTCCTCCATACCGAGCAGGGATCCAACTCCTCCATACCGAGCAGGGATCCAACTCCTCCATACCGAGCAGGGATCCAACTCCTCCATACCGAGCAGGGATCCAACTCCTCCATACCGAGCAGGGATCCAACTCCTCCATACCGAGCAGGGATCCAACTCCTCCATACCGAGCAGGGATCCAACTCCTCCATACCGAGCAGGGATCCAACTCCTCCATACCGAGCAGGGATCCAACTCCTCCATACCGAGCAGGGATCCAACTCCTCCATACCGAGCAGGGATCCAACTCCTCCATACCGAGCAGGGATCCAACTCCTCCATACTGAGCAGGGATATGACTAGCTGCTGGGTGCAGACTCACATTTACTGAGCAAAGAAGAGACTCACAGTCAGTGAGCTTGTAACATACTCCAACTCCCTTATACAATCCCTGGAGATCTGATACACTCACTGGTCGGGGAGAGGACTCCCAGGCATATACTACTGAGCAGGGAGAGACTCTTGGTGAGTGATTTATAAAAACCTGGCTACTCTTTTACTTGTACTGCTCAGTGTTTCCTGTTCATGACATCATCTTGTGGCCTGGTATTCAAAGGAAAAAAATAATTTGCATATAGGGCTGCTTCATCATTTAACCTAATACTACATTTCCAATGCTGCTAACTGAATGTATAGATTATTTCTTGCTCCCTTAGATACTGGAAGACTATTCCATGCATCCACTACCCTCTCAGTATAGTAATACTTTCATTAGTCCCTGGCCTTATCTTATATCTAGGATAGCCTTATACCTATCCCACGCATGCTTAAACTCCTTCACTGTATTAACCTCTACCACTTCCACTGGAAGACTATTCCATGCATCCACTACCCTCTCAGTAATGTAATACTTTCATTAGTCCCTGGCCTTATCTTATATCTAGGATAGCCTTATACCTATCCCATTCATTCTTAAACTCCTTCTCTGTATTAACCTCTACCGCTTCCACTGGAAGACTATTCCATGCATCCACTACCCTCTCAGTAATGTAATACTTTCATTAGTCCCTGGCCTTATCTTATATCTAGGATAGCCTTATACCTATCCCATGCATGCTTAAACTCCTTCACTGTAGTAACCTCTACCACTTCTACTGGTGGACTATTCCATGCATCCACTACCCTCTCAGTAATGTAATACTTTCATTAGTCCCTGGCCTTATCTTATATCTAGGATAGCCTTATACCTATCCCACGCACGCTTAAACTCCTTCACTGTATTAACCTCTACCACTTCTACTGGAAGACTATTCCATGCATCCACTACCCTCTCAGTAATGTAATACTTTCATTAGTCCCTGACCTTATCTTATATCTAGGATAGCCTTATACCTATCCCATGCATGCTTAAACTCCTTCACTGTAGTAACCTCTACCACTTCTACTGGTAGACTATTCCATACATCCACTACCCTCTCAGTATAGTAATACTTGCATTAGTCCTTGGCCTTATCTTATATCTAGGATAGCCTTATACCTATCCCATGCATGCTTAAACTCCTTCACTGTATTAACCTCTACCACTTCTACTGGAAGACTATTCCATACATCCACTACCCTCTCAGTAATGTAATACTTTCATTAGTCCCTGTCCTTATCTTATATGTAGGATAGCCTTATACCTATCCCACGCATGCTTAAACTCCTTCACTGTATTAACCTCTACCACTTCTACTGGAAGACTATTCCATACATCCACTACCCTCTCAGTAATGTAATACTTTCATTAGTCCCTGACCTTATCTTATATCTAGGATAGCCTTATACCTATCCCATGCATGCTTAAACTCCTTCACTGTATTAACCTCTACCACTTCTACTGGAAGACTATTCCATACATCCACTACCCTCTCAGTAATGTAATACTTTCATTAGTCCCTGTCCTTATCTTATATGTAGGATAGCCTTATACCTATCCCATGCATGCTTAAACTCCTTCACTGTATTAAACTCTACCACTTCTACTGGAAGACTATTCCATACATCCACTACCCTCTCAGTAATGTAATACTTTCATTAGTCCCTGACCTTATCTTATATCTAGGATAGCCTTATACCTATCCCATGCATGCTTAAACTCCTTCACTGTATTAACCTCTACCACTTCTACTGGAAGACTATTCCATACATCCACTACCCTCTCAGTAATGTAATACTTTCATTAGTCCCTGTACTTATCTTATATGTAGGATAGCCTTATACCTATCCCATGCATGCTTAAACTCCTTCACTGTATTAACCTCTACCACTTCTACTGGAAGACTATTCCATACATCCACTACCCTCTCAGTAATGTAATACTTTCATTAGTCCCTGTCCTTATCTTATATGTAGGATAGCCTTATACCTATCCCACGCATGCTTAAACTCCTTCACTGTATTAACCTCTACCACTTCTACTGGAAGACTATTCCATACATCCACTACCCTCTCAGTAATGTAATACTTTCATTAGTCCCTGACCTTATCTTATATCTAGGATAGCCTTATACCTATCCCATGCATGCTTAAACTCCTTCACTGTATTAACCTCTACCACTTCTACTGGAAGACTATTCCATACATCCACTACCCTCTCAGTAATGTAATACTTTCATTAGTCCCTGACCTTATCTTATATCTAGGATAGCCTTATACCTATCCCATGCATGCTTAAACTACTTCACTGTATTAACCTCTACCACTTCTACTGGAAGACTATTCCATACATCCACTACCCTCTCAGTAAAGTAATACTTTCATTAGTCCCTGGCCTTATCTTATATCTAGGATAGCCTTATACCTATCCCACGCATGCTTAAACTCCTTCACTGTATTAACCTCTACCACTTCTACTGGAAGACTTTTCCATGCATCCACTACCCTCTCGGTAAAGGACTCCTCTTGCTCTCACTCTGTGTAGGAGTTTAGTTCAGTGTATCTACACTCCCACCTCTCAGGTTACAAGTGCTGTAAAGATCATGGTCTCATCCACGCTCCTGCCACGCCAGCCACACTGGTAATCACAAGCAGTGTCCTTTCAGAGAAAAGAAATCCTTGAAATCTGCTTTTGTTGTTTGAAATAAATGTGTCTGGAATGTAGCGTATGTTATATATTCTATTTACATAACTGTGTGGGAGGGGGACAGAGCCAGCAGACACTATATGGACACTATAGGCCTTGCTCACACCTATAGATTTCTGTGGGAGTTTACAGACTGGTAAGTTTGTCCTAATGGTAGTTATTAAATGATTCCTTTGTGTACATCATTATTCTCTACTCCTGCCCTTTGGTTGGCTCTCTATCCTCTGCCCCTCACACTGTTAATTCTGTGATCAGGAAAGTCTTGCTGCAGAGCATCGTGTGATGTGGCATCGATTGTCCGTGTCCCCCACAATACAGTGAGTAACGTGTATTGCAGGGAGCAGCTTGGAACATGTGTCTTGTCTGTCATACCTGTCTGTCTGTGTCTCTCTGATGATAGCTGTTGGGCTGATGAAGTTGCTCTGTAAATGTTGTCAGCACTCCCCTGCTGCAGGATGTGCAGTCTGTCTGTCTTTGCTAATTACATGAAGCTAAACACATGCCACCAGGACCATTGTATCACACTGTATCCCCATATCTGGGTGAGTGGAGGTTATATGACCATATCATCTCACCAATTATCTTTACATTGTGCAGGGACAAACCTGGAGAGCTTCCCCCCCACTAATCTCACTCGCCAGTCCATGCACTTTTGGTTATATAGGATTGTCTTGTTGATATTAGATTTTCTAGTGTATCATTTATTTCCAGTTAATGAGCCTCTGTGACAAGTGGGTGTGGCTATCTCTGATAAGGTAGGGTTGTGGGTGTGGTTATCTCTGATAAGGTAGGGTTGTGGGTGTGGTTATCTCTGATAAGGTAAGGTTGTGGGTGTTATCTCTGATAAGGTAGGTTTGTGGGTGTGGTTATCTCTGATAAGGTAAGGTTGTGGGTGTGGTTATCTCTGATAAGGTAGGGTTGTGGGTGTGATTATCTCTGATAAGGTAGGTTTGTGGGTGTGGTTATCTCTGATAAGGTAGGGTTGTGGGTGTGGTTATCTCTGATAAGTTAGGGTTGTGGGTGTGGTTATCTCTGATAAGGTAAGGTTGTGGGTGTGATTATCTCTGATAAGGTAGGGTTGTGGGTGTGGTTTTCTCTGATAAGGTAGGTTTGTGGGTGTGGTTATCTCTGATAAGGTAAGGTTGTGGGTGTGGTTATCTCTGATAAGGTAGGGTTGTGGGTGTGATTATCTCTGATAAGGTAGGTGTGTGGGTGTGGTTATCTCTGATAAGGTAAGGTTGTGGGTGTGGTTATCTCTGATAAGGTAAGGTTGTGGGTGTGGTTGGGTCTGCACTGGGCGGGGTTAGAACTCGTTACAACTCTTCAAGTGTAAGTAATTCCAGATGCCGCAGCGTCTGACTAATCCAGTGACTTCCCCGGCTTTCCCGTAGCGTGTGCTAATCAGATAGCCAGACCGTGTGAGTGTCGCTTTAAACATGTTAAATGTTCACACAGATAGAACGTTGAAATGCTGTATTTCAGGATTCGCAGCCCACACTCCTTTGGCGAGAATTAACCCACCATGTCCCTATCTGTTGCCTGTTCCCTTGGTATTTAAAGGGTTAATCTAATGCCCCCCGACCCCTTGCTTGGGAAGGTCCTGCCTGCATGTAATGGAAATTATCCATGTTAAAAATAACTAGTTCAAAGTCTGCCCCCAATATCAGATCCTCGTGTGATGCCAGCTCACTTTCCCAAGTTAAGCACTTTTTTTTTTACGTTCGCTCGTCTGAGCCAAGACCAATATTTGTTTAAGATCTTGCTTTTCCCCAGACGTTGCCCTGGACTTTTGCCCATGTTTCGGAAAAAATGAACAGATGTGCGGGTTCTGAGGCTGTGTATTAAATCTGGCCTTATTTTCCAACCCAAAACGGGTTTTTTTTTTGTTCTTTTTTTGTTGGTGGTAGTGTGGAGTTATGTTATATCTCTCAGCTTTGCAAACTTGATGGATTACATGGCAAATTAACTATAAAAACTCTACTTTTACCCCTAAATGTTCTCGGAAAATGACTTTTCCAGGCTGTGAGCATTAGTGGAAACTCTATAGACTGCAACAGTATATGAATTATATACGGGATTTTTGATATTGATGCAGATAAAGCATGCTATGCAGCTAACTGCTGCCTGTAAAAGTCTCTGTGCATGTAGTAGATCTGGTTCGCTAGCTCAGTGGGCTAATCTTACCAAACTTTCATCCTACCGAGGTCGATAAAATTCTCTCAGATTGGTCCTTAAGTTTGAATTTCCCTTCTCAATTCCCTGCACTTCCCTCTGTCATGAATAGTCCCTTATATACAGTCAGACAATACTGCATGCTAATTGCTATTTTCCCTCTGTGTTTAAATACAAATGTACACTTTTTGTAGACACTCTGGGAAGAACTCAACTGCTTCGTACAAAATCCATTACTGGATAAAAAATTAAATTCAGCATTTGTTTTTTTGTTTTTAAGCCTCATTATTACATTTTATTTCCTCCTTCTCCTTTAAAATAATGGGGGGGGGGGGGGTAAAAACAGCAACATCCTGAAAGTGGAGCAATCAGCAGGAACATTCCATTGTTTCCATGGCGATTGCTGCCCTTTGCGAATGTTGCTGCTGCCTGATATTGCTAAACACGGAGTTTCCTTTTTTTTTTCCTTTATGTATACTCCTGCGGCAGAATCTCTCTAACCCACGTGTCCGTTTGTTTTCGCTTTTCAGATAGACCTTAGAAGATGGTTGACATCCTTGCCAACACAGAGATCAATACTCAGAGGATCGCCACCGTTGAGAGCTGTTTCGGGGCATCCGGCCAACCTTTGGCTCTGCCGGGCAGGGTTCTCGTCGGTGAAGGAATCCTGACCAAGGAATGTCGGAAGAAGCCCAAGCCGCGGATATTCTTCCTGTTCAATGACATCTTGGTGTACGGGAGCATTGTGATCAACAAGATACGCTACAACAGCCAACACATCATCCCGCTGGAAGACGTCACCACGGAACTTCTCCCGGACAGCAAGGACATGAAGAACCGATGGATGCTCAAGACGTCCAAGAAGTCCTTTGTGGTTTCGGCAGCTTCTTCCAGTGAACGTAGCGAGTGGATTGGCCACATCAACGAATGTACCCAACAACTATTGAAGAAGACGGGACAACAGCCCCCGAAAGCCCACGCCGCCGCCTGGATACCAGACAAAGCCACTGACATCTGCATGCGCTGCACGAACACCAAGTTTAGCACGCTCACCCGCAGGCACCACTGCCGCAACTGCGGATTTGTTGTGTGCCAGGAATGCTCCAAGTACAAATTCCTCATCCCCCTCCTGGCCGCCAAGCCACTGCGGGTCTGCGTGCTGTGCTACAGGAAGCTGATGTCGGAAAAGGTCTCGCGGGATGGCGAAGACCGAACGGCTGGCCCGAAAATCCACTCTCAGGTGCCGGAGTATGACCCATCCAGTGACGAGGACAGTGAAGAGGATGAAAAGACTAATCAGTGGCCGTTACATGACGACTTCTACAGTTCATCCTGGTCTGCGTTTCACGCCTGATTGCCGTGGTCTTTATCTGCCCAACGCGTTTCCTATTTCCAGTTTATTTTAACGACGCTATTTACTGTTAACGCAGACGATAATGGTGCTCTTGGCCACGAAAGAGGGTCAATCAGCTTGGGAAGCCCAGTGTTGATTACCAAGTGCAGATCTCTGCTGGCCGGACTTCATTGGCCAAAGACGTCTTGAAGGTCGACGTGACAATAAAAGGATGTTTGGGCATACATTTAAGCGTGACAGGATTATGATCAGACACTACTGGCAATTATCACGAAGAACCACAGAATTTTTAACCCCATTAGTAGAATAATTTAGAGATTATATTTAAATCTCTTTTTAGATACAGGTGGGCACATTTCATGCATCTTGTTAAACCACTGAGATTTTGCTCCAACTGAGGAGTTTGAACAATGTCTGAGACTGTTCCCCATGACTTGGTTGGTCCATTTCATTGGCCCTATTGCTCCTCCGCCCCATCCCATAGCACCCTATAAAGGTATGACTGTAATAAAACATTGGTGGTCCATGACGAGACTGGGAAATTAATATTTAGAGGGGCGTCTAAAGCACCAACTTCCACTCCACAAATTAATACATAAGTGACAAATGTTTACAAATCAATTTATATAATTATTATTATTATTATTATTATGGGATTAGATAAATTAATTCTAAGAGAGAAAAGTTAGAAAATTCCCTAAAATAATCAAGTTATATTCAGTAGATGACGTGTATGTAGTACCATACACAGGATTATTGGCTGTTGGTAACTCACATCTTTATACATTTGTCTGGGGTGCTTAGATCAGAAAGACCCCAATATTTATTAATTCCTGCTCATTCTGTGCATATTTCAGATGTTTATCTATAAAAATCTTGCCCTGTGTGATGTTCTGTGTCCCTGGAAGTTTGAGCCTCGGTCTCCTTGGTACAGATACCTGCTGGCTGGAGCCCAATTCTCCTCGTTTAGACATACACCGTGCTAAGCACTGTACATAGGCAATAATTATGCCAGGTACAGGACCCCAAAAATAACAGGGCTGTCCTGGAAAATTCAGGACTGTTGACAACTATGTACTTATGCTTTACATATGCAAATTGTAATAAATGCATACGGTATTCATTTTAAAATAAACCCCACACCCTGTACGTCACACAGCTGTACAGTAAGTTTGTATTCACTGCTCGAGAGTCATTGACCACTGAGATGAAGGCTTCAGCAAAGCAAGTAGGCCTCAGAGATCTCTCAATGCCATCCAGGGTTGGCGTTTATGTTTTGCTAAAATAGTATTATATTATTGACCAATAAAACAACCGTCCGTTTTGTATCCATTTCCTCCTGGTATCTTGTTTTTGGTTAAATGGTAAGTTCACGTCGATTCCCTGGCGCTCCATCATCGCTTTAATAAAGTGGGGTGTCAATCCCTGCGTTCAGTGATAAATAATCCAGTGTGGGGAGAGTCCCGGGCTTTATTCTATAAGCTGTTTACAGTTTTGCAGTGGGGGTGACATTATTATTGTCTACCCCATGTATAGCATGGGTAGAAAAAAGCCATAGTGTGCCAGCTACTCAAAAATAAAAAATAAAGTGAGTAATTCTAGTGTAATAATTGATTTTAGATCACTTTACTGGACTTCAAATCTTCGCCAGTCCTGATCTTCCCTATAATCTGCACTGAATAAAAAAGCCATAAAGTGAGAATAAAAAGTCAAAGTCAAATATTAAGGATAAAAGGTTTTGCCCCTTATATTTTACTATGTATAAAAAAAATTTGGAAGTAAGTGCATGTCTGATTAAATCCACTTAATATGTACAATGTATTGTTATATTGTCGCTGTTTCACTGTATGTGTTATTTTAAACTAGTGTTAAAGTTTATATACTAATTCTTATTTGTGGATCTCCAGGGCTTAACGTGTAGAGAAAGCAAACAAATCACACTAGAGTCACCGATACTGCAGCAACTACAACTCCCATTACTCCTAGATATTGACAATGACATGTAAACTAGACATGTGCAAAACTAAAATTTTCGTTTCGTTTTCGTCCATTTGGACGAAAATGTTATTTATTTAGTCTAAAACTAATTTCGTTCATTACTGCATTCGTTTCAGACGAAATTCGTTCATTATTTTCGTTTCGTTAATTTTAATTCGTTCGTTTTATAGAAATACAATGTAATACTATTGGCTTTCTATAAACCGAACGAGAGCCCCATTCATAAGAAATTCTTATGAATGGGGCTCTCGTTCGGTTCATAGAAAGGCAATAGTACTACATGTTTTCTATAAGCCGAAAGTCTATAAACCGAACGACTTTCGGTTTATAGACTTTCGGCTTATGGAATACATGCAATCCTATGGCTATTCTATAAACCGAACGTTCGGTTTATAGAATAGCAATAGGAATACATGTATTCCATAAGCCAAAGGCCAAAAACCGAACGTTCGGTTTATAGGCTGTCGGCTTTTAACTATACGGAGACAAAGTCTCCATTCATAATTTTATGAATGGAGACTCTGTCTCCGTATAGTTAAATGCTATTGTATTCTATAAACCGACTCTATTTCGGCTTATAGAATGCAATAGTACTACGAATGATTATCGTTTATTAACCATTCGTTCATTCGGCTTTCGTTAGCTTAGCATTTTCGTTCTTCGTTTTTCGGACGAATGGACGAAAATGCTATTTTCGGACGAAAATGCATTCGTCCGAAAACGAATGCACATGTCTAATGTAAATGATACATTACCTTGTGTTTTTCCCCTGCATGTTTGGGATTTTGTTTGTGTGTGGTTTCCCCTGCATGTTTGGGATTTTGTTTGTGTGTGGTTTCCCCTGCATGTTTGGGATTTTGTTTCTGTGTGGTTTTCCCCTGCATGTTTGGGATTTTTCTTTGTGTGTGTTTTTTCTCTGCATATTTGAGATTTGTTTGTGTGTGGTTTTCCCCTGTATGTTAGGGATTTTGTTTGTCTGTGTTTTTTCACCCTGCATGTTTGGGATTTTGTTTGTTCCCCCTCTGGGGGAATGGGCACACCCTCTGGATCTCTGGGGGAAAGGGCACACCCTCTGGATCTCTGGGGGAAAGGGCACACCCTCTGGATCTCTGGGGGAATGGGCACACACCCTCTGGATCTTTGGGGAATGGGCACACACCCTCTCGATCTCTGGGGGAATGGGCACACACCCTCTGGATCTCTGGGAGAATGGGCACACACCCTCTGGATCTCTGGGGGAATGGGCACACCCTCTGGAGATCTAGGGGAATGGGCACACCCTCTGGAGATCTAGGGGAATGGGCACACCCTCTGGAGATCTAGGGGAATGGGCACACCCTCTGGATCTCTGGGAGAATGGGCACACAGCCTCTGGATCTCTGGGGGAATGGGCACACAGCCTCTGGATCTCTGGGGGAATGGGCACACCCTCTGGAGATCTGGGGGAATGGGCACACCCTCTGGAGATCTAGGGAAATGGGCACACCCTCTGGAGATCTAGGGGAATGGGCACACCCTCTGGGGAATGGGCACATCCTCTGGATCTCTGGGGAATGGGCACACCCTCTGGATCTCTGGGGGAGTGGGCAGACCCTCTGGAGATATAGGGGAATGGGCACACCCTCTGGAGATCTAGGGGAATGGGCACACCCTCTGGAGATCTAGGGGAATGGGCACACCCTCTGGATCTCTGGGGAATGGGCACACCCTCTGGATCTCTGGGAGAATGGGCACACACCCTCTGGATCTCTGGGGGAATGGGCACACACCCTCTGGATCTCTGGGGGAATGGGCACACCCTCTGGGGGAATGGGCACACCCTCTGGATCTCTGGGAGAATGGGCACACCCTCTGGATCTCTGGGAGAATGGGCACACACCCTCTGGATCTCTGGGGGAATGGGCACACCCTCTGGATCTCTGGGAGAATGGGCACACCCTCTGGATCTCTGGGGGAATGGGCACACACCCTCTGGATTTCTGGGGAATGGGCACATACTCTGGATCTCTGAGCAGATTCTGCAGGTCACACAGTCTGATTCCCACCCGTTGTGCGTTCCTTTTCATGATTATTATGTTATTTGTCGCAAACAGTGTCAACCCTTCACAGATCAGAGCCCAGTGGTTCAGACTAATCCAGCAGCAAGAGGGTTAAAGTGATGTGTGGCGCGGTGGGCGGATCCGGTTCTGCAGGTCGCCGCGCTGGTAAATACTGTGTGTAAACATTTCACGAGTTGCCAGCAGTGGAACGGCCGGTTTTACCTGTAAATCTGATATTTGTTACGGTCTTTCTTTTCTCTGAACTTCCCGCACATACAGGGCTATTAGTACTGAACTCTTACAAGGGGGGAAACCCTCCCATTTATATTTACACCTGTCTCTCTATGACATCACCTTGTGGCTTGGTATGCAAATTAGATTCCAGATGATAATAGTTTGGGGCTTGTTTGGTGTCCGTGTGGCAGTAGGATTTGGGTATTACTCCCTTTCACCCTCCAATTCTGCTGATAATGACATGGGTCTGTATAGTATATCACAGGGCGAAACGCGTAGGGTTTCCCTTTATATTCCATTGATTGGCCTTCTATGAATTCATACACCCGTCACTTGCAGTGCTGGTCCAGTTCTTTTGCGACAGACCAGGTCGGTGATCCATTTTGAGGTTGCAGACTATATTCGAGGCCTCAATCTCTGAGCTATATAAGGAATACAGGGCTCGCTATGAAGACGCTGCTTGCTCGAGGAGGGTGAGACCCCCACAGCCTGTTTGCTTTTTGCAGAGTATATTGTGGAGTGACTCTTCCTTTGTGATGTGTTTTTTAACAATTGATTTTATTTTTTTTATATGAAATATTTCCGACTCCTATTTTATTTTTTTTCCTTGTTTTTTAACATGGTATATTCTCAGCCCCGGATCTTTACATCGATGGATGGGGGAAGCGTTACATACTCACTGCAGTTCAAAGAAAGCTTAGTGGCCCCTGGGGGCCAATCCCCCGCCTCCTGATTTCTACATTTAACCTGCAGCAGCCAGCATTTTGGGGGCCATGAGACCACAGTTCATCGCCTTGGTCTATATCAGATGCGATGGATTTGGTTTTGTACAGAAAATTGGAATATTATATGGCTTTCTGGACCACAAATACCATCATCCTCTGACAGGCTGTTGTGGGATTATGGGATTTGTAGTTTATCAGCAGCTGGTATATTGTTACACGGATGGATGTGCTGCATCCTGTATTCTGGACGTCCTGCCCCTGGGAGTTATCCCCAACCTTCCTTCCAAGAGGTTAACACCCTGCAGGGTAGTGACGTTTAGCTTGTGTGTTTGTGCGGCTTGATAACAGCCTGTTCATCTCCCCTGGGTCTGGGTAACCTGGGTCCATTCCTTTCCCCTGTCACAGGGGACAATCACCCTAACACCTCTCCCGATCCATGTAGTTATCTACCTCACTCCTAAACAATTGTACAGGGCCAAACCTCTCACTATATAACTATACATTGTACAGGGCCAAACCTCTCACTATATAACTATACATTGTACAGGGCCAAACCTCTCACTATATAACTATACATTGTACAGGGCCAAACCTCTCACTATATAACTATACATTGTACAGGGCCAAACCTCTCACTTTATAATTATACATTGTACAGGGCCAAACCTCTCACTATATAACTACACATTGTACAGGGTACAAACCTCTCACTATATAACTATACATTGTACAGGGACAAACCTCTAACTATATAACTATACATTGGACAGGGCCAAACCTCTCACTATATAACTATACATTGGACAGGGCCAAACCTCTCACTATGTAACTATACATTGGACAGGGCCAAACCTCTCACTATATAACTATACATTGTACAGGGACAAACCTCTTACTATATAACTATACATTGGACAGGGCCAAACCTCTCACTATATAACTATACATTGTACTGGGACAAACCTCTCACTATATAACTACACATTGTACAGGGCCAAACCTCTCACTATATAACTATACATTGTACATGGACAAACCTCTCACTATATAACTATACATTGTACAGAGTACAAACCTCTCACTATATAACTATACATTGTACAGGGACAAAACTCTCACTATATAACTATACATTGTACATGGACAGACCTCTCACTATATAACTATACATTGTACAGGGACAAACCTCTAACTATATAACTATACATTGGACAGGGCCAAACCTCTCACTATATAACTATACATTGGACAGGGCCAAACCTCTCACTATGTAACTATACATTGGACAGGGACAAACCTCTCACTATATAACTATACATTGTACAGGGACAAACCTCTCACTATATAACTATACATTGGACAGGGCCAAACCTCTCACTATATAACTGTTCATTGTACAGGGCCAAACCTCTCACTATATAACTATACATTGTACAGGGACAAACCTCTCACTATATAACTATACATTGTACAGGGACAAACCTCTCACTATATAACTATACATTGTACAGGGACAAACCTCTCACTATATAACTATACATTGTACAGGGACAAACCTCTCACTATATAAATTAACTACACATTGGACAGGGCCAAACCTCTCACTATATAACTATACATTGTACAGGGACAAACCTCTCACTATATAGCTATACATTGTACAGGGACAAACCTCTCACTATATAAATTAACTACACATTGGACAGGGCCAAACCTCTCACTATATAACTATACATTGTACAGGGACAAACCTCTCACTATATAACTATACATTGTACAGGGACAAACCTCTCACTATATAAATTAACTACACATTGGACAGGGCCAAACCTCTCACTATATAACTACACATTGGACAAAGTACAAACCTCTCACTATGTAACTATACATTGGACAGGGCCAAACCTCTCACTATTTAACTATACATTGGACAGGGCCAAACCTCTCACTATATAACTACACATTGGACAGAGTACAAACCTCTCACTATGTAACTATACATTGGACAGGGCCAAACCTCTCACTATTTAACTATACATTGGACAGGGCCAAACCTCTCACTATATAACTATACATTGGAGAGGCCAAACCTCTCACTATGTAACTATACATTGGACAGGGCCAAACCTCTAACTATATAACTATACATTGGACAGGGACAAACCTCTCACTATATAACTATACATTGTACAGGGACAAACCTCTCACTATATAACTATACATTGTACATGGACAAACCTCTAACTATATAACTATACATTGGACAGGGCCAAACCTCTCACTATTTAACTATACATTGGACAGGGCCAAACCTCTCACTATATAACTATACATTGGAGAGGCCAAACCTCTCACTATGTAACAATACATTGTACAGGGACAAACCTCTCACTATATAACTATACATTGGACAGGGCCAAACCTCTCACTATATAAATATACATTGTACAGGGACAAACCTCTCACAATATAACTATACATTGGACAGGGCCAAACCTCTCACTATATAACTATACATTGTACAGGGACAAACCTCTCACTATATAACTATACATTGTACAGGGACAAACCTCTCACTATATAACTATACATTGGACAGGGACAAACCTCTCACTATATAACTATACATTGTACAGGGACAAACCTCTCACTATATAACTATACATTGTACAGGGACAAACCTCTCACTATATAACTATACATTGTACAGGGACAAACCTCTCACTATATAACTATACATTGTACAGGGACAAACCTCTCACTATATAACTATACATTGTACAGGGACAAAACTCTCACTATATAACTATACATTGTACAGGGACAAACCTCTCACTATATAACTATACATTGTACAGGGACAAAACTCTCACTATATAACTATACATTGTACAGGGACAAACCTCTCACTATATAACTATACATTGTACAGGGACAAACCTCTCACTATATAACTATACATTGTACAGGGACAAACCTCTCACTATGTAACTATACATTGTTCAGGGACAAACCTCTCACTATGTAACTATACATTGTACAGGGACAAACCTCTCACTATATAACTATACATTGTACAGGGACAAACCTCTCACTATATAACTATACATTGTACAGGGACAGACCTCTCACTATATAACTATACATTGTACAGGGACAGACCTCTCACTATATAACTATACATTGCACAGGGACAGACCTCTCACTATATAACTATACATTGCACAGGGACAAACCTCTCACTATATAACTATACATTGCACAGGGACAAACCTCTCACTATATAACTATACATTGCACAGGGACAAACCTCTCACTATATAACTATACATTGCACAGGGACAAACCTCTCACTATATAACTATACATTGCACAGGGACAGACCTCTCACTATATAACTATACATTGTACAGGGACAAACCTCTCACTATATAACTATACATTGTACAGGGACAAACCTCTCACTATATAACTATACATTGTACAGGGACAAACCTCTCACTATATAACTATACATTGTACAGGGACAAACCTCTCACTATATAACTATACATTGTACAGGGACAAACCTCTCACTATATAACTATACATTGTACAGGGACAAACCTCTCACTATATAACTATACATTGTACAGGGACAAACCTCTCACTATATAACTATACATTGCACAGGGACAAACCTCTCACTATATAACTATACATTGTACAGGGACAAACCTCTCACTATATAACTATACATTGGACAGGGACAAACCTCTCACTATATAACTATACATTGGACAGGGACAAACCTCTCACTATATAACTATACATTGGACAGGGACAAACCTCTCACTATATAACTATACATTGTACAGGGACAAACCTCTCACTATATAACTATACATTGTACAGGGACAAACCTCTCACTATATAACTATACATTGTACAGGGACAAACCTCTCACTATATAACTATACACTGTACAGGGACAAACCTCTCACTATATAACTATACATTGTACAGGAACAAACCTCTCACTATATAACTATACATTGTACAGGGACAAACCTCTCACTATATAACTATACATTGTACAGGGACAAACCTCTCACTATATAACTATACATTGTACTGGGACAAACCTCTTACTATATAACTATACATTGTACAGGGACAAACCTCTTACTATATAACTATACATTGTACAGGGACAAACCTCTCACTATATAACTATACATTGGACAGGGACAAACCTCTCACTATATAACTATACATTGGACAGGGACAAACCTCTCACTATATAACTATACATTGGACAGGGACAAACCTCTCACTATATAACTATACATTGGACAGGGCCAAACCTCTCACTATATAACTATACATTGTACAGGGCCAAACCTCTCACTATATAACTATACATTGTACAGGGCCAAACCTCTCACTATATAACTATACATTGTACAGGGCCAAACCTCTCACTATATAACTATACATTGTACAGGGACAAAACTCTCACTATATAACTATACATTGTACAGGGACAAACCTCTCACTATATAACTATACATTGGACAGGGACAAACCTCTCACTATATAACTATACAGTGGCGTAGCGTGGGGGCTGCAGGGGGGGCCGGCCGCACCGGGCGCAATATCTGGGGGGGCGCACTAGCCCTATGCGGCCGCCAGGGCCGTCTTTAACGCGGGGCAAACGGGGCAGCTGCCCTGGGCCCATTTACTCCTGGGGGGCCCCAAGGCAGCTGTCCCGTGGGCCCCCAGCCCCTGCTGCCGCGTTCACAGCGCATTGTGCTTGTGAACGCTTTTTTCCGGCAAGCCGCATCCGATGGATGCGACGGCCGGAAAAAAAAAAAACTGCCGCCGGATGTGACGTCGCGTCACATCCGGTTTCTGTTTCCCTCCTCCGTGCAAGAGGGAAGACTGCACGGAGGAGACATCCAGCGGGGGACACGGAGCAGCTTCATGTAAGTACGGGGGGGGGGGGGGCTGGCTGGCACAATATTCCTGGTATCTGACTGGCACTATATTACTGGGTATCTGATTGGCACAATATTACTGGGTATCTGACTGGCACTATATTACTGGGTATCTGATTGGCACTATATTACTGGGTATCTGAATGGCACTATATTACTGGGCATCTGATTGGCACTATATTACTGGGTATCTGATTGGCACTATATTACTGGGTATCTGAATGGCACTATATTACTGGGCATCTGATTGGCACTATATTACTGGGTATCTGATTGGCACTATATTACTGGGTATCTGATTGGCACTATATTACTGGGTATCTGATTGGCACAATATTACTGGGTATCTGATTGGCACTATATTACTGGGTATCTGACTGGCACAATATTACTGGGTATCTGATTGGCACTATATTACTGGGTATCTGATTGGCACTATATTACTGGGTATCTGACTGGCACAATATTACTGGGAATCTGATTGGCACTATATTACTGGGTATCTGATTGGCACTATATTACTGGGCATCTGATTGGCACTATATTACTTGGCATCTGATTGGCACTATATTACTGGGCTCTGACTGGCACTATATTACTGGGTATCTGATTGGCACTATATTACTGGGCATTTGATTGGCACTATATTACTGGGTATCTGATTGGCACTATATTACTTGGCATCTGATTGGCACTATATTACTGGGCATCTGATTGGCACTATATTACTGGGCATCTGATTGGCACTATATTACTGGGTATCTGACTGGCACTATATTACTGGGTATCTGATTGGCACTATATTACTTGACATCTGATTGGCACTATATTACTGGGCATCTGATTGGCACTATATTACTGGGTATCTGATTGGCACTATATTACTTGGCATCTGATTGGCACTATATTACTGGGCATCTGATTGGCACTATATTACTGGGTATCTGATTGGCACTATATTACTGGGTATCTGATTGGCACTATATTACTGGGTATCTGATTGGCACTATATTACTGGGCATCTGATTGGCACTATATTACTGGGTATCTGACTGGCACTATATTACTGGGTATCTGATTGGCACTATATTACTTGGCATCTGATTGGCACTATATTACTGGGCATCTGATTGGCACTATATTACTGGGTTTCTGATTGGCACTATATTACTTGGCATCTGATTGGCACTATATTACTGGGCATCTGACTGGCACTATATTACTGGGCATCTGGCTGGCACAATAATACTGGGCATCTGACTGGCACAATAATACTGGGCATCTGACTGGCACTATATTACTGGGCATCTGGCTGGCACAATAATACTGGGCATCTGACTGGCACAATAATACTGGGCATCTGACTGGCACTATATTACTGGGCATCTGGCTGGCACAATAATACTGGGCATCTGGCTGGCATAATATTACAGGCATCTGGCTGGCACTATATTACTGGGCTCTGACTGGCACAATATTACAGGCATCTGACTGGCATAATATTACAGGCATCTGACTGGCACAATATTACTGGTATCTGACTGGCACATTATTACTGGGCTCTGACTGGCACAATATTGCAGGCATCTGACTGGCACAATATTGCAGGCATCTGACTGGCACAATATTACTAGGCTCTGACTGGCACAATATTACTGGGCTCTGACTGGCACAATATTACTGGCATCCGAAAGTTACAATATTACTGGCATCTGAATGGCACAAAAATTATGGCATATGTGTGTGTGTGTGGGGGGGGGGGGGGGGTAACATTAGAGGTACAGGATTGAGGAAGTTGGCTCCATCTAGCCCAGTCTTGGATCATCTCCAGGGTATGGTTCCATTTTGATGTTTAGTTTTTGTTCTTGATATTGTTTGTCGTTTACGATGGTTGTGAGACGACATATAATAGCATGGCCCATGCTAGGTTACTACATGTGTATATTTGTATTCATAGACCTGCTGAAAATGTGGAGAATGTGTGTAATGCTTGTTCGCACTCAATAAAGTGTTGGAAAATAAACTTGTATTTAGATGCATTTTACTTTAATTACATAAGTATTTTCATAACAAACAATACATGTGCTTGGGGGGTAAGGGTTTCTTTAACTAATCTAGTAGAAGAGACTCGAGTGCTAAAATCCACGGGTTAGGGGGCGCAAATTACTTGCCTTGCCCCGGGTGCTGACAACCCACGCTACGCCACTGTAACTATACATTGGACAGGGCCAAACCCTACACTTTCCCCAGCTCCTTTACAGAGCTCCCATTAAATGTGTAATCACATGATCTGTATCACATATCAAGCTGGCTGGAGCATCGAATGTTTGTACCACCTGTTGCAAAGCTGCCCTCTACCCTGCTAAAGGATTTCATGTTTCCATTCTGCCTGTGCAGAGAGTGCAGTAAACGCATTATACTATGTATTTACACGGCTGCCATGACTCTCTGCCAGCCATTGTTGCTTGAGGAATCCCATCCTCTGAGGGGATGTGGGAGTTTCCTCTCTGCTCTCTGTACAAGTCGGGAGCCTGGCAGGCCCCCAGGATAATGAGTGCTCTGTCTGCTGACTGCTTTATACAAAAATATGGCTTCGTTCAGAAAATTCCACACTTCTAATGCGTCCAAGAACATAAAATACACCCTGCTCCTGGGCAAATAAATGTGATGCATAGGGATGCCCACAGCACAAATGGCATTCTTTAACTGTCCCACCTACCCAGTCCCTGCTGTCAGCTCCACTGTGTACCCCCCCCCCCCCCCCCCCAAAAAAAAAGAGGCATGGATCTCTGCACATTGATGAAAATCCATTCAGTTAAACTGTTCACTTGCAATGTAAACATCAACATGGTGCAGGACTAGGGCAGGAAACTCTAAAATAGATTTCTAAGCGATGCCTATGTGCAAGTTTAATACTACTTTAATGCATGAAACTTAGTTTGGATTTTATCTTTGAACATATCAGTTTGTCACATGAAGGTTTTACCTCCTTTTACTTACTGTTAAGCATCACTTAAATTGCTTGCACTTCATAAATGTTAATTGAATGCTAATTTACTTATTAGTGTGTCTGTGATGTGCATAGCCTTCTAGACTGTCTTGGTTTTATAGTATGGTTCATGTAGCGTTGGATCAAGCTGGAGGGGTATGAAATCAGAGTGTAGTTTGCAGATAAGGAACTTACACGGGGTCCGGTGTGGTGGAAAAATGTCTGTGTGCTTCATTTCATTATGTTGTAAAATACATAAACATTTAAACTTCAAAGGACATATATAGTCAAAGTAGGAAATTCTGTTTAATTGAATCAAACTCTTCCCCTCCTTCCATCAGCCAAAAGATGGATTATGGCTGCCGGGAGTCGACTCTCTGCTTCCAAGATAAAAAGTGCCCATCCTCTGGCCCTCACTAGTGAGATCTGCAAGTACCACATTAAATAGTGCACAGTAATGACCCCACGCATGAAGAATGTGCGAGAGGAGTCTGGTTGCAGGAGTTTGAATACGGCTGTGTAAGGACACAGTGTTCCAATCGCTGACCATGTATTCTTGGAATAAAGACATTTATTAGTAATGCGGGGATCTGGGACGGCCAGGAAGAGAAGGAGGAACACATCTGAATCTGCTTAACTGTGGCTGAAAGGAGAGGATCCATGTCTGAGGATGTTCTTTTGGGGGATTGGGGGGGGTAAGGGTGCTGGAAAATTGGAATGTCTGCACTACACATCCCTGTGTGGAACATCCTGCAGTGTTTTTGTGGAGAGATGGAGAATAATTAAATATATAGCGATCGCCTCGTGACGCTGGAAGTAAAATCTCATTTAGCTGCCAAGGATGACTACAAAACAAAAGATCTGTTTTTTTTTTTTTTTTTTTAAAGTTACAATTAATTCCTGCGTCTGTCACAAACCCTGAGATCACATCTTGAATTCGTTATTTGCTGCATCGCAAGAAATGCCTTACTTGGATTTATACGCCAACGAAGGCATAATAAAACACATGGGGGCAAGACTGGTCTCCCCCCCCCCCCCCCCCCCCCTCCTCACACACACACACACACACACAATTATTTAAATAACACGCAAACGGCCGTCTTTGGGAGCTAATTAGGATATTATTATATTATAATTATTATTATTAACTCAGAGAAAATATCCTACAGAGGAAAAGCAAAAAAAAGTATTAAACTCCCGAATGCAGAGAGTACGGCGCCAAGAATGCCTTTCACATGGCGCAGCACTGCGTCCCATCCCATTATGCGTCCCATCACATTATGTGTTCAGTTCCTATGTATGATAACATGGCTCGTAGCAAATAGTATATTCTAAAGCAGATGGCGATATTTTTAACCACTTATCCACCTGAGAAGCTGTTCCAAAGCACAACCAACGTGCGTGGCCTGGTGATATAGGGGCGGAGCAAGTTAAAGGGACCATTAAAGGGACTCTATCGCCTGCGAATTGCATTTACGGTAAATGTAGAGAATTAAAAAATGATTAAAAATGATCTATACAAAACTGCAAGTACATGGTTAAATCAGGAGACAATTTGTAAATGTGTCTGTGGCACCTCCTGCTTATGACATCACCTGCGGCTTCTCCTGCTTATGACATCACCTGTGACCTAATATGCAAATGACACATTTCCCATGGAAAACCAGTTCATTTGCATATCAGGCCACAGGTGATGTCATAAGCATTTATTTCCCTCTAGTTTAGACATCTGCTGCAATTCTTCCAACACAATGTATAGATCATTTGTGATGCAAGTTGTAAGTGATGCAGTAGTTGTAGGTGTTACTGTCCCTTTAAGGTTTGCTCTATACTGGATTCTGTGCTGTGAAACCCCCAATGTGCATTGCATGCTACGATAAACACTGAGCCAAAGGAATAAATCAATGTTTGTTTTGCATTGTATACCGTGTTATCTAACAGACTAGTAAGAGGAGGCCAGGCACAGACGGGTAGGTTTCCTAAGCTGTGCAATACTCCTACGCAGCTTGGTTTGTTTGGTCTGCACACAGGAAAGGGATGCTGCAATCACCCAGCATGCAGTGCAATCGGACCCCACATCTACAGCATGGTGGTCTGCACAGGAACAGATTCCCTACATTTTAATTTAATAGAACTAATATATTCATGAGCTAGTTAGTAGATTGGCAAATAAATTACACGGGGGGCTCACTAGGGGGGGGACGCTCACTGGGGGGCGGGGGGAATGGGGATCACTAGGGGGTAGGTTTAATGGATATGCCAAATTCTCTGAATTAAATAAGTCTAACATTCTCCTTACCAACCTGAGGAGTTTAGCACAGTTTAGTAAACCTGCCCTTTACTATTTACTTCTTAGCACAGTATACCTGCCCTTTACTAGTTACTTCTTAGCACAGTATACCTGCCCTCTACTAGTTACTTCTTAGCACAGTATACCTGCCATTTACTAGTTACTTCTTAGCTCAGTATACCTGCCCTCTACTAGTTACTTCTTAGCACAGTATACCTGCCCTTTACTAGTTACTTCTTAGCTCAGTATACCTGCCCTCTACTAGTTACTTCTTAGCACAGTATACCTGCCATTTACTAGTTACTTCTTAGCACAGTATACCTGCCCTCTACTAGTTACTTCTTAGCTCAGTATACCTGCCATTTACTAGTTACTTCTTAGCTCAGTATACCTGCCATTTACTAGTTACTTCTTAGCTCAGTATACCTGCCATTTACTAGTTACTTCTTAGCTCAGTATACCTGCCCTTTTTCTAGTTACTTCTTAGCACAGTATACCTGCCCTTTACTAGTTACTTCTTAGCTCAGTATACCTGCCCTTTTTCTAGTTACTTCTTAGCACAGTATACCTGCCCTTTACTAGTTACTTCTTAGCTCAGTATACCTGCCCTTTACTAGTTACTTCTTAGCTCAGTATACCTGCCCTTTACTAGTTACTTCTTAGCTCAGTATACCTGCCCTCTACTAGTTACTTCTTAGCACAGTATACCTGCCATTTACTAGTTACTTCTTAGCTCAGTATACCTGCCATTTACTAGTTACTTCTTAGCACAGTATACCTGCCATTTACTAGTTACTTCTTAGCACAGTATACCTGCCCTTTACTAGTTACTTCTTAGCACAGTATACCTGCCCTCTACTAGTTACTTCTTAGCACAGTATACCTGCCATTTACTAGTTACTTCTTAGCTCAGTATACCTGCCCTTTACTAGTTACTTCTTAGCTCAGTATACCTGCCATTTACTAGTTACTTCTTAGCACAGTATACCTGCCATTTACTAGTTACTTCTTAGCACAGTATACCTGCCATTTACTAGTTACTTCTTAGCTCAGTATACCTGCCCTTTACTAGTTACTTCTTAGCTCAGTATACCTGCCCTTTACTAGTTACTTCTTAGCTCAGTATACCTGCCCTCTACTAGTTACTTCTTAGCACAGTATACCTGCCATTTACTAGTTACTTCTTAGCTCAGTATACCTGCCCTTTACTAGTTACTTCTTAGCTCAGTATACCTGCCCTTTACTAGTTACTTCTTAGCTCAGTATACCTGCCATTTACTAGTTACTTCTTAGCTCAGTATACCTGCCCTCTACTAGTTACTTCTTAGCACAGTATACCTGCCCTTTACTAGTTACTTCTTAGCACAGTATACCTGCCCTTTACTAGTTACTTCTTAGCACAGTATACCTGCCATTTACTAGTTACTTCTTAGCTCAGTATACCTGCCATTTACTAGTTACTTCTTAGCTCAGTATACCTGCCATTTACTAGTTACTTCTTAGCACAGTATACCTGCCCTTTACTAGTTACTTCTTAGCTCAGTATACCTGCCATTTACTAGTTACTTCTTAGCACAGTATACCTGCCCTTTACTAGTTACTTCTTAGCACAGTATACCTGCCATTTACTAGTTACTTCTTAGCTCAGTATACCTGCCCTTTACTAGTTACTTCTTAGCTCAGTATACCTGCCCTTTACTAGTTACTTCTTAGCTCAGTATACCTGCCATTTACTAGTTACTTCTTAGCACAGTATACCTGCCCTTTACTAGTTACTTCTTAGCACAGTATACCTGCCATTTACTAGTTACTTCTTAGCTCAGTATACCTGCCCTTTACTAGTTACTTCTTAGCTCAGTATACCTGCCCTTTACTAGTTACTTCTTAGCACAGTATACCTGCCCTTTACTAGTTACTTCTTAGCACAGTATACCTGCCATTTACTAGTTACTTCTTAGCACAGTATACCTGCCCTTTACTAGTTACTTCTTAGCACAGTATACCTGCCATTTACTAGTTACTTCTTAGCTCAGTATACCTGCCCTTTACTAGTTACTTCTTAGCACAGTATACCTGCCATTTACTAGTTACTTCTTAGCTCAGTATACCATTCAAAACAACAAACATTAAAGGGACTCCTTTTATCACCGTAAACATTGCTTTTACTGTGAATGTAGAGACTAAAAAATGATGAGAAATTATCTATACAATGTATGTAAACGTATAAAATAAGGGAAAATATATATTTTAAACGTGTCTGTGTCTGCTGCTTACGACATCACCAGGGGCTTGATATGCAAATGGGCTAATTTTCAATCAGAAATGTGTAATTTGCAGATCAGGCCACAAGTGATGTCATAAGCAGACACAGACACGTTTAAAACACATATTTCTCTTATTTTATACGTTTACATACAATGTATAGATAACGTTTCATTGTATTGCCTCCGCTCGCAGTGTAAGGGTTTAGGTTGCAGGGTCTTGGTTGTTTGCGCTCCGGGGAGGCGGAGGGGTTACGTAGAATATTCCTGGTTTTGGATATAAATAGCCCCATCTGCTTTGCGATGGTTTCTCTTTTTCCCCGAGGAGAGAAACAGATGGCTGCTCTTGGTTGCGCAGTTTTCCTTCAGGGTGGCATTTCTGCCGCGGTTGGCGTTTCCTGCAGGTTTTTACGGCACTGATTTTGCGAGCAGATGTAATGTTAAACAGCTGGTGTATAGGACGTGCTTGGTGAATGATCGGTGGGTACAGAGCGCTGTCTATGGAAGCAGCCAGACCACGGTATAGTGACAGCATCTCTACCCAAGCTGCAGCACAGTATGGCTCTATCCCTGACAATCCAGACTCACAAGCAGGGGTGTAAACTAGAAAATCGCCAGGGGCCAGGGGTAACCCCCCCCCACCTCATTTTAAACGGACAGTTAAAATGAATAAATCAAATATATCTGCAGTGAGGCTATGTATCCCGTGGGAGCAGACGTGGCAGATCATTCCACAGTGAATCCCACGCATATTTTGCACTCTTTCTAAAAGGCCTGAGATGACCTGCATCCTCCTGAGTCACCGCTAGAGGGCGCACGTACCCCGCTTGCACAGCTGTATTGTCACATGTTGCAGATTTCTTTTATTGCTCATACAGGTTGGTTTTTATATTGTTCTGGGGTTGGGGGTTTGGTCACTGGGTCTAGGACGATTCAGCGCGGCGGCTTCATCACTGACAGTTCAGCGCGGCAGTTAGAACGCTGAACTGTCAGCTCTTACACACAGACAGAGAGCACGGCCACACAGAGAGAGAGCACGGCCACACAGACAGAGAGCACGGCCACACAGACAGAGAGCACGGCCACACAGACAGAGAGCACGGCCACACAGACAGAGAGCACGGCCACACAGACAGAGAGCACAGACAGACAGACAGACAGACAGAGAGCCAGACACATATTTTACGGATTTGTTTATAAATTTCTATGCACAAAACACTGCAGCATAAACCAGATCACAGTAAAAAGGCAATAATATATCACAGATTACTAATCACTTCAATATCAGGTTATATAGATTATAAAACACAGGTTCCCGGGACTAAGGCTCAAGCTGGCAGCAATCCAGTATCAGAGTCTGTGCTTGGTATTTACCAATCCATGATCGGGGCGGAGGGATCTGCCAGGCTGACAGTCAGTGCTTAAGGCCGGGGCTGGCACTATTTTACCACTCCTATTATCCTCAGCCAGGCACAGGTGCTGGATTATATTACTGGGCCCCCTCCTCTGTAGAGGTCACTATATTTTGGTGCTGGGGAGGCGGCTTCTTTTGCAACTAGATAATATTGATTTCAAATGTCAAATCAATCCCACCCTAAACTGGGGGACCCCACCAGACGTTATTCAAGAGGAGATTTCAAACCTAACTCAGATAAATGGGAACATTTTTCGACTACTTTGGCCCTAAGTTTGAAATTCCCTTTCCAATTCCCTCTCCTGACTCCAGTCCCCAGTTTGGTGCAGATTCACAGTGACTAGTGATTAGTACACAGGATTATCAGAAGGCCAAGGGGGGCTCCCTGCCGCTCATTCCAAAATCCAAAAGGCACAGACCGGCACTCTCAAACATAAGGCCAAAGTAGCAGAGCTGGAAAAAAACATCTCCCATTCAATGGGAGACATTTTTCCAACTTGGCCACTTTGGGCTGATGTTTGAAATTCCCTTGTCAATTCCCAGCAATTACTTCCTTCATGATTAAAGCCTCACATCCATGTGCGTAGACTTCTCTTAGTACATTACTGAGTATCTCCCAGTAATCATTCACTATTTAACGGGGGGAAGGGGGGCTAAATATCATGGCGCACAGCTGAGTGGGAGAATCATTCCAACTCGGCTGCTTTGGCCTTAAGCTTCCAATTACCTTCTCAATTCTCTTGTTCATGACTCAAGCCTGACATAAATAGCATCTTCCTCTTGGGAAAGGGTCTCAAAGATCAGACGGTCTCAGCGGTGCAGTCGGTAGTACTTGAGGGGTTAATTAGAGCAAAGTGTGTAATATTATTATTATTACGCTATACTAGTTATATTATATTATTATTATTAAATGTCCCCTCCGCAGGTACTGAGCAGAGTTTTCCTGAGATGTGGGGGGGGCTCTACCGGCCTGTGTGTGGCCCAGATCCGTCAGAGAGCAGCAATACCCAGTAGAGGGGCAGATTGTCCAGTGATCTAATCCCCATACTGGATCTCTCCTTTCAGCTCCTGGGTCACATAGTTTATGAGCATTGCTGCCACCTGCTGTTGTAGAGCGGCATTGCCAGAGACCAGCATGATCAGGTGGCTTGCGTCTGTCCAGTTGAGGTTTCGGATAATGGCGTAAACGCGGTCGCACAGGTCCTTCTGCTGTACTGGCGGGAGCTCCATTAGTAATTGAGGGATGGGCTTGAACTGGCCACTGGTCATCCAGGCTCCGACAAGCCCTCCCACTGCGCCGCCTGCAAGCAGAGAACAAAAGGAGAGTGGAGACGTGTACAGTAACAGGAGATGGGAAACTACTGCCAGACTAATCAAATAACAACCGTCTGTACAACAAATATGTTCTGTTACATTACCATTTATTTATATAGCGCCAACAATTTACGTAGCGCTAGGTACAGAGCATAGAAGGAACTACATACTAAGTTAGACAAACTAGAACAGACTGGTACATGAGGTAGAGAACCCTGCACGCAGAGCTTACAATCTAGAGGAACAGACTGATACATGAGGTAGAGAGCCCTGCTCGCAGAGCTTGCAATCTAGAGAAACAGACTGATACATGAGGTAGAGAGCCCTGCCCGCAGAGCTTACAATCTAGAGGAACAGACTGATACATGAGGCAGAGAACCCTGCCCGCAGAGCTTACAATCTAGAGGAACAGACTGATACATGAGGTAGAGAGCCCTGCTCACAGAGCTTGCAATCTAGAGAAACAGACTGATACATGAGGTAGAGAGCCCTGCTCACAGAGCTTGCAATCTAGAGAAACAGACTGATATGTGAGGTAGAGAGCCCTGCTCACAGAGCTTGCAATCTAGTGGAACAGACTGATACATGACGTAGAGAGCCCTGCTCACAGAGCTTGCAATCTAGTGGAACAGACTGATACATGACGTAGAGAGCCCTGCTCACAGAGCTTGCAATCTAGTGGAACAGACTGATACATGACGTAGAGAGCCCTGCTCACAGAGCTTGCAATCTAGTGGAACAGACTGATACATGACGTAGAGAGCCCTGCTCACAGAGCTTGCAATCTAGAGGAACAGACTGGTACATGAGGTAGAGAGCCCTGCTCACAGAGCTTGCAATCTAGAGAAACAGACTGATACATGAGGTAGAGAGCCCTGCTCACAGAGCTTACAATCTAGAGGAACAGACTGATACATGAGGTAGAGAGCCCTGCTCACAGAGCTTACAATCTAGAGGAACAGACTGATATGTGAGGTAGAGAGCCCTGCTCACAGAGCTTGCAATCTAGTGGAACAGACTGGTACATGAGGTAGAGAGCCCTGCTCACAGAGCTTGCAATCTAGAGGAACAGACTGGTACATGAGGTAGAGAGCCTTGCTCACAGAGATTACAATCTAGATAAAAGGGAATTACAGACTGCGTTATATGAACAGAGACAGACTGATACATGAGGTAGAGAGCCCTGCTCGCAGAGCTTACAATCTAGAGGAACAGACTGATACATGAGGTAGAGAGCCTTGCTCACAGAGCTTACAATCTAGATAAAAGGGAATTACAGACTGCGTTATATGAACAGAGACAGACTGATACATGAGGTAGAGAGCCCTGCTCACAGAGTTTACAATCTAGAGGAACAGAGTGATACAGGAGGTAGAGAGCCTTGCTTGCAGAGCTTACAATCTAGAGGAACAGACTGGTACATGAGGTAGAGAGCCCTGCTCGCAGAGCTTGCAATCTAGAGGAACAGAGTGATACAGGAGGTAGAGAGCCCTGCGTTCCCTGATACAGCTTGAGGTCATGCGCAAGGGTCAGAGGGAGGGAAGAAGCGCACCGGGAGTCCACAGCCACGTGTGTGGGGTAAGTGTATGTATGTATGTGAGTGTGTGTATCAATGTGTGGGGTAAGTGTATGTATATATGTATGTATGTGAGTGTGTGTATCAATGTGTGTGTGGGTTAAGTGTATGTATGTATGTATGTATGTGAGTGTGTGTGTGTATAAATGTGTATTAGTGTGTGGGGTAAGTGTATGTATGAATGTGAGTGTGTGTATCAATGTGTGTGTGGGTTAAGTGTATGTATGTATGTATGTATGCGAGTGTGTATAAATGTGTATTAGTGTGTGGGGTAAGTGTATGTGAGTGTGTGTGTGTGGGGTAAGTGTATGTGTGTGTGGGGGGTAACTGTATGTATGTGTATAAATGTGTATGTGTGTGGGGGTTAAGTGTATGTATGTTTGTGAGTGTCTGTATAAATGTGTATGTGTGTGAGTGGGGTAAGTGTATGTATGTGAGTGTGTGTATAAATGTGGATGTGTGTGGGGGTTAAGTGTATGTATGTTTGTGAGTGTCTGTATAAATGTGTATGTGTGTGGGGGTAAGTGTATGTATGTTTGTGAGTGTCTGTATAAATGTATGTGTGTGGGGGTAAGTGTATGTATGTATTGAGTGTGTGTATCAATGTGTGTGTGGGTTAAGTGTATGTATGTATTGAGTGTGTGTATCAATGTGTGTGTGGGGTAAGTATGTATGTGAGTTTGTGGGGTAACTATATGTATGTATGTATGTATGTATGTGAGTGTGTGTGTGTATAAATGTGTATGTGTGTGTGAGTGGGGTAAGTGTATGTATGCGAGTATGTGTATAAATGTGTATCTATGTGAGTGCATGTTAAGTGGGTCTGGGGTAAGTGTATGTATGTATGTGAGTGTGTGTGTATAAATGTGTATTAGTGTGTGGGGTAAGTGTATGTATGTGAGTATGTGTGTATAAATGTGTATGTGTGTGGGGGGTAATTGTGACTGTGTGTGTCGGAAGGGGGGGGGGGTAAGTGTGACTGTGTATGCATGTGTGTGTTTGTAGTTAATGTGACCACTACACATTAGTGTAAAATATATATATATTTACATACACACACATGTATATAAATTATATATATTATTCTCTGAATGAATGAAAAATGAATGCGGCCCACGCACGCATACATTTCTAGTGAAGTGGCCCTTTGCAGAATAAACTTGGACACCCCTGATCTAGAGGAACAGACTGGTACATGAGGCAGAGAACCTTAATTGAAAGATTACATCAAGTGTGGACATTTTAAACAGAAATAAAGTATCTTAATGAGCCGTCTTTACTTAGTATAGCTCTAAGGGGGCCGACATCTTGGGTCACATCTGATCCATCTGACCCAACATTCTCAACATGTCCTCCCCCCTGATAGAGCTATACAGAGCAACATGTTCTCCCCCCTGATAGAGCTATACAGAGCAACATGTCCACCCCTGATAGAGCTATACAGAGCAACATGTCCACCCCTGATAGAGCTATACAGAGCAAAGATTCTAAACAACATGTCCACCCGCTGAAGGACCTATACAGAGCAAAGAATCTAAACAACATGTCCGCTCCCTGATAGAGCTATACAGGGCAAAGAATCTAAACAACATGTCCGCTCCCTGATAGAGCTATACAGGGCAAAGAATCTAAACAACATGTCCGCTCCCTGATAGAGCTATACAGGGCAAAGAATCTAAACAACATGTCCGCTCCCTGATAGAGCTATACAGAGCAAAGGTTCTAAACAACATGTCCGCCCCCTGATAGAGCTATACAGAGCAAAGATCTAAACAACATGTCCGCCCCCTGATAGAGCTATACAGAGCAATGATTCTAAACAACATGTCCGCCCCCTGATAGAGCTATACAGAGCAAAGATCTAAACAACATGTCCCCCGCTCCCCACCGTAGAGCTATATATAGCATAGAGGGCTCATTAAGGTGCTTTACTTGTATTCTTTCATTAAAGTGTTCCTATTTAATATACCTGAACCTGATGAAATCTTTCAATTAAACCAACAAAACATTGTTTGCCGATGGGTGTCCTTTATAAGCACAAAATCATGTTTGTTTCTTTTAACTCTTGCTTCCTTACAGGAGAAATGGTGTAACTGCTGATGTCTGGAGTAAACCTGACATGTATCTTAATAGATCTCAGGTATAAGGTTTGATTGTTCGATTTTTATTAAATCACTTGTAATGCGCCTTTCTCTGCTCCCAGGCTCCAGCCAGCGGCTTACCTACGGCAATGCCAGGAGGACCACCCATCAATCCCCCGAGGAAGGCACCCGCTCCGGCTGCCAAGGCACCTCTGGCAGAGTGTTTCACCGCAGCTTTCATCTTCTGTTGGCCCGAAATGTGGCACAGCAGACTCAAGATCTCTTCCACGTTCAGTGGCATTGTGCTGGCTGGCAGAGGAAATAACATGGGCATCAGGGCAAGAAAAATCCTACAATCCAAACAAGATGGTCACCCGGCCTGCACACAGACACCCGCCCCACGCACGCACACAGACCCCCGCCCCACGCACGCACACAGACCCCCGCCCCACGCACGCACACAGACACCCGCCCCACGCACGCACACAGACACCCGCCCCACGCACAGTCACCTGCCCCACACAGACCCCCCGCCCCACGCACAGTCACCTGCCCCACGCAGACCCCCGCCCCACGCACAGTCACCTGCCCCACGCAGACCCCCGCCCCACGCACAGTCACCTGCCCCACGCAGACCCCCGCCCCACGCACAGTCACCTGCCCCACACAGACCCCCGCCCCACGCACAGACCCCCGCCCCACGCACAGTCACCTGCCCCACACAGACCCCCGCCCCACGCACAGTCACCTGCCCCACACAGACCCCCGCCCCACTCACAGTCACCTGCCCCACACAGACCCCCGCCCCACGCACAGTCACCTGCCCCACACAGACCCCCGCCCCACGCACGCACACAGACACCCGCCCCACGCACAGTCACCTGCCCCACACAGACACCCGCCCCACGCACGCACACAGACACCCGCCCCACGCACGCACACACACAGACACCCGCCCCACGCACGCACACACACAGACACCCGCCCCACGCACAGACACAGACACCCGCCCCACGCACAGACACCCGCCCCACGCACAGACACCCGCCCCACGCACAGACACCCGCCCCACGCACGCACACAGACACCCGCCCCACGCACGCACACAGACACCCGCCCCACGCACAGACACAGACACCCGCCCCACGCACAGACACAGACACCCGCCCCACGCACAGACACCCGCCCCACGCAGGCACACAGACACCCGCCCCACGCACGCACAGACACCCGCCCCACGCACGCACAGACACCCGCCCCACACAGTCATCCGCCCCACGCACGCACACAGTCACCCGCCCCACGCACAGACACCCGCCCCACGCACGCACACAGTCACCCGCCCCACGCACGCACACAGTCACCCGCCCCACGCACGCACACAGTCACCCGCCCCACACACGTACACAGATAACCGCCTCACGCACGCTCAGTCACCCGCCCCACACACGCACCCAGATAACCGCCTCACGCAGTCACCCACCCCATGCAAGCTCAGACACCCGCCGCATGCACACCCGCCCCACGCACGCTCACAGACACCCGCCCCACGCGCACGCACAGACACCCACCGCATGCACACCCGCCCCACGCGCTCGGCCACCGACACAGTCACCCGCCCCACATACGCCCTCACAGACACCCGCCCCACGCACACTCACAGACACCCGCCCCACGCACACTCACAGGCACCCGCCCCACGCACACTCACTTGCACACAGACACCATTTGGCCAGGGGTATAGACAAGACTGAATTCATTATTACCAGCTAATCACCAAAGGATCTCTGGCATGTGTAACATGGACTGTAAACTGTGGGGAATCAGCTGCAGATTTTATAATGCCTCAGAGCTAAAACACTGCATCGGTTCAGAATAAAATAACTGTCCCTGATTGCATCACAGAGAGATAGAGAGATAGAGAGATAGAGATATATATATATATAGGTAGAACCAGTCTGATATGCTAATGGGGGCGGACATGTTGTTTAGAATCTTTGCTCTGTATAGCTCTATCAGGGGCGGACATGTTGTTTAGAATCTTTGCTCTGTATAGCTCTATCAGGGGCGGACATGTTGTTTAGAATCTTTGCTCTGTATAGCTCTATCAGGGCGCTGACATGTTGTTTAGAATCTTTGCTCTGTATAGCTCTATCAGGGGCGGACATGTTGTTTAGAATCTTTGCTCTGTATAGCTCTATCAGGGCGCAGACATGTTGTTTAGAATCTTTGCTCTGTATAGCTCTATCAGGGGGCGGACATGTTGTTTAGAGTCTTTGCTCTGTACAGCTCTATCAGAGGGCGGACATGTTGTTTAGAATCTTTGCTCTGTATAGCTCTATCAGGGGGCGGACAGGTTGATTAGAATCTTTGCTCTGTATAGCTCTATCAGGGGGCGGACATGTTTAGAATCTTGGCTCTGTATAGCTCTATCAGGAGCGGACATGTTGTTTAGAATCTTTGCTCTGTACAGCTCTATCAGAGGGCGGACATGTTGTTTAGAATCTTCGCTCTGTTGACAGAACTATACAAGCAAAGTGGGCTCAATAAGGTGCTTTATTTGTATTCTTTCATTTCTATTTAAGATGTCTACACCTGATGTGGTGCTCTGTATAGCTTCGTCAGAGGTCAGACATGTTGTTTACAATATTTGATCAGATGAACGAAGATCTAACCCATCTGACCCAAAAGTCTAAACAAGATGTCTGCCTCCTGATAGAGCCAGAAAGGTGCTTTATCTGTATTCTTTCTTAAAAGTACGGTATGTATTTGTAAAATGCTTACACTTGGTGCAATCTTTCAATTAAACAGTTGTCCTTAAACTATCGTTTACTCTTGATCTATAGCCACGCTGCCCAGACTAGTCACAAATACGTATAAGGAGGGTACAGGTGGCATTTCCTGAAATCTTGTGTTGTTTGGAGATTACCTTGGCTACTGGAACGGCAGTCTTGGTCAGCTCCTCACTCTTCAAATCCAGTGAATATAAGGCTTGATAAAGCTACAAGGAAAAGAAAAAAGAATCCATTAATTAGGATTGCACAGTCAATCCCATGCACAAAGTGCCAAACAGGACAGCAGCGAGAGGGTTAAACACACTATTTGTCTAGGAGCTGGACCCCCACGTTTGAAGCTCTGCCCTTGTCCAACTGCTGCCACCAGTGCAGAGAAACTCACAGGTCCTTACAAACGCTAATGACTGTGGTGATGACATCACGGCCAATGCAGCCAATAGGAATCTCTATTACCGGTCACTGACAAAACTGAACTTTGTATCTTTACAACACAGGGAGGAAAGAAACAAACAGAATGTGGATACAAACAAAAGCACTGTCTATTCAAAGAAATGATATGTAAGCAAAAGTTATGCATCAGGATGACAATATTAGTCATTAAAAGTGGGGTTAATTGGAAAAGTGAATAGATTTACTAGTAATAGCTAAACTTGGCACTGCAGATGTTCAGGACCTACATTTCCCATGACTAAGCCATTTATTCTTTTACTGGTACACACACTGCAAACGGCTGACACATCAAAGGGCGACAGGAGAGGACTGGGCCGCCCAGGGTTGCACTGACAGGGCAGAGGTTAGGGGTATCAGTGCATTGTCAGGTCATTCTGCTCTGTTCCAGCTGAATGGAGACAGGAGAGGGAGGGCACAGACCAATGTGCAAACATAGCGTGTGTGAAGAGGAGACAGAGAATTAGGAAAGACGCCCCCAAGAGACAGCAAGCATGTGATCAGAGCTGTGCTCACACAGATACCAGTCCCAACAGATTGTCACTGGGGTAAAGTTCTAAAAGTGATGTCATCAGCAGGAATGTTGCATTAGTTCCCATGGTGACTGCTCCACTTTGTAAAGTTCACTGGGTGGGGTTTATGTTTGATGATGATGCTGCCCGGCGGTAGGGTAATGGAGAATTACACAGGGTGGTCTGGGGGCACAGCTCACATGTACCAAAACAGTGGAAGAAATAATGCCAGACAATCCCCATCAAATGGTCCATTCCAGCAAACTGTAGGCTTGAATACCCCATTGATTGCACCAGCAATATCCCTTTGTGCCTGTCTATATATAACCCCTATAGCGCCATATGCACCAGCACTGAAACATGAAAAAGCAATACTGTAAGGACTGTACAAATCAATCATTCTGATCAGATATTCACCCAAATACACAGGGGACATCTCAAGGTGACTGCTGGAGTCTGAACTGTCTAATGTCCTCTAACTGTCTAATGAAAAATCTAATAGACTTCACATTTACACATCCCATGCCCGGGGTAATTATTAGTGTGCCTCCTCCCTCTATACCTGCCAGAGGCTGGGGTAATTATTTGCCCCTTCCCTCTCTATACCTGCCACGCGGCTGGGGTAATTATTTGCCCCTTCCCTCTATACCTGCCAGAGGCTGGGGTAATTATTTGCCCCTTCCCTCTCTATACCTGCCAGCGGCTGGGGTAATTATTTGCCCCTTCCCTCTATGCCTGGCAGTGGCTGCGGTAATGATTTGCCCCCTCCCTCTATGCCTGGCAGTGGCTGGGGTAATTATTTGCCCCTTCCCTCTATACCTGGCATTGGCTGGGGTAGATATTTGCCCCTTCCCTCTATACCTGGCATTGGCTGGGGTAGATATTTGCCCCTTCCCTCTATACCTGGCATTGGCTGGGGTAGATATTTGCCCCTTCCCTCTATACCTGGCATTGACTGGGGTAATTATTTGCCCCTTCCCTCTATACCTGGTAGTGTCTGGGGTAATTATTTTCCCCTTCCCTCTATACCTGGTAGTGTCTGGGGTAATTATTTGCCCTTTCCCTCTATGCCTGGCAGTGGTTGGGGTAATTCTTTGCCCCTTCCCTCTATACCTGGCAGTGGCTGGGGTAATTATTTGCCCATTCCCTCTATACCTGGTAGTGTCTGGGGTAATTATTTGCCCCTTCCCTCTTTGCCTGGCAGTGGCTGGGGTAATTATTTGCCCCTTCCCTCTTTGCCTGGCAGTGGCTGGGGTAATTATTTGCCCCTTCCCTCTATACCTGGCAGTGGCTGGGGTAATTATTTGCCCCCCCATGTGACTCACCTGGTAGCAGTTGTGATGACATCACCTGCGCGTGGCTGACAGTGAACTTGTGAGAAGGGGCGGAGCCGCTGCTATTTGCGGCCTGAGGGGGCGTGTCCCGCCGGCAAAGCATGAGTGATGTCATTTCCTCAGGAAGCAGAATCAGGGGGATCTCTTATTAACCCTTTGACCCACAGGACTCACTCACTGAAACAGCTACTGCGTGTCCGCCAATGAGCTGTTCCCTGTGACATCACGTGACCATAATTCTCCGAATTGTTTGGTTATAGTAAGCCGCCCGCACAGGTATTATGCAGTGCATCATGTTATACAGACATAAATACCCACCAGTGTGTTATACAGAGATAAACCCACCAGAGTGTTATAAAGAGATAAATACCCACCAGTGTGTTATACAGAGATAAATACCCACCAGTGTGTTATACAGAGATACATGATCACCAGAGTGTTATACAGAGATACATGCTCACCAGTGTGTTATACAGAGATAAATACCCACCAGTGTGTTATACAGAGATACATGCTCACCAGTGTGTTATACAGAGATAAATACCCACCAGTGTGTTATACAGAGATACATGATCACCAGTGTGTTATACAGAGATAAATACCCACCTGTGTGTTATACAAAGATACATACCCACCAGTGTTTTATACAGAGATACATGCCCACCAGTATGTTATACAAAGTTACATACCCACCAGTGTGTTATACAAAGATACATACCCACCAGTGTTTTATACAGAGATACATGCCCACCAGTATGTAATTCAGAATTACATACCCACCAGTGTGTTATACAGAGATAAATTTGTTCTACACAGAGACAAATTGTCTCTATATAACTCACTGTGACTGCTGGAAGTCTCTATATAACACTTTGCTGGGTATATATCTCTGTACAACACACTGCTGGATATGTATCTCTGTATAACACACTGCTGGTTACTTAACTCCTTATAACACTTTGCTGGGTATGTATCTCTGTATAACACACTTCTGGATGTCTCTGTATAACACTCTGTGGGTATGTATCTCTGTATAACACACCCTGTATAACACCTTGTGGGTATGTATCTCTGTATAACACACTGCTAGATGTCTCTGTTTAACACACTGCTGGATTTGTATCTCTGTATAACATACTGCTGGGTATGTAACTCTGTATAACACTTTGCTGGGTATGTATCTCTGTATAACACACTACTGGATTTCTCCGTACAACACTTTGCTGGGTATGTATCTAGGGGAGCAGTGTGTTATACAGAGAAGCCCAGCACAATGACACCCTCCTGTGTAATAAAGGGTAGCAGTGTTTTATAAAGAGATACCCAGCACAATGACCCCCTCCTGTATAGCAAAGGGGAGCAGTGTGTTATACAGAGATACCCAGCATAATCCCTGTATAATAAAGGGGAGCATTGTGTTATACAGAGATACCCAGCATAATCCCTGTATAATAAAGGGAAGCAGTGTGTTATACAGAGATACCCAGCATAATCCCTGTATAATAAAGGGGAGCAGTGTGTTATACAGAGATACCCAGCATAATCCCTGTATAATAAAGGGGAGCAGTGTGCTATACAGAGATACCCAGCATAATCCCTGTATAATAAAGGGGAGCAGTGTGTTATACAGAGATACCCAGCATAATCCCTGTATAATAAAGGGGAGCAGTGTGTTATACAGAGATACCCAGCATAATCCCTGTATAATAAAGGGGAGCAGTGTGCTATACAGAGATACCCAGCATAATCCCTGTATAATAAAGGGGAGGAGTGTGTTATACAGAGATACCCAGTAGACATACACACAATACATAATAATGGACCCATCAGGCTGTGTGATCAGCGTATTCCCGTGTTGTTCTAGTTATTACGCAGGTGGTATATATTAGTATTATGGGCGGCAGTATTAGCCCTATTATGGAATACTCTTCCAGTGCTGTTGTACATTACGTTTTTTTTCATTACACGTCTGTTGGCTTTAATTTCTGGCTATTTTAGAAATGGTTTTCCTCTCGGGAGCAAATTGCCTCATGTTATTAATATAATACTCGGAGCGTCGGCAGATAACGCAAGGAGTGCGCAGCTTTAAATACACGAGCGCTCAGTGATTATCTCATTGTCTGCCGGTAATAGCCTCCTCTCTGTAATCATACAAAGCCAGGAAACTCCACAATTTGTGTAATCGCAGTTATATTACAGGTCGTTATTACCAGCGCATCTTTTAATAATGAAAGTTAGTCCAGAAACATGTCACTTTCTGTCTGTATATATATATATATACTGGGATTTTATACCCAGAATCAGTGTCCAGAGCAGATATTTCCAGGGTACACTATTATTCCTTACTTTAATTTAGCACAGCCTGGGTACACACCACCCTCAGCCGAATGTTAACACTGGTCTACAGCCGTGATGGTCAACCTTGGCACTGCAGATATTTGAGCACAGCATATCCCATGATGCGCAGTCAGCCTGTATAAGAGGGGGTTTGTGTCATATGTGTCACAGGAGAACTGGAAATTGTTTTAAAAGGGTAGGTCAGTCATATATTAAAATACATGTACAACATACAGAAACTAAATGAGGGGGAACCGAAGAAAGAAAACAAACGGCTTGTATTGTGTGCGTTGAAGCTAATACACAGCATTAGACGATGTCAGAGCGTGGCATGCATCAGCTTTTCCGTCATACCCTGAATCTAGAATTCAGTCTTTTTCGCTGACAGAAAGACCCTGCTGTACAGCCTTCAATGCATGGGCATCCCAACTGCGGTCATCTAATGTAGCGGGAGTTTACTCTATATTCTATCTGTAAATCAATTTCCCAAATACCATAAGCTGAGGAAATGAAACTATGCCCTGGGCTTGTTGTGTTACCCATTGTATGTGTCCAGCAGGGTGGGAAACACTGGAATAAAACTCTAACTGCCTCAGATAATGGGGTTTAGAGAACTAGAAGTGATATGTTAAAACAATTCACACTATACATAGCACCCATTCCGAGCTCCTTCTATTGTGTCTATGTATATTGATTTACTTTGTCCAACTAGCTCTCTTTTAGGAGCACTCCACCCTTAAAAATAACCTGCCTTTTAATTTAACCCCATGTTGACTATTTTCGCTTTGTCTTACCCTTCATGTTTTAACATTTCTGGGGTGTTTGTATTTAGCTGTAATTTTTCTCTCTCATTTAATGTACCTATACATTTTATATATATATATATATTTTTTTTATTTTTTTTATCGGTTTAAGGTCTTTTTAAAGATATCATTATTTTCATAATAATTTCCTATAAAAAAAAATACTAATCATGAAACAGGACAGCACCCTATTGGAAAGGCATGCGGCCTTCAAATATGTCACTCGCGGTTCAATCCGACAGCGGATTCTGGTGTTGCTGGATGCCTCAACATCAAGGCATTACAGCAAACCCGGCTGAGTGGTGATTCTAAACACAGTACGGCCCACGGTTTATTTTTTCCATATCAGATGTACAGCTGTATGCTTGGGATCCTTCCTATACACAGAGTGGGTGGAGTTAAGGACAGATCTGTTCAGGTTAACACCAATGAAACGGTAGCAGTTCAAAGGGACGATGACTCAGGGAGACAACAAAACTGGATTTTTTAAAAGTGGTTTTGTAAGTTCTTTTTATGCTCCATCAAGCGGCACACACATTCAAAAGATGACCAGAGTTCATGGGAGTTGCAGTAGAATTATCTACCTGTATTCCTGTAGCAGGTATCACAAGTTTTTTTTTCACCAAGTAAAGGATCTTTAGCAAAGTGTGGGTAGGAGTGTGCTCTGGAGGGGGAGGGTGTGCATTGTTTGGGGGTATCCAGTGCAAGGTGAAAGGCAGAGACACACCTGGAGGGCGGCATGTAATAAAGATCCAGTATTTCCATTCAATCCTAGATTAGGGAGGATGTCAGTCACCCATGTAATCAATGAGTTTAATTGGTCTGTGCCCTGTAAAGAGAGAAAGGAAACTTCCTCCAGTGTCAAAAAAAAACTATTCCAAAAGCTGCCCTGAGATTTCCATACAGGGGCTCGCAGGGCCTGGCACCTAAACATTACTTATCATCTGTATATTGTGTTGGCAGAATTGCAACAAATATATAAAATAAGAGAAATATATAGGTTTTTAACTGTATCTGTGGAGTCTCGTGCTTATGACATCACATGGGGCTTGATATGCAAATTACACATTTCCCACTGAAAAAGAACTATTTTTCAACAGGAAATGCATCATTTGTATATCAATCCCCAGGTGATGTCATAAGCACGAGACTCCACAGATACAGTTAAAAACCTATTTTTCTACATGCACTAACTGTGACCTGGAGGCCCACTGACCGGCAATAATTGTTTTTTATTGTACAATTTTTTTTTTTGTATATGTATAAAAATAAAATATGATATTTTCTGTTTTATTTAAATGCAATTCTGCCAACACAATGTATAGATCATTTTAGTATTCTCTAAATTCACCGTATAAGCAGTGTTCCCTTTCAAAAGCATTTTTTTTTTTCAGGTTACAAATCTCACTAGCCTGGGCTGGCTGAGCACTGTGAGAGTTCACTGCAAACACGCAAATGGTCAATAAATGTCAATAGAATTAGAATCACAAAATGAACGCAGCAAGCATTTGATATTTTAAAATTAGTTTTAATTAATACTTCATTAGTTTGTTTAGAGCTTATCGAGCAGCAGATCTTATGTGTATGGCTTTCATCCTGTATAGGTTTTAAAACAGATTTCAGTGAGGTAGTGGCTGAGTGGGTCTGAATCATCCACTCAATGTGTCCTGAAAGAGACACAGCAGACTTCTTGGCAGTATTCAGAGTGCAGGAGGTCAACAGATCGAAAAACAAGTCATTTATAATAAATAAAATAAATCACATATATGAAGCTGCAATAGGACTTATGTGGACTGGTATGTAAAGTACTAAATACCCATTGAATTAGTTCATTTGCATATCAAGCCACTGGTGATGTCATCAGCAGGACACCACAGGCTTTTAAAACATATATTTCTCTTATTTTATGCATGTGCTGCAGTTCTGACAATGTATAGATCATGTGTCATCATGTATGTTCTCTACATTCACAGTATAAGAAATGTTTAGGGTGATGGAGTTCCTTTAACCAGATTTCTTATATTGGTTGAGATGTGAACTCTGCTGGTGGGAGACAATAAGGTATAGTTTACAAAAAAAAAAATTCTGGAGCAAGGTTCTAAAAGTGGTGCAGTCACCATGGAAACCAATGGAATGT
Source organism: Pelodytes ibericus (assembly GCA_036172795.1). Classification (NCBI taxonomy): domain Eukaryota; kingdom Metazoa; phylum Chordata; class Amphibia; order Anura; family Pelodytidae; genus Pelodytes; species Pelodytes ibericus. Next base: position 205,605,449 of record CM069862.1, on the reverse strand, counting down.
TCCCGCTGATGACATCCCTTTTAGAACCTTGCCCCAGAGTCACCATGGAAACCAATGGAATGTTCCCGCTGATGACATCACTTTTAGAACCTTGTCCCAGAATCACAGTGGAAACCAATGGAATGTTCCCGCTGATGACATCCCTTTTAGAACTTTGCCCCAGAGTCACCATGGAAACCAATGGAATGTTCCCGCTGATGACATCACTTTTAGAACTTTGCCCCAGAGGTTATGGCTCCATACAAATATAAGGCACCGGCCGATTACATCCTCAGCCGGTGAACCTTCTCCATAAACAACGCCACTTTATCATAATCAACGGCGTTTTTCCAGTAGCCATCTTTTTTAAAATGCGAGCCGATGATTAAGGCGCTGGCGTCAGTGTACTTCTCCACGTTTTCCAACGTCACTCCGGACCCAATGAGAACAGGGATCTTTACCGAACGCTGAACCTCTAGGAAAAAAAGTGGATGCAATGAAATGCCTCTCTGATCAATATTCAATCATATCCCTTATTTATGTCATTTGCTACCATTTCTTCCGGTGCAGAGTCCATGGATGTACTACTACTTTTTATGGAGCAGGATTTATTGGATTACTAGGTCTGGCTGACTTTAAACCTCAAATATAAACACAGAAAGCAGGGCTTGACAAATATTTGTAGACTTTAGGAGCACAGCCTACTTATTTGTAGGAGCCAGGGAAATAGTACGTCTGAAAAAGTTAGTAGGGATTTTAGGAGCTCCCTGGCTCCCGAGTTTGGACAAGCTCTGTATATACCGGTAGGTGCCAATTTCATTATTGTAGCATCTACTCCAAGCAATTCCAAGCAGTACAATTATGAAGAATGACTTAATGTGCACATGGTACATACACTACCATCAGTGAGAGGAAGAAATATACCTCTGGGTTGCAATGGGCCCATAAATAATATAAAATGCATAATATCATATGTTTGTCATCTAAAAACACGTCTATACTGTAAATATACTGGATAAAAAGATATACATCTATGTAATGCCCAGTACATGTTTTAAACATGTCTCCTGCTATTGAAATCACTGTTGTCATATAATGTTGTTCATATATAAATTGAACATTATTGCACATTGATAAACGTAGCCAATTTGCACATCAAGCCACAGTGATGTCATGAAGAGCAGACAACCCATTGCTTGCAAATCTGCTAACACAATGTACAGAACATGTTTTTATGCTCTATTCACAGTATAAATCATTTTTACGGGATAGAGTTCCTTTGAACAGGATGTGGCATATTCCAGTTAAATATGTCTATTTTATTATCCCTTTTTGCACCTATAGCCCCGTTACCTTCCAGCTCTCTAGGATCCGCCTCTTCTCCTGTCGCGACTCCAGTTAATATTACGCCGTCAGCAAGGAAGAATTCAGCCGCTTTCGCAGTCTCTGAGATGGAGATGTCTGCCGTTAAAGAGTGGGAACTAGAAGACAGGACCCCCACATCCCCCTCAAGTCAAAAAAAGGGTGATTTAACAAGGACAAATACATAAGCAAACAAACCAAATAATCAGTTATTAGGAAGCTACAAATCTGGGCCGAAATGACAACCTAGAAACCCAGAACATGGTAAAAGATTAATTATATTACTACTAATCTCATTAGTAAACTGTATAAAAAAAGCCATTCCTAGGACACAATAGGCTGAATGTAATTATTATCACTGCTAGACATTCCCTCTAATCCCCTGATTTGTAACAGGTAGAAACAGCTTGTGACTAGTTACAGGGATTATATTCATGAAGTGGGGACACTCACATTGCTCTAGGAAAAAGAAATAGAGCATTGTCTTTAAAATAAGACATTGTAACTGTGTGATTAGTATTTTCCCATCTTAAAAAAATCAACAGAATGAGTAATGTAAATATAGTTTCCAGATATAGGCTCCAGTCAGCAACACTGCAGTCAAAAGAAAACAAAACTAACCCTGCATCTAAGTAAACTCTAGGGTTAGGGATAGGGTTAGGGTTACAGATGGGCTAGAACTGGGGTAAGTGTTACATTTGGGGTTGGGTCAAAAGGTTACTATAGGTGAAAATGGTTAGGAAACAAAAAAATCTTAACTTTTAACATTTATTAACCTATAACTTGCAAAAAAAACATGTAAACTTTTTAAAACTCAGGTAATTTATTAGAATCTATTTAGCAGGTGTTTTTTTATTTGCGTTTTTTTATTTTTTATTTCACTGTATTAACCTCTACCACTTCTACTGGAAGACTATTCCATACATCCACTACCCTCTCAGTAAAGTAATCCTTTCATTAGTCCCTGGCCTTATCTTATATCTAGGATAGACTTATACCTATCCCACGCATGCTTATACTTCTTCACTGTATTAACCTCTACCACTTCTACTGGAAGACTATTCCATGCATCCACTACCCTCTCAGTAATGTAATACTTTCATTAGTCCCTGGCCTTATCTTATATATAGGATAGCCTTATACCTATCCCATGCATGCTTAAACTCCTTCACTGTATTAACCTTTACCACTTCTACTGGAAGACTATTCCATGCATCCACTACCCTCTCAGTAAAGTAATACTTCCATTAGTCCCTGGCCTTATCTTATATCTAGGATAGCCTAATACCTATCCCACGCATGCTTAAACTCCTTCACTGTATTAACCGCTACCACTTCTACTGGAAGACTATTCCATGCATTCACTACTCTCTCAGTAAACTAATACATCCTGATATCACTTTTCAACCTTTATCCCTCTAATTTAAGACTATGTCATCTTGTGCTAGTCTTCTTTTAAATATACTCTCCTCCATTACTGTGTATATAGTGAACAGAAGGACCTTTGTATCGCCAGGATAACTTAATACATTCACAGCCTGACGCTTGCTTGATAAATACTGCTCTGTCTTTGCTACAGGTTTATTCCACGCAGTGTGTGCGTCAGCAAAGTAAAAGACTAGCAGTCACTAACCTGTGTTTCTTTTTAATATCTGCAAAGATCTGAACGTGCTCAGCGCCTATCAGCTTCCGATATCTGAGCAAGTCCCCGGCGCATGCATTTACAATCCCTTCATCAGCCACGTGGGAGAACACGAAGCCTTCGGCACGGATAAAATCGAGGCCTGCAAGAAATCAAGTACAACAAACTGCTTATGGATAAAAAAAAATGTAAAAAAAAATCATTAAATATAATGAAAAAATTAAATTTTCTAACTCTTATGTGAAAAATCTTTTTCACATCTACCAACGCAAATGAAAAAAAAACCTTGCTAAATAGATTCTAATAAATGACACTTTTTTGCAAGTTATAGGGTAATAAATGAAAGTTGCGATTTTTTTGGTTTCCTAACTAGTGACCTCTTGACCCAACCCCAAATCTAACACTAACCCCAATTCTAGCCCATCTGTAACCCTATATGCAACCCTAACCCTAGACCTGAGTTTACTTGGATCCTGCAGTGTTGCTGACTGGAGCCCTTGCCGGTTGCAGGGCACCGCCATATTGGAGGGGGCATGCTGCCATTCAATATGGAGCCTGCCAACGGTTCGTTGGGTGGCCAAGTCTTAGTGTTGCGTGATGCTTCGATATCGAGGCTCCGTGATAACACCATCTAAGCCTAGGCAGCGACTGGTGATTGAGATCTATGCGGGTTTCAGCACAGGACGTACCAGGTACCTCCATCAAGCTAACTAAGGGACATGTTCACTGTGACATACGTGATCCATTGTCGCGAAGGGGTTAAAAATGATACAATCAGCAGGAACATTCCATTGGCCCCATGAGGGGTGATTTGCCCCTGAATTAACTCTTATTAATAACCCCCCATCACCGGGCTTTATTCATGGAAGACGGAACTGACAAAAGCATCTCGAACTTAAGGCCAAAGTAGCCGAGTTGGAGAATTTCCCTTCTCAATTCCCAGCAGTTCCCTCTTTCATGAATAAATCCCTTTTTTTGCATCTTTTGAAACACTCGGACCCCCATCATCCATTGACACATTGCACAGTTAGATGGGGGCTGGCGTTGGGTGGGTTTTGGGGGCCTGTAGAGCTCCTGCTATCGAGTCTGTCCATACCTGGCATATTCAGCAGCACACTGACCAAACCCATTCAGAAGGGAACACGGCAGAACTTATAAAGAATGTACACACCGTGCTGCCCACATATATATAATACCAGATCTTAATGAAACATATTCCTTTATAGACAGACTCATCTCAGACAAAGGGCAGAAGCCATGCATTTCCTTCTGCAAGCTCAGTATACAAAGTGTGCTTATACTATAACAAAAGCAAATGACGGACATGATGTTTAGAATCTTGGGTCGGGGGAAGGAAGATCTGACCCAAGATTCTAATCCCCTGATAGAGCTATACAGAGCAAAGATTCTAAACAACATGTCCTCCCCCTGATAGAGCTATACAGAGCAAAGATTCTAAACAACATGTCTGCCCACTGATAGAGCTATACAGAGCAAAGATTCTAAACAACATGTCCTCACTGATAGAACTATACAGAGCAAAGATTCTAAACAACATGTCCTCCCCCTGATAGAGCTATACAGAGCAAAGATTCTAAACAACATGTCCTCACTGATAGAACTATACAGAGCAAAGATTCTAAACAACATGTCCATCCCCCTGGTAGAGCTATACAGAGCAAAGATTCTAAACAACATGTCCATCCCCCTGGTAGAGCTATACAGAGCAAAGATTCTAAACAGCATGTCCACCCCCTGATAGAGCTATACAGAGCAAAGATTGTAAATAACATGTCCGCCCCCTGATAGAGCTATACAGAGCAAAGATTCTAAACAACATGTCCGCCCCCTGATAGAGCTATACAGAGCAAAGATTCTAAACAACATGTCCGCCCCCTGATAGAGCTATACAGAGCAAAGATTCTAAACAGCATGTCCACCCCGATAGAGCTATACAGAGCAAAGATTCTAAATAACATGTCTGCCCCCTGATAGAGCTATACAGAGCAAAGATTCTAAACAACATGTCCGCCCCCTGATAGAGCTATACAGAGCAAAGATTCTAAACAACATGTCCGCCCCCTGATACAGAGGATTTTATTTATATTCTTTCATTAAAGCATGTCTATTTAAAATGACTACCCTTGCTGCAACCTTTTAATAAATCATATGTTATTCTGTTGCCGACAGTTGTACTTTGACTGTACACAAAGTTTCACTTCCTAATGCATGGATCAAAAATGAACTTCAGACTCTTTTATTAACCAGGTGTAAAATCTCCTTGAATAAAATATTTGTTAAGGGCTCGGGTTCTGCATTAAAAACCTGTTGACACTACACCCAGCCTGCCATATTAATCTTCTGTTGTAGCATCTGCCTTGTAAATGATGTAAACTGTCCTATTGTCAATGCTTTTTTACTCCTCCGAGCAAGGCTTACTCACTTCTTCTTATTCACCAGTGTTATGGGAATTATCGCAGACCTGAGAAACCGGTTCCTGCAAAGCAAATCCCACTGCAAAAAAAAAAAATGACTCATCCAATTGTAACCAAAAAACAAGGGTCCCTGAGACAGGACTGGCACCTTCTCAGGGTGCCGAACCCTGCTGAGATCAATACACAGAAACGTTACTCCCGGGCTGCAAGCTGAGCGATATGGCTAATGGAAGGAATATAATGAATGTAACAAGATTCAGCGCCATTACCTGCAGCAAGAGCCACGGCAAGCGCTTCCCTGTTGGCGCAGGAAAGGATCTGAGCCCCGATGGGCAGATGGGGGCATGTCTGCCGTACAGCGCTACAGATGCTGGACATTGCCGCAGTGATCTCTGGTCCGACATGGAAAGTGTATGGGATGTCATGCATGTTCTCCACTATCAGCCCGTCCTGAAAAAAACATAAACGCTATTTATACCTCACGCAGCAGATCAGACGCGTTTAAAAGTCAGATAAAGAGAAGCAGCCATTTATGTATTTTTAGATACGCACGGCATCCTGTAAAGCATCATCAGCCCCCCCCCCCCTCCTCAAATTTCCTATCATCTGAAAACTGCAAACACAATCTAACAGAGTTACCGCTGTAGCTATAGTAACAGTCCCGCCTGTCTCTCCAAGCCCCTCCTTATTGGAATGTCACTGAATTTAGAAGACCCGCTGGAATTATTTCCAATGTAAAATTACAGGATAACAGTAAAGTGTTTTAAAGAAAAAAAAAAGGGCATTTTAAATATGTACAATGTCCAGAAAATAAGAGGGGTGGAAAGTATTATGCATTCAACTGATCATTTTTTTCAGGCAGTAATGGTCCCCCCTAGTTACATTGCTTTGAAAACACCATCAAACTAAATGAAATATTAATAGTGGTAAATAAGGTGATAGAGTCCCTGCTAAGAACCATTTTAGCCACCTGCCCCCATACAAATAAAAACATATATATGCATATAAACAGAATACAAGCATTTGCATACAGTAAATACAGGGCCAGGGTAGCATACAATCATACAGGCCTTAGGCAGTGTCATAGCTTGTAACAACAAGCAAAGTTTGTGGATTGAAATGAAAGGAGACAATGTGATTCTTACAACTCCAGCTGTCTTATAAATCTCAGCTTCTCTGCAAGCTTCCTCTATAATCTGTCTCACCGGTAACCTGCAGCTTGGAGTGCCTAATGGATACCACAGAAAGTACAGGTTAAATAAAAGTGAGAAACAAAATGCCTGAAAAGAAGGTTCAATTCAAATGACCAACCTGGTAACGCTTTGAGATGCACCATGCCGAGGACCACAGACTGGAGCTTTCCAAAGACTTGCAAAAACGCCATGCTCTACAAAGATAAAAATACATGTTCATTATAAAAAATTAAAAAAAAAGATAAATACAGTGTACTCAGTGGGTGGCATGCTTTCAATGATGCGTGGATGTCTGAATCCAATTAAACTACTGGCCAATACTGAAATCAAACCAGAGCAAACAGCCAAGTAAATAACAGGCTTTTTCAATTGTACATTTATTGGTTTTCTTTTCAAACTCGTTTTCCTCCATATTAGGAACTTTGCAAATATATGGCCTCTACACGGATTCTTTTTGCGAAATGAAGATAAACAACTGCAGTGTGCAGTATTGATAATGATTTGAAATGGATTACTAATTGCAAAGGTACTAGTGTGAAATCCAGCAGGGGAAGGATGACTGTACAGAGGTATTTGTGTGGATATAATCATACATTCAAATATTTTTAAAAGCTTCTTTTTTTTTTTTTTACTCTGTAGCAAGAAGCGTGGACAATTGTGTCATCAGTTAGATGTTATTTCCTTTTTTTTTTTTTTTTAAAGTTCCTTAAACTGCATTAATTGTATTTTTTCTTAAGAAGATGTATAGATGGATTTTAGTTAGAAAAGAATAAGAATCATACAGTAACTTGGCGAATAGGATATATATCAGTCATATTCTATACTTTCCTTCCAAAGTTTATTGGAAGGCCAAGGGGAAATGGATAAGGGAGAGAAGGTTTACAACAAGCATAGTGGGTACATGGAATAGCCTTCCAGTAGAAGCAATGGCTGCAATCCAGATAGAAAGGGCAGATCTGGAAATTGAGAGACACCATGATCTAGTATCAGAATAAAGGAAAACAGATCCCACAATTCCCTGATGCTTGCACACAAAATACAATAGTAATAGAAAATATTTCGAAAAAATCAATAGACAAATCATATGCTTGTGTTGAGGGACCACCAATGTTTTTGGTAGCAGTTCACTATATCTTTTATGATTAATATAGAGAGAATAAACTTTTCACTATCATTTTTTTTATATGCATTCTACATAAAGCCAGGCAGCAGCATTCTGCACCATGTGAAACACGTGTGTCCCTGGAAACATGGCCGAAGGCTGGCAGCTAAGCACTTTTGAGCAGAACTGCACAGTGATGACCTGGCTGACTCTCTCACGCTGCAGATACTGAACTCAGCACCCTTTATTCCAGCTGCTAGCATTAAGCACCTGCTGCCTGGGTGAGCTCCTGGCATGCATATTTCTTATATCAATAGCGCACATGATCAGTCCATTAGAGTGCAGTTCGCTTGCAGAGATAAACAAAATGGTTTTCCTTTGCAATAGAAAGGAAGGGATCCTGTTCATCCCAGAGATAACATAATAAACTGGGTCAATGTCTGAGTAAGTAGCAACAAGTGCAGATACAAACAAGACTTCAGAAGGTATTGTCAGATTGTGAGCAGGACTCTCCTGTATCAGTCTGTTCTTGTTCGTCTTACACCCCTCTACATAGCAGGTGCTATGGAAATTGTTGGCACTATAAATATCTATAAATGTTATTGTAAATGTTCAAAAAGCAGCTCAGGGGATTGTGCCAATATAATATTTGTTTGGGGGGGTGGATCATATAGAGCCATAATTTATAAAGATTCATGACACAATGCTAACAGGTATACAGAGGACAGAAGCATACTCAACTCATGGTCTTCTCAGAGCCACAAGTTGCAAAATCTCATATAATCTTGCTGTGAGGTGCAGGTCCTCAGCAATGGGTTTTGAAAGCCAGGAGGTTCCCTACTATCATACTAAGCATTATATTGGAGGCCCACTGCACTAACCATTATATCCAAACTGAATTCAGACACCAACTAGGCCTGGAATGCATGGCTTCCACCCCACCCCCATGTTAAAGGCCTGGTGTGCTTCCACTACTGTTACAGAAACCACTAAGGCCTTTTACTGCTGTTAAATGTTTGATTTTTCTAGGGCTCTGCTGCTTACTGGGTTATATCCAGAGGTTTGTACTAGGAGATCTAGCTAACTATTTATGCAGTGACATTAAGGTAGGTTCCCAGTTCACTCATGCTACAGCGCCCGCATGTGCCCTTTAAGTCTAAGCTCCTCCTTACAGAGCAGCATAGATCCAATCTGTCTCAAGCAACAACACCCCAAATTTCTTAACACTCCAATACGCTTATGCAGTATCTCCCTCCAGAACCTCTCCCATAATACCACATGCCCGGCCCTTCACACAGCAGCAATAGCAGCCTCTTTAGAGACACCAACAGAACCAATAGCTCCCTTTTTAACCCCAACCACACACATAGCTGCCAACATTGGCCATGTTTCCAGGGACACATATCTGTTCCACGTGCTGCAGAAAGAGCATGCAAAGTGCAGCCCGGCAGCATGTAGAATGGATACATGCACAGACAGAATCCAAATAATTAATCAGGGTGGAGATCTCATAGAAACTACGATGATTAATTAATTGGATTCTGTCTGTGCGTATATCCATCCAACATGCTGCCGGACTGCAATTTGCATGCTCTGTCTGCAGCATGTGGAACACATATGTGTCCCTGGAAACGTGGCCGATGTTGCCACCTATGCACACAGAAGCAATAGCACCACCTTTAGCCCCCAACACAGAATCAATAGAACACACTGTACCCCCCCCAGCAATAGCATAGTTGCCAACACCTGCCATGTTTCCAGGGACACATATTTGTTCCACATGCTGCAGAAAGACCATGCAAAGTCCAGCCCGGCAGCATGTAGGATAGATATACTGACAGACAGAATCCAATTAATTAATCAGGGTGGAGATCTCATAGAACCTGCCATGATTAATTAATTGGATTGTGTGTCTGTGCGTATATACATCATAAATACTGCCAGGTTGCACTTTGCATGCTCTTTCTGCAGCATGTGGAACAAATATGTGTCCCTGGAAACGTGGCCGATGTTGGCAGCTATGCAGTTGCACCCTCTTTAACCCCACATACACACAGAGGCAGTTGTAGCCCCCCCCCCCACACACACACACACACACAGAGGCAGTTGTAGCCCCCCACATACACACACAGAGGCAGTTGTAGCCCCCCACATACACACAGAGGCAGTTGTAGCCCCCCACATACACACAGAGGCAGTTGTAGCCCCCCACACACAGCAGTCACAGCGCCCCGTTATAGACTCTCACGCTGGCAGCGTTTGTTGACATCCAGCTCCAGTGCACCACGTGGCCTCTCCCAGTTCCGCGTTCTGTCCCCGCCCCCACCGCCTGCATAAACACGCCCATCTCCGCGGTAACCCCTCCCCCCTGAGCAGCTTTCCCGGCTGTGGGGTTTATAATCGGTGTGCTGGGGTATATTGGGGCAAAAATCAGATCAGGGGGGTCTGTATCGCTCGCAGAGAGAGCCAGGGAAGCAGTATATCGCTCTCTGAGTCCCCAGCACTACAGCCAGCCCCCCATTATAACCTGCAGACTGGGGGCTTTTCATATACCCCATAACTCATCGCTATACCCCCCCTCCTGTGATTACCCCCTCCTGGATTGGATCTGCTCCACTCTTCCACTGAGCTCTCCCATCCTCCTTTGGGAAGCCCATTTTAACCCTTTATATTGCACCCTCCTGTTTCGGAGCCCCCCCCCCTCTGGAGGACAGGTTACCCCTTGCAGGTAAGGGTCTGGGTCGGGTGGTCTTGTTTGGTGGATGGAGTTGCACCCCCACTTTGCATGTGCCAGTGTTATGAGGGTGCAGTCTGGAGGTGGGAGGGTATTGGGGTGCAGTCGGGGGGGGGGGTTACTGGCTCAGATGAGTGTTTGGAAAGGGCTACAGGGGTCGGCTGCTGTTTACAATACAGTTTGGTGGGTGTTTAACCTTTGCACTGCTGCATATTTTTCTTATTCTGAAGGGCCTGGTCGTTGGCAAGCATATTACAAGGCCCTGGGCAGCAGGGGATTATATGTCCCCCCCCCCCCCCAAAGCAGGACTCTGGGGCATGTGTGTGGGGTAGTTTTTGCATTGGTTGAGCTTGCTCCTTTTTCCAGTATGGGGGATGGAAAGCACGCCCAGATCTCTGCCTCCCCCCCCCCCCTCTGCACAGGCTGCAGCCATTTTCACAGCCTTGCTTCACTTAGTGGGGGCAGCTGCAGGTCTATAAAGAGGGGGCTCTATCACTGAGCTGCCCTCATCTTGCTTATTCCAATGGATTATTGAATATTTTAAGGAGCTGCTGCTCCTCCCTCCTACCAGGCGCCAAAGTCTGGCTGGGGGTTGTTATAACTTGGTAATCCCCATAGTGCTGCACTCAATCCTTTGCTCTATTTCTGAATTTCAGCTCCAAAAGCCTCATTTCTCAAGCACCCAAGGCACAGACATGCCCATAATGAGGTAGGTACATGTGCCCTGCTTCTTGGGAGTATACTGCCAGTGCTTGCCAAAGTAACCAGCTGCTAGCATTAGTTATGATCCCTTTCTATCATGTCTCATTTTTAACCCCTAACATGCATTTTCCCCCCCTTAATTTCAGCTGTTCTACAGAGGATACAAAGGGCCAGAGAGCAAGCAGCTCTGCACCTCGCTCCAGAAAGAGAAAGGCAGATGTGGCTATTGTAAGTGCATACAAGGCTCTGTGTGTGTGCTTGCAAGGAGTGTGCTTGCAAGGAGTGCTCATTCCAAGGCCCACATGCAATATGCATCTCATTTGTATGTTCTTTTTTTTGCTTTTTCTTTAGTTTCTGAGGGATCCAGATGAGAAGATGGAGTGGCTGGAAATGAGCAGAAAGAGACAATGTGAAAACAAGGTAATAATGATGTCTTAGGCCTTAGTCAGCATTTCAAATTGCACCCTCCTTATCTGTCCCCCCCAAAAAGGCTTGAATTCCAAATAGGTTTTGTAAATACAGATCTAATACTGACTGGTGTTTATAACCATGCTTTGCATGTATACGAAAGTCCCAGAAGTGCATGAGATTTGCAGGGGTAACTTGCAGGAAGCCTTTGACATTGAGGCCTTCCCCATTTTGTCTATAATCTGTTTTGGGCATTGCTTGTGTCATTGATTCGATTCCCTCGTCTATTTGTTATTCAATGCATTTTTACCTGTACCAGCTTTGCATTCCTTGGTTAATTTATTATGAAAAGGTTATTTAATTATATAAACTCTAATGGATCCTGGAATTTCTGTTCTGTCCATATTGGGAGTGTTTTTGTTTTATTGGACTCTTATTTTGGGTATAATTACATAATGCAAATATGGAGACTGAAATATAATTTTGGGATTGTAATATTAGGGACTCGACTAACCTGTGAATGTAGAGAATTTTAAAATGGTCTATACATTGTGATAGCAGATTAAAGTTATATATGCAAATAGTTTTTCCCATATCAGCCAGGTGATGTCATGAGAGGGTGATACATTTTCCCTAATCTGAGGTTCTGCTAGCCCAATATATAGGTATTCATATCTACATTCCCAGTATAAGCATGGTCTCACAGTTTACTTATGAATCCAGATTTACTACTTTACACTTTTTTACTAATTTGTAATTTCTATCATTTTGTTTACTATTTTAGGGAATCTGGAATAGTGAGCTGCCCCGGCGCAGTCGTTATGCGTTTGTACCGGTACCGACACCAGATAATGACCAGCCGGAATTGGAGTCCAGCTTATTGCCTCACTTCAACAATCTGAGATTCGACTGTCTGAGATTTTCTCCTCTGCCTCACTTGGGGTACGGATTTCTTACCTTCCGTTTCTAATTTCTCAGTAAAGGACGACGACCACATTTTTATTGGCCCTAGTATGAGGTTACGTTGGCAGTGACTTCTTAAAGGACTTGCCAGTTGACCCTCTGTCTGCGGGAAGCAATGGGCCCAGTCTGGTTGGTGATGGTCTTTCTGCTATGATTGGCTGTCTGCGCTCAAACTGAGTCAATGCACATCATCCTCCCGGTGGCTGCCTCACTTTTGAGGCCAAGCAGAGAGTAAACCCATGTCTATGTACAAAGATATGTCTGGTTCTTTTTGTACTAAAGAGGCTAACCTTTTAAACTGTGCTTCCACAAAAATAAGCTTCCTCTGTCACATTGGAAGACTATCCAAAGGGGTAGGGATTCTGTGTTCTTGGTTTCCCGTAAGAAACCTTTGTAGGCTCTACTTTCTGTCATAAGGTGAGACTTTACTGTGTATAACTGGAATACAGACCTCGGTGTGGCCCTGGCTAGCTGGAGCCGCCTTCCCCCTCGGTGTGGCCCTGGCTAGCTGGAGCCGCCTTCCCCCTCGGTGTGGCCCTGGCTAGCTGGAGCCGCCTTCCCCCTCGGTGTGGCCCTGGCTAGCTGGCGCCGCCTTCCCCCTCGGTGTGGCCCTGGCTAGCTGGCGCCGCCTTCCCCCTCGGTGTGGCCCTGGCTAGCTGGCGCCGCCTTCCCCCTCGGTGTGGCCCTGGCTAGCTGGCGCCGCCTTCCCCCTCGGTGTGGCCCTGGCTAGCTGGCGCCGCCTTCCCCCTCGGTGTGGCCCTGGCTAGCTGGCGCCGCCTTCCCCCTCGGTGTGGCCCTGGCTAGCTGGCGCCGCCTTCCCCCTCGGTGTGGCCCTGGCTAGCTGGCGCCGCCTTCCCCCTCGGTGTGGCCCTGGCTAGCTGGCGCCGCCTTCCCCCTCGGTGTGGCCCTGGCTAGCTGGCGCCGCCTTCCCCCTCGGTGTGGCCCTGGCTAGCTGGCGCCGCCTTCCCCCTCGGTGTGGCCCTGGCTAGCTGGCGCCGCCTTCCCCCTCGGTGTGGCCCTGGCTAGCTGGCGCCGCCTTCCCCCTCGGTGTGGCCCTGGCTAGCTGGCGCCGCCTTCCCCCTCGGTGTGGCCCTGGCTAGCTGGCGCCGCCTTCCCCCTCGGTGTGGCCCTGGCTAGCTGGCGCCGCCTTCCCCCTCGGTGTGGCCCTGGCTAGCTGGCGCCGCCTTCCCCCTCGGTGTGGCCCTGGCTAGCTGGCGCCGCCTTCCCCCTCGGTGTGGCCCTGGCTAGCTGGCGCCGCCTTCCCCCTCGGTGTGGCCCTGGCTAGCTGGCGCCGCCTTCCCCCTCGGTGTGGCCCTGGCTAGCTGGCGCCGCCTTCCCCCTCGGTGTGGCCCTGGCTAGCTGGCGCCGCCTTCCCCCTCGGTGTGGCCCTGGCTAGCTGGCGCCGCCTTCCCCCTCGGTGTGGCCCTGGCTAGCTGGCGCCGCCTTCCCCCTCGGTGTGGCCCTGGCTAGCTGGCGCCGCCTTCCCCCTCGGTGTGGCCCTGGCTAGCCGGCGCCTTCTCCTCCCCTACTATTGGTGGTGTGCAACATGATTACATGCGTGTGCGCACACACACCAAAGATGGAAAGGGGATTTCCATGATGGCAGCCCCCCTGGCCTTTGCTAAACTTGTGCAAACTCTAGATGGTTAATAGCTTTTCAATGGTGCGCAATTCAATTGGAACTTTTTAATGAAGCAGATGTTTTGTTCCTGTTTTAAAAGAAGAATTGGGGGTTAATCCCTCCCTTTTTAAAGCCCCTTTCACTCCCCTGTTCTACTGTGTTAAACACCCAACAGTTATTTTTGTGTTAAGTTGCTAATAGAAATCTGCCTTCTATATATAATTTTATTTTTCATTTCTCCTGCTCAGCAAATTTGGGATAGTGTAAGTTTCCACGGCCGCGCTCTCTGGGCTTTCCCTCAAAACTTGCAAAATTTCGTATGGAAAATCTGTCTCCTATAAAGGGGTGTTACAAATGCAGATTTATTTATTTTAATATCTTTTTCTCTTCCTTCCTACAGCTGGGCCAACCAAGACGACGTTTGGGTAAATATGCTGAATAAAGACCGCATCTACGCAAGGGACAAGGATTATTTTCTGAAGCATCCCATGCTGGAGCCAAGCATGCGCATGGTTCTGTTAGACTGGTTGATGGATGTGAGTTATATTATCTGTTGCAGTAAATCTGACTCCATTGTACAAATGCTCTAGAACCAAAAACCAGGTTCCAGTCTGAAAGCAATCTGTGTTCATTCCAGGGACCCAAGTCCTGAACACTACGTGCTAAGTGGATCTAAAGCTACTATCCCTGCCATTATTGCGCCCCCCCCCCCCCCCCCCCGATTAAATGGTGGTGGGTTTTGCACACACTTTGATAAGGAGATGGGTGCATGATGGAACTCTGAAGGAACCTGTCAGTGCAGAGTTCTGTAGGATGGTGTGACTCTCTGTAGTGTACAGTTGGTCGCAGAGAGATCCCTTTAGTGAAATTCCTGCTTTATACAGCTCTGTACAGTTTGGGGGGGGGGGGGGACACGTGAGGGGAGTCGCACCTCTTGTAAAGATTTATATTTGAGACCTTGTTTTCCCCCTTTGTGCTTCTCAGGTGTGTGAACATAACAAGCTTCGCCGCGAGACCTTCTATTTGGCTCAGGATTACTTTGATCGGTTCATGGCATTGCAAGAGGACATAGCCAAAAACAGGCTGCAGATGATCGGGGTGACCTGTCTGTTCATTGCTGCCAAAATCGAGGTTTGTAGAGCTCTCTCTCTGGGATTTATTAGAGAAGCGGGGAATTGAGAAGGGACTTTCGATTTTGAGGCCAAGTTGGGAAAATTCTCCCATTCAGCTCCAAACTCTGCTATTTTGGCCTTAAACTTGCAATTCCCTCTCTAGTGAGTAAGGCCTGGAGTCTGTAAAACTGGGTGATGGTTCAGCAACACTTGTATGACTTGTGTCCCAAGGAACCTGGCAGATTGGATCATCTCACCAAGTAGTACTAAATTATTATTAGCTTTTTATTTTATTGCCTTTGCCACTGGAGTAAACCTGGCTTATTTGCTGAGGCAAAGCTTGTATGATTAGAATATTTTTTGGTGCTATTTTCGGCTGTATGTTGGCGTTATTGGCCGGCTTGTGTATTTAGACCATCTTTCTGTTTTCAGGAAATCTACCCCCCTAAACTGCACGAGTTTGCGTTTCTCACGGACGGCGCATGCACGGAGGATGAAATCGTGGCGGTGGAGCTGATTATAATGAAGGTAATGGCTTTGCTTTGCAATCTCCTGTTTAAAGGGGCTCTGTCACCTAAACATTGCTTATCCTGTAAATGTAAATAAAACAAATGACTTATGCTTTGTGTTGGCAGCATTGCAGCAAATGCTTAACATACGAGGGAACAATATGCTTTTAAAAGTCTGGTGTCTGTTGTTTGACATCTTGTGGCTTGATATGCCAGAGATAAGCCCAGCCACCTAAAGCCTCTAGTATAAGGTCCAGAGCTGGAGGCTTATAATGTTGATTGTGAGTATAACTCCTTTCTCTGTTTGATTTCTACAGACCCTTGACTGGTGTTTAAGCCCGCTGACGATAGTGTCTTGGCTTAACGTCTACTTGCAGCTTGCATACGCGAGAGATCACACGCAGTTCCTGCTTCCTCAGTACCCACAGGAAATCTACATCCACATCATGGACGTAAGTGCGCCGGGGATGACATACATTTTAGTTCTAAGCAATGTGTCTGTGAAACGCGTTGTCTGGATCATTCATTTTATTTCATAGTTTTTATTTATTTTTTTTCCCCTCTCCAGGTGCTCGACCTTTGCGTGCTGGACATGGAGAGCTTGCAATTTCCATACCGAATTCTTGTGGCATCTGTAATGTATCACTTTCTCAGCTTGGACCTCGTGCTGAAAGTCTCAGGTAGGGGCAACAAATCTATTTTTTATTTTTTTTAAGTTGGCGGATTGACTTGAATGATAACCTGTATTACTGTAAAGTCTCTCTAGCATTTATTAGCCATAGGGATTAATTCATGAGTAAGTTATGAAGGAAATTGTAAACTTTTAGGCCTAAGTAAAAGTAAAAAAAAAAAAAAAAATCTTTCATTCAGCTATACTTAAGTTTGAGATTCAGGTCTCCGATCCTTGCAGAACCCCCGCCCCCCCCCCCCCCCCCCCCCATAGTAATACTGCATTGTATGTCTCTTGTTACTGGTCACTCTCACAGCTAGATAAACACTCCCATTGGATCTTTGCTGGAGTGCGTCCTACCTCTGTATTGACGTCTGTGACGCTTGTTTGTTTCAGGGTGTACTTGGTCAGAGCTGGAACGCTGTATTAAGTGGGTGGCTCCCTTCTCCATGGTAATAAAGGAATCTAAACGACCCAAGCTGGAATACATCAAAGGCATAGACGTGGAGGATCTTCATAACATACAGACTCACACCAGCTCCATGGAACGGATGGTAAGCTGCCTGCACTGTGAGGGTAGATTGAGCCTGACCATGCGGTCTACCCATTCCCTTCCCTCCTCATCCTATTATGATCCAGCCTGTAGTATGAACAGGTTCCCCACCATATGACAAAGCTCCATATACGGCTATCGCCACGTACAAACTGCCTTAATCCCAGGACAATGCAAATGTATATCACAAATCTATTAATATGTGGTAGTCACCTTTGCAAATTAAAGAAGCTCTGTCCACCAAGCACTTAGTACCGTGAATGCAGAGGATAATGATTTGTACATTGTGCAAGCAAATGCATAGATTAAGATGCGTCTCTGTTGTAACATCACCTTGTGGCTTGCAAATCACACCTTTTTACCATTGTTTCTTGTTGACTTATAACTTGCGTATCAGGCCTCCAGATGATGTCATAAACAAGAGACCACGTTCAAACATTACTTTTTACCTATGTATTGGCTTGCAATTCTGCAGGCGGTGTATAGATCATTCTCTTCGTTCTCCAGTGCTGGAGACAGCTCCTGTCGGACGTCTATCCCTAATAGTCAGCCGGCTTGAAAAGGATTTAGTAATAAGGGAGGGGGGACATTCTGTGAGCATTACTTGGCATTTCTACTCTGAGGGTACGGTTGGTAAAATTGTAATTTTTTTATCTTCTCTTTTTAGGAAAAAGCTCAGCTTTACAAGGCACTACTAGAAGAGGAAACAAGGGTTTCCCCAGTGCCCAGTGGAGTTTTGACTCCTCCAATGAGTGATAAGAAGAGTGACGTCTGATAAAACCTTCCCCACTTGGATTACTAAAGTGCCTGCATATTGGCTTTGTGAAAAGCTGCCATTATTTGGGGAGGAGGTAGAGCATCTCTTGTCAAAGCCTCCTCTGCCTTTACTCCCTCACCAAGTGATGTTACTTTATAAGAAGTTGGATTCCTCTGGACTTTGTGAGGAGCGCCTTCCTGTGGTCTGAATGCTGCTACATAGAATGTTACTTGATGATGAATACGCTGCTCCCAAATGATTTTTAAGAAGGGCGGCCATTTGACTGGTTCGTGGAAGCCCAGCTAACGGGATTTCTGAATTGGAGTGCAATTTCCTTTTTATGATGTCTGGTTTACAACCTGATGCATATTTTAATTTTAATTTTTTTTTATTTTAAACTTTTTCTACAGTGCTGCTAAATTTTGTATTCTTTTTAAATAAAGAATCGGTCTTTTGGAGACGGTGTGTTTTTAAAACGACAAAAACTTGCCTGAATTTTTGTTCTTCGTAGGAATGTCCTGTTGGTATTGTAAAACCTGGGTCATTGGTAGCTAGGGCTGTAGTTTTCGCATGTTGCACAGGGTGTATAATCTGTGACCTGTAGAAAGAGGGAAGTGCTCATGCCATTGTACAGAGCGCTGGTGAGACCTCACTTGGAGTATTGTACGGAGTGCTGGTGAGACCTCACTTGGACTATTGTACAGAGTGCTGGTGAGACCTCACTTGGAGTATTGTACAGAGCGCTGGTGAGACCTCACTTGGAGTATTGTACAGAGCGCTGGTGAGACCTCACTTGGAGTATTGTACGCAGTACTGGAGACTGTATCTCCAGAAGGATATTGATACTTTGGAGAGAGTTCAGAGAAGGGCTACTAAACTGGTTCATGGGTTGAAGGATAAAACTTACCAGGAAAGGTTAAAGCATCTTGACATGTATAGCTTGGAGGAAAGACGTAACAGGGGGGATATGATAGAAACATTTAGATACATAAAGGGAATCAACACAGTAATGGAGGAGAGGATATTTAAAAGGAGGGAAACTACCACAACTAGAGGACATAGTCTTAAATTAGAGGGGCAACGATTTAAAAGTAATATCAGGAAGTATTACTTTACTGAGAGGGTAGTGGATGTATGGAATAGTCTTCCAGTAGAAGTGGTAGAGGTTAATACAGTGAAGGAGTTTAAGCATGCATGGGATAGGTATAAGGCTATCCTAGCTATAAGATAAGGTCAGGGACTAATGAAAGTATTACATTACTGAGAGGGTAGTGGATGTATGGAATAGTCTTCCAGTAGAAGTGGTAGAGGTTAATACAGTGAAGGAATTTAAGCATGCATGGGATAGGTATAAGGCTATCCTAGATAGTAGATAAATTCAGGGACTAATGAAAGTATCAGATTCTTATTTTTTTCTGACTGCAGATGTCCAAGACAATAACATAAGCCCGTAGTCATTTTTAGTTTGCCCTGTAGAAAGGTTGTAGAGTTGATTTTGGGCTGATGAAGTCTTGCATGATGAGTTCAGTGAATGATCCCCATCTATAATGGTCAGAGCTGCCTCTCATGTTAGCTGCTATAGAGCATAATCTGGCTAGATGTCTGACCTAGAGGAATGCATGTGTGAGCTGTGCATTTACTTGCAGTTCTCCTAAGCAGGGCTTTATTTATCAGACAATTGCAGGGCATTGAGAAGAGAATTTCAAACTTGAGGCCAAAGGTGCAGAATTGGAAACATTCTCCCATTCTCATCCCTGCTACTTTTTGGCCTTACATTTTCCCTGCAATTCTTTTATTCACCAATAACTGACGGCGTTTGCTTTTCGGTCTATTTGTTAATCTCTTGCATGAGCTCAATGGAAAAATGGCTTCCCACAGTTTTCTAAAACCTTGCGTGACTTTTGTTTTAAATGATGTTTAGAATCTTGGGTCAAATGATGGAAGATTGAACTTTCACTGCCAAGATTCTAAACATGTCTGCCCCCTAATGGAACAAAGAAGGCTCAATACTATTTGTTTTCTAATTTCTACACTAGATGCAATATTTTAATTGAACATAAGCTGATTTTGAATTATTTATCCACTTTTTTTTTTCCACCCCAATGAGTCGTGTAACTATATATTTTATTGTGATGAGGTCATATTTATTCCCCCGATAAGGGAAGAAGAAAATCTTTCAGTGTCTTCCTTGCTTGTGGCAGTTAATGGCAATAGGGGGGGTGATTAACAGACCCGCAATGTGACTCATTACGCATCTTTGCTGTGGTCCTAATGGACTCATTTGTCTTGTGCGAAGGTAATTAACAAAGAAACAATTCAGCAAGAGGATTTTTCATGCCAGTTGATTGGTTGCGCAGGTGAGGACTTGAATTAACCTTCTGATCAAATACAGATTCATTGTACGACCTCTGGAATGACGAACAGTTTAATTAGTGAGATGGATATGGTTTTACAGGGGAAACTTGGCTACATTTATTTTTTTTTTTTTGTGCATGCAGAATAAAAACAAGTCCTATATCCAGAAACAACAAATGATGGGATTACGAGGTGTCTTAATTGGCAATTAATCAAATACTTGGGGTGATTAGTCAGTCTCTTCGGTGGAAAACAATGCTAGCACAAAACCGTTTCATCAAAGGATTAAAAAAAAAAAACTTGTTATAATAAGATTCTCTGTGATTAAATAATGTTAAATTGCATCATCAAATGGAACAGGTAATGCAATTACAGATCGGGAGGTGTCGCCTAGGACTGGATTTGAGAAATGGCAAAATCAAAATCCTCTTTAGTTTTTTTTCTTTGTCTTTATTGTTACACAGGATGTTCCAAGGATAAATGGGTTTGAAGGGGTGAGAAGAAATGTTCACAGAGAGGAGGGCTGCCTGGGACATTAATCCCAAGGAGGAGGAAGAGGCTAGCTCTGGAACATCCGAGAACTTAAGAACCTTTCCTTCCTTTAAAAAAAATCACCAGAATATGCGAGGAGGAGATCAAACAGAAATCTGGGCCCATTTGACAGAAACCAACCCAATCCTGCAGTAGCATAGTTGCCAACATTGGCCATGTTTCCAGGGACACTTATTTGTTCCGCATGCTGCAGAAAGAGCATGCAAAGTGCAGCCCGGCAGTATGTAGGATGGATATACGCACAGCCACAATCCAATTAATTAATCAGCGTGGAGATCTCATAGGACCTGCCATGATTAATTAATTGGATTGTGTCTGTGCGTACATGCATCCTACATACTGCCGGGCTGCACTTTGCATGCTCTTTCTGCAGCATGTGGAACACATATGTGTCCCTGGAAACATGGCCGATGTTGGCAACTATGCAGTAGCATTTGGACATTGCGTATTTATTGGCTTGTAATAGTGTTTTCGTCTGTGATGAAGATGAAAATGGTTTGAAGCTTCCTCACCATCAAACATGTCCTTGGGAGCTTCCCGTGGCTATCCTCATGTCAATAGGAAACCATGGTCAGATGGGGTAGAAGTAGATCTCCTCCGGCTGGTTGAGGCAAACCTATGTCCTGTAGTAAAAGACCAAAAGCTGAGTGCAGAAGCCGTCATGTCTACCTGTGCCAAACCCCCAACCAGATGTTATATCACGAAAACCCCTCTTGAAAAGCTTCTCCATGTTCCTCTTTTCCACGTGTGTCTCTTTCATTCAGCCCTTTGTGACTGCTAGGGCCTGAGTCACAAAAGGAATTAGAAATGGCTGTGCCTTGGAGAACTCTACTTTTGCAAGGAAAGGGCTGATTGTGACATCTATGGGAGGCTGGAGATAAAGCCATCCCTAGCAGATATCTAATAAAATAGATTATGAAGTCTACCAAACACAAACACCGCTGTAGGATAAAGGCCACAAGCAAAAGAAGAAAGAGGGACTGGATTCGGTATAAGAAAGACTAAACATTAGACCAAGAACATCCATTCGCACCCTTGAGACTCACATCGGGAAAGTTAGACCAGAGAGACTTCTTCCAAACACATGCTAAATTCTGGGACATGAGAGGGGGGACACAGGTTTCTCCAGATCCATAGAAATCGTGCCCCCTGATTGCTAAGGAAAAACTTTCATTTCTAGATCAGGAGATACTCTTTTCTGTAATAGACTCTTGCTGTATTAATGTGAGGGGCATACATGATCAGCTGGGAAATGTACACACACTGGAACAAAAGGTGAGTCCTGTGCTTTGAAGCTGTTTGCACATGAATTAAATGCTTTGTGTAAGTGGGTTTCTGACTGTTCAAGGTGACGAGAGAATCGAAAAAGGAACAGGGAGCTTCTGGTCTTTTAATTCGAGCATTAAAGGGACAGCGCCACCTAGAGCAAGGGTAGGCAGCCTTCTGCACTTCAAATGTTGTGGACTACATTTCCCTTGCTGCTTTGCAACCATTACGGCTGTGAGAGCATTATGGGAGATGTAGTCCAACATCTGCAGTTCCAAAAGGTCGCCTATCCCTGACTTAGAGTGTCTGAATTAACAAAAACAAACCTCCTGCATTACTTTCAATGTAAAACTTCAGGAGAACTTGATTTAAAGTAAAAATGAGTGCATTTCAGATATTCTGAACACATGTATAATATACAAAATATAAACTGGGTTAACAGCTTACTTTAATATCTGAACTGGGATATTATTCAAAATATTATTTTAAAATAAAAATGATTTGAAATTAGGTGGTCAGTTCACCCTGGAATCTATTCACATTGATGTTTCTTAGGCTGCTCGAAAATTAGGATTGTTTTTGGTGATATGTACAGCTGTATGCTCGGAACGCTTCCAGATACAGACGGTGGGTGGAGTTAAGATCTATTCAGGTTAACAGCAAGGAAACTGTATCAATTCAGAAAGTGTGGTTCTGATGGGTGAGGCTTACACAAACAGTGGGTGGGAGGGAAAATTAGGAAATTGGTTGTAAAAGTTACGTAGTAAGTTATCCGAAATACTAAATTACCTACTGAGGTTCTGGGAAAGAAATCTAGCACCTTGCTACGAAATCACACTAAAAGTCAGGAAATCTAACCTAGTGTGCCGTGTTAAATATAAAGATAATAAAGCGATTATATAATAATGAAGTCACGCTTGGGAGCCAGAGTTAAAGGCGCTGTCTTGTCGTGACAAGTTTTTGTCTTTCTGTGTATATTTTTGTGGCCTGTCCGTGAGACGGTTAACCATGAACAATATTTCTTAATCGCCTGTCGGCATAATAGGCGATCCCGTGCGTCTTCAAACAGGAACACCCTTTAACCCTTGGAGACCCGTAAAGCCAACACCGTTTTTGCACTGGCAGTGCGCTCGCAAAGGGGATCAAGTTTACAGCCCGGGTGTGAAGCCAGCAGAGAGGCCCCCGCAGCCTGTAATCCACAGGCAGGATACTGAAGGCTGCTGGGAGGGTTTTTTGCCTGTAATGCTACTAATTATTATAGTAACGAGGAAGGAAAGGGAGGGTGTTTGTAAACTTGTGCATAGATCTCCAGCATATCCCAAACTTCTCTTAATTTCTCATTTGCATAGTGGAGTGAGGTGGTATAGCCGTCCCTGTATAGAATCTGTTGCCACGGCGATCGCTTCTCATAATTGGAGGAAAATATAATGTAAGCAGCTGTTCCGAGCAGATTCGGAGGCCGCCGGATACAATAACTATTCAAGGGCTGGAGTTTAGCAGGTGTACAGATACACACACAAAGGCTCCGTGAGGCTCTGCAGGCTCTGCAAGAACGGCCCACTCCCCGAATCCTCCCCATAAACACAACAACTCTCAGGCTAGACAGAGGTGGCTGGAGGGGGAATCAGCGGCCTGCTTGTGTTCGATACAATGTCACAGCTTTCATTAAATGGTCTTTGTGGACTAGTATGTCTATAGTATGTCTCTGCTATTGCAGAGAAAGAGAGACCCTAGTCTTCCAAGGGGATCAAGTTTTTTTTTTATTTTTTTTTTTAACTCTTGCTTCCTTTAAAGATGCAAGGAGTAAAAAGAAAAAAAGTTTTAATTGTCTCCTTTAAAAGTATAATTGGCATGATGCTCCCATCTCATGGCAGGAGAGACAGACAGTCCAGGGCCTGGTTCAGAAATCTTTTTAAAGGATAACTGTAGCCCAGAAATGAAAATGTCTCTTTAAATAGGTTTAGCACAATGCAGAAAATGCTTAATGAGGTATAGAGGAAATACCTTATTATTTTATTTCTTTTTAGGTTCCCCTCTCCATAGTGATTGCTGGAGGCTTCAGATGTGCGCCCCTGCTCGCTTCTGGCGTTTCGTCCATGCTCGACTATAGTTTGGAAACTGACAGTGGTCACTTTAAGGTTAGCTAGTGTAGACGTGATGTGCCTGGGTAAAAAAAAAAAAAAAAAAATGGCGAGGATGGCCCTGGTAAAGTAAATGGGAAAAAAATAATAATAAAATATATATAACTATAATGTGTAACATAGTTCTGCAAACTGCTTGTGTGTGTTGGAGGTGTTGTGTGGCTGTAACGATCTATCCACACACAAACTTGCAGGAATGAGAAACATACTCATGACTTTCCAGCAATCAAACTACACATTCTGACACAGCGCAAGGGACTTAACGGACCATTTCAGACTGGAAAATAAAAATGTAATCAATACATTTATGTTAAAACGGGCACATTTTCCCGTAAACATTTTGTTTATAAATAGGCATTGCAACGGGGGAAGCTCTGGCCATGTGTAAATCTGAGCATACAGCTGTACACTCTGAATTTTCACACTAGGTACAGGGGGTGGAGCATTCTTGTCGGATTGAATATGCAGTAATGCCCAAACTATTTGCAATAGAGCAAAATGTTTAGTTTTTTGAGGGTTTCTTTGGACCAGGCCTTCAATGTGTTCATGAGTTCGTAACTCATATCAGTTTTTACACTAATTATACTCCTAGATATGACTCGTATCTGTCACTGCCAATCTCTGGGATCTGGAGAGAGCAGGACCCACTTCAGAAAGAGTGTTAAAGGACAAGTAATCTCTTTTTCTATATTACAAATACAAGTAAATGTACCTAGTATGAGGATAAGCTGGCACTTTTGACAGTTTATCCTCTGTAGCAGACAGACCAGACTGGCTCTCTCTCCTATAGCTGTACTTATTTCTATCTTATTGTATCATTGTTCCCATATTTTTCAGCTTACAATGTGTATATATATTTTTTTACTAGCATTTCTTTAACTTGTTCCAAGTTTATTGCGCAAGGTCCAATGCAATAAAATATAGACTAGTTAAAAATAGAGACCTTAACCTAAACCAGACTGACACTTCCTTCACTGACATTCATGACTGTCACAGAGAGAATACATCAGATGAATGGGTCGTGCTGCCAGTCATGGAGTGAGGCCCTGGGGTGTACAGAAAGCCTCAGTCCATTGCAGAATGATCCTATTATACATAACCAGAAGCTGCATCAGCAACACTAGAGGTGAATAAAGATGTTGGCACTTCGCACAGTGCCCAATACTGGCCTCTATATTGTATAACAAGAGGAAATAGTCTCACAAAGGTTTAAACATAATATCAGAAGTATTACTTTAATGAGAGGGTAGTCGATGCATGGAACAGTCTTCCAGTAGAAGTGGTAGAGGTTAATACAGTGAAGGAGTTTAAGCATGCATGGGATAGGTATAAGGCTATCCTAGATATTAGACAAGGCCAGGGACTATTGAAAGTATTACTTTACTGAGAGGGTAGTGGATGTATGGAATAGTCATCCAGTAGAGGTGGTAGAGGTTAATACAGTGAAGGAGTTTAAGCATGCATGGGATAGGTATAAGGCTATCCTAGATATAAGATAAGGCCAGGGACTAATGAAAGTATTACTTTACTGAGAGGGCAGTGGATGTATGGAATAGCCTTCCAGTAGAAGTGGTAGAGGTTAATACAGTGAAGGAGTTTAAGCATGCATGGGATAGGTATAAGGCTATCCTAGATATAAGATAAGGCCAGGAACGAATGGAAGTATTACTTTACTGAGAGGGTAGTGGATGCATGGAATAGTCTTCCAGTGGAAGTGGTAGAGGTTAATACAGTGAAGCAGTTTAAGCATTTGTGGGATAGGTATAAGGCTATCCTAGATATAAGATAACACAGAGCTGGGGTCTAATGAAAGTATTACAGGGACTAATGAAAGTATTACATTACTGAGAGGGTAGTGGATGCATGGAATAGTCTTCCAGTAGAAGTGGTAGAGGTTAATACAGTGAAGAAGTTTAAGCATGTATGGGATAGGTATAAGGCTATCCTAGATATAAGATAAGGTCAGGGACTAATGATAGTATTACATTACTGAGAGGGTAGTGGATCTATGGAATAGTCTTTCAGTAGAAGTGGTAGAGGTTAATACAGTGAAGGAGTTTAAGCATGAATGGGATATGTATAAGGCTATCCTAGATATAAGATAAGGTCAGGGACTAATGAAAGTATTACTTTACTGAGAGGGTAGTGGATGCATGGAATAGCCTTCCAGCAGAAGTGGTAGAGGTTAATACAGTGAAGGAGTTTAAGCATGCATGGGATATGTATAAGGCTATCCTAGATATAAGATAAGGTCAGGGACTAATGAAAGTATTACATTACTGAGAGGGTAGTGGATGTATGGAATAGTCTTCCAGTAGAAGTGGTAAAGGTTAATACAGTGAAGGAGTTTAAGCATGCGTGGGATAGGTATAAGGCTATCCTAGATATAAGATAAGGTCAGGGACTAATGAAAGTATTACATTACTGAGAGGGTAGTGGATGTATGGAATAGTCTTCCAGTAGAAGTGGTAGAGGTTAATACAGTGAAGGAGTTTAAGCATGCATGGGATAGGTATAAGGCTATCCTAGATATAAGATAAGGTCAGGGACTAATGAAAGTATTACATTACTGAGAGGGTAGTGGATGTATGGAATAGTCTTCCAGTAGAAGTGGTAGAGGTTAATACAGTGAAGGAGTTTAAGCATGCGTGGGATAGGTATAAGGCTATCCTAGATATAAGATAAGGCCAGGGACTAATGAAAGTATTACTTTACTGAGAGGGTAGTGGATGTATGGAATAGCCTTCCAGTAGAAGTGGTAGAGGTTAATACAGTGAAGGAGTTTAAGCATGCATGGGATAGGTATAAGGCTATCCTAGATATAAGATAAGGTCAGGGACTAATGAAAGTATTACTTTACTGAGAGGGTAGTGGATGTATGGAATAGTCTTCCAGTAGAAGTGGTAGAGGTTAATACAGTGAAGGAGTTTAAGCATGCGTGGGATAGGTATAAGGCTATCCTAGATATAAGATAAGGCCAGGGACTAATGAAAGTATTACATTACTGAGAGGGTAGTGGGTGTATGGAATAGTCTTCCAGTAGAAGTGGTAGAGGTTAATACAGTGAAGGAGTTTAAGCATGCGTGGGATAGGTATAAGGCTATCCTAGATATAAGATAAGGCCAGGGACTAATGAAAGTATTACATTACTGAGAGGGTAGTGGATGTATGGAATAGTCTTCCAGTGGAAGTGGTAGAGGTTAATACAGTGAAGGAGTTTAAGCATGCATGGGATAGGTATAAGGCTATCCTAGATATAAGATAAGGCCAGGGACTAATGAAAGTATTACATTACTGAGAGGGTAGTGGATGTATGGAATAGTCTTCCAGTGGAAGTGGTAGAGGTTAATACAGTGAAGGAGTTTAAGCATGCATGGGATAGGTATAAGGCTATCCTAGATATAAGATAAGGCCAGGGACTAATGAAAGTATTACCTTACTGAGAGGGTAGTGAATGTATGGAATAGTCTTCCAGTAGAAGTGGTATAGGTTAATACAGTGAAGGAGTTTAAGCATGCATGGGATAGGTATAAGGCTAGCCTAGATATAAGATAAGGTCAGGGACTAATGAAAGTATTACGTTACTGAGAGGGTAGTGGATGTATGGAATAGTCTTCCAGTAGAAGTGGTAGAGGTTAATACAGTGAAGGAGTTTAAGCATGCATGGGATAGGTATAAGGCTATCCTAGATATAAGATAAGGCCAGGGACTAATGAAAGTATTACTTTACTGAGAGGGTAGTGGATGTATGGAATAGTCTTCTATTAGAAGTGGTAGAGGTTAATACAGTGAAGCAGTTTAAGCATGCATGGGATAGGTATAAGGCAATCCTAGATATAAGATAAGGCCAGGGACTAATGAAAGTATTACTTTACTGAGAGGGTAGTGGATGCATGGAATAGCCTGCCAGTAGAAGTGGTAGAGGTTAATACAGTGAAGGAGTTTAAGCATGCATGGGATAGGTATAAGGCTATCCTAGATATAAGATAAGGCCAGGGACTAATGAAAGTATTACATTACTGAGAGGGTAGTGGATGCATGGAATAGTCTTCTATTAGAAGTGGTAGAGGTTAATACAGTGAAGCAGTTTAAGCATGCATGGGATAGGTATAAGGCTATCCTAGATATAAGATAAGGCCAGGGACTAATGAAAGTATTACTTTACTGAGAGGGTAGTGGATGCATGGAATAGTCTTCCAGCGGTAGAGGTTAATACAGTGAAGCAGTTTAAGCATGCATGGGATAGGTATAAGGCTATCCTAGATATAAGATAAGGCCAGGGACTAATGAAAGTATTACTTTACTGAGAGGGTAGTGGATGCATGGAATAGTCTTCCAGCGGTAGAGGTTAATACAGTGAAGCAGTTAAAGCATGCGTGGGATAGGTATAAGGCTATCCTAGGTATAAGATAAGGCCAGGGACTAATGCAAGTATTACTTTACTGAGAGGGTAGTGGATGTATGGAATAGTCTTCCAGTAGAAGTGGTAGAGGTTAATACAGTGAAGGAGTTTAAGCATGCATGGGACAGGAATAAGGCTATCCTAGATATAAGATAAGGCCAGGGACTAATGAAAGTATTACTTTACTGAGAGGGTAGTGGATGCATGGAATAGTCTTCCAGTAGAAGTGGTAGAGGTTAATACAGTGAAGCAGTTTAAGCATGCGTGGGATAGGTATAAGGCTATCCTAGATATAAGATAAGGCCAGGGACTAATGAAAGTATTACTTTACTGAGAGGGTAGTGGATGCATGGAATAGCCTGCCAGTAGAAGTGGTAGAGGTTAATACAGTGAAGGAGTTTAAGCATGCATGGGATAGGTATAAGGCTATCCTAGATATAAGATAAGGCCAGGGACTAATGAAAGTATTACTTTACTGAGAGGGTAGTGGATGTATGGAATAGTCTTCCAGTAGAAGTGGTAGAGGTTAATACAGTGAAGGAGTTTAAGCATGCATGGGACAGGAATAAGGCTATCCTAGATATAAGATAAGGCCAGGGACTAATGAAAGTATTACTTTACTGAGAGGGTAGTGGATGCATGGAATAGTCTTCCAGTAGAAGTGGTAGAGGTTAATACAGTGAAGCAGTTTAAGCATGCATGGGATAGGGACTAATGAAAGATTTCAGACTATATATATTTGGCGGACGTTGGCAGACTAGACGGGCCAAATGTTTCTATGACTGGTCCCTCTCTCCTGTTGCTGATAAAGGCATCTAACACTAGATCAGCGCCTCTCGGCTGTGTGCGTACCACTTTACTTTTCTCCTGCCACGTTTGTACTGCTGAGAGCCTGTTAAAATGGCCCAGCGTCTTGTGTGGCATGGAGTGTTCCCACTGTAACCCCCAGAAACTTATTATGACTTTTACCAAGCAGTCCTGTCCAAATTTGGAATATGAAACATTAAGTATGAAATGCACATCTCAGTTCCCTGCCATTCTCTCTTTATTAACACAGATCCTTATGTTTAGAAAGGACATACGCTCTTACTTACCAACGGAACCTTACATGCAATCTGTTGCAAAAAAATGAAGTTCTGTTTATCTGAAGTATTGTATCAAGTGAAGACATTTTAAATGTTTTAATGAGATTATACAAATAAAGCCCGCTATGGAGCCCCCTTTCCTTGTATAGATCTACCAGGGGGGCGGCCATAATAGAATCTTGTGTCAGGCTTTAATAAGATACTTTATTTGTATTCTTTCATTAAATCATTTCTATTATTAAATCATACAACTAAACTTATTTCTGCTACAGTTGTCCTTTAACTCCTGTGCTCTCTAGATTCAGATCAAGGGGGTGTCAGGAAAATAAACTGATTTAAAGCTCATTTCAAGTTGGACTTTTCTGTAAAATAATCATTATGAGTAACCTTGGGCACTCCAGCTGCAAAGGACTGCATGTCCCATGATCCCACACTCATAACAGCTAGCCAGACAGCAGTATTGACATCCAGGGAGCTGTCACTGGCTGCTGCTCGCTGATTGGCTGCTTCCTTTCACCACGTGATTTCCCCCATGCTGGCCAGCCATGTGCTTCTGTTTACACACGTGACCACCCCGCCCCCTGAGAGATGACAGCTGCTTCCGGTATATCTGAGGGGCCCGCCCATTACTGCGACGTCATGACGGGGCGTGGCTTGACGGGTCTGTCAGACGGGCCAGGAGCCGGCTGTTCCCGCCAAACCCAGCAGGGGGCCACACCAGGGAGGGCGCACACCCGCTGAGTATGTGCCCTCACCCTCCGCCCTTTTATTGCTGTTCCGGCTCCCATAATGCTCAGCCTGCCGTGAGGAGAAGCAGGGTGACCGCCATGGACCGCTGTGTGACTGAGACCAGGGATCTTGTGTTTGGCGCCAACTTCTCCATGTAAAACACGCGCGGGCGGGAAGAAGTGTCTGAGGAGGGCAGTTACCCCAGCTACCCTAACCGGGGCAGTTACCCCAGCTACCCTAACCGGGGCAGTTACCCCAGCTACCCTAACCGGGGCAGTTACCCCAGCTACCCCCTGATACCGGGGCTGTTACCCCAGCTCTGTGTTATACCCCCTGATACTGGGGCTGTTACCCCAGCTACCCTAACCGGGGCAGTTACCCCAGCTACCCCCTGATACTGGGGCTGTTACCCCAGCTCTGTGTTATACCCCCTGATACCGGGGCTGTTACCCCAGCTCTGTGTTATACCCCCTGATACTGGGGCTGTTATCCCAGCTCTGTGTTATACCCCCTGATACTGGGGCTGTTACCCCAGCTCTGTGTTATACCCCCTGATACTGGGGCTGTTACCCCAGCTCTGTGTTATACCCCCTGATACTGGGGCTGTTATCCCAGCTCTGTGTTATACCCCCTGATACTGGGGCTGTTACCCCAGCTCTGTGTTATACCCCCTGATACTGGGGCTGTTACCCCAGCTCTGTGTTATACCCCCTGATACTGGGGCTGTTACCCCAGCTCTGTGTTATACCCCCTGATACTGGGGCTGTTACCCCAGCTCTGTGTTATACCCCCTGATACTGGGGCTGTTACCCCAGCTCTGTGTTATACCCCCTGATACTGGGGCTGTTACCCCAGCTCTGTGTTATACCCCCTGATACTGGGGCTGTTACCCCAGCTCTGTGTTATACCCCCTGATACTGGGGCTGTTACCCCAGCTCTGTGTTATACCCCCTGATACCAGGGCTGTTACCCCAGCTCCGCGTTATACCCCCTGATATCGGGGCTGTTACCCCAGCTTTGTGTTATACCCCCTGATACTGGGGCTGTTACCCCAGCTCTACGTTATACCCCCTGATATCGGGGCTGTTACCCCAGCTCTGTGTTATATCCCCTGATACCTACCCCACCTCTGTTATACCCCTGATACCGGGGCTGTTACCCCAGCTCTGTGTTATACCCCCTGATACCGGGGCTGTTACCCCAGCTCTGTGTTATATCCCCTGATACCTACCCCACCTCTGTTATACCCCTGATACCGGGGCTGTTACCTACCCCACCCTATTACATCTATTTCATTGATGTAATGCCCCATGGAGGGAGTGACGATGCCTTTTATTCATGTAACACCTCTGGGGGGCCTGCGGATGGCTGTCATTGAGGTAACACCCCCAACAGGTGACCAATGCTACTTTTTTATTGAGGTAACAGCCCTTGGGGTTTGACTCTCTTTCTTATATTGGGGTATTTCCACATGGGGTAACCCACAATGCCCTTTTATAGAGGTGACCCCCTGTGGGGTTAGCCTCTCTGCCTCATACTGGGGTATTGTCACATAAGGTAACAGACGCTCCCCTTTTATTGAGGTAACGCCCCGTGGGGTACGGTGCTCTGCTTCTATTTCAGAAGAATTCCAACAGATTCAGTAGCGCAGCACAATGAGAGAAGCAGACATATTTGTGTCGTATTGAACCCGCACCAGCAGTAAATCAAGTCACCATTACACAATATAAAATTCCTGTCTCACACTCTCTCGTTAGACATTTGGTTGGTGCATTTCGTAGCCCCATTCACCAACCCCCCCCCCCCCCCCCAGTATGTGTCTTATTGCTAACTTCTCCTGATCTTAAATACTCCACAAACAAGGGGATTTATTCATGAGAGAGGGAATTGACAAGGCAATTTCAAACTTAAGGCCAAAGTAGCAGAGAGTGGGAAAAAAAGTCTCCCACTCAGCTTAACTGTGCAGTTCCTTTTCATGATAAAACTCTGGTTCGTGTCAGGTGTTTGGCGCTTTGTAAGAAGCTACTCTATAGTAAGAGAGTTATCGGCGCTGCCTCAGTCTCGAGCCATTTGCTGGGGCCGTGGCGGAGATTGGAATCTTATTTCAGCCTGGCAATTAGGCATCGCAGGGCTAAAAGTGTCTGGTAATTAATGTTCACAGCTTCATGGTACACGACAATTGCTATTGAATGTGGGAATCTAAACTTCTCAGGCTCCATTACCTCCATGGCCATTTCCAAACGGCGCACATTGGCCTGTAGCAGAATCATAATGGACGTGGATAGAAATTGGAAGCGACGCGCATTCTTGCACAGGCTGCGGCCAGGCAAATTGCATCCTGAAAATCACATCTTGATTAATCCATTCATTATTCATTCCTCCTGCAACCACATAAAGTAATACTGGGATTTAAAGAGACTGGATCACCTAAACATTGATTTTACTGTGCAAATAGAGAAGAAATAAGTAAAGGAGTAGTAAGTACCGTGTTAGCCATGGAAAAACGGGAAACAATGATCCCATTTATGGGGTAACGGATTGCAAGCTTTCAAGACCAAGTTTCTAGGTCCCTTCCTCAGGCATAAAGGAGACTAAAACAAAATGCCTAATTACAAAAGATGGAGAATAAAGAACGACAGAAAATGAGCCTAAATTAGGAGAAAAAATATGTATCAGTGGGGTCTCCAGTTTCTGGCCTCGCCTGTGGGCTGATATGCAAACTGCTTTTCAATGGAAGATGTATAATATCAAGCCACAGGTTATTTTTTTTTTATTTTTTTTTTTAATGCTAAAATTATAGAGTCCTTTTAACCTTTCTTGTTGCCTAAACATCCCTGTTAGGCCCCCCCCCCCTCCCCCGCACACATATTCATCTCCCTGGCACAGCAGGTGTAACATTTTTTGGTGTTTTTGAGTTTCGAGGGCAAAGTTCTACAAGTGTTCCTGCTGATGACATCACTCTGCTCTGTATTAATTACAGAGCCTTTATCTAGAGGGCGTTACAAAAAAACAAATAATGTAGGGAATCCATAAATAACCGAAAATATTTCTACATAATGCATAAATAATATGTAGATAATGCTGCATAGTGTAAAATTAACAGAAACAGATCTGGTTTTATCAGTTTTTACCTCAACTTCCCATCTCCTAAAAATTATTTAATTATCCCCCCCTTATATCCAAGCCCCCCCCTTATATCCAAGCCCCCCCCCTTATATCCAAGCCCCTCCTTATTGGAATGGCGCTGAATTGAGATGCCCGGGTAAATTTATTTTCAAACTGCAGAAGAACTGTGAATTATTTTAAAGTAAAAATAAGTGCATTTCCCATACACTGCTTTAAAACACATGCACAATAAACGAAAATATGAACAGGCCCTTTAATATAAGTTTAATATAAGAAACATTTATTTTATGGTTATTATACATAATTTTTTTACGCATTGAGGTTTAAGACATCGTGGGTTACTCTGTGATTTAGCTCTGAACTCCTGCTCTCTTTTGCATATGCTTCCTTGGTTCTGGCTCTGAAAAGCTGTGCATTTCTCACCATGACATCTAATGGGAAATAAAGGCCGGGTTTGTGTATAAATGAAACGGTATTTGTGTTTCTCGAGTGTGGATTTAGTCATATTTCGTTTTTTGTTTTTTTTTCTTTTCCCCGTTGCTGTAAATTTTCCTTTATTGGACAATCTAAATATATATATTTTTTTGCGGCTTTCGATGTACTTACTGGGGGTAAAAAAAAAAAATCCCAACACAATGTGTTTTAGTTTGGAATTGGCCATTTTCCCATGTAAAAGGAAAAGTCATTATGACAATGATAACAGCCTTCGCGCAAACGGCTAAGGTGGTAAGAGATGGATTATTGCAGAAAACCGACCTCAAAAATAATTCGAAATAATTTATTTTACTGTAAATGGGATTAGGAACACGAAAAGCGCCCCTCGGTTTCATTTTATTTCCTTTCTGTTCTTATTAGTTGAGTTGAGAATTTGAAGGGAATGTTGTATTTTATGAGCATTTTGTTTCCAAGGCCTAAAACCTTAACCACGGCAGTGCCGGGGCCTTCTGAGCCCCCCTGAAAGCCGTTTTAAGGAATCTGTCAACCTTAACACTGTTTACACCATTTCTTCCTTTCAAATGGGGGTGAAGCTTCGGGTTCAGCGCTACGCTGCACAATGCTGAACTCAACGTCTGAAAAGCAGAGCAGAGGTAGCGCTCGGCAGGACAGCTGGACAGACCAGGCTATTTTTTGTGAATGTAGAGAATAAAGAAAAAATCTATAGATAGTGTTAGTAAAATGGCACGAAAATGCATAAAATAAGAGAGAAATATATGGTTTATATGCGTCTGTGGCGCCTCCTGTGGGCGGATATGCAAAATACACATCTCACATTGACAATTAGTTCATTTGCAAATCAGACCACAGGTGATGTCATAAGCAGCGACGCCACAGACACATTTAATACAGGTTTCCCTTATTTTATGCAATACTGCCAACAAATTGTGTAGATCATTAGTTATCATTTTGTATTCTCCATATTCACGGTATAAGCAGTGTTGAGGGTAACAGAATGCCTTTAAAGCAAGCTGCACGTTGGCAGAGATCTGGTGCTTGTTACATTTGTCTGTATTGAATGTAATTCCAGCAGAACCTAGTGAGCAGAGCATGCCATCTGCAAGACAATATAAATATTTACACCCACACAGGACATAAAGACACACTCTGTTACAATATTACTAGAAACCTACTCTGCAATATATTCACTATGTTTGTGAATGAGAACCATTATTTTCAGATAGATTTTAATGCTACAAAGATGCAAAACAAACACACACAAAAAAAATAATTTTGCTCTCTGTCAAAATGTGTGTATAAAACATAATGAAAACTATAATCAAGAAAATTGTCTGTAGATTGGCGTAAATATATATATACCTATAGTTATTTATTCTCACATACATTACTAGTTTCTTTTGTTTGTTTTGTTTTCAGGCTAAATTTCACAGTCTGTATTTCTCTTTTTGAGTGATTGAATCTTTTTATCATCACAGAGATTTTCTAATTGGTTCGAGTGGAGCCACAATCTTTTTCATTTCATTTCATTTTGTTTGCACCATACAGATCCCTTTTCATCAATGTCTAAATGCTTTCGGGAAAGGTTAAGTTTAAGAACCTATAACTAGCACTCGCCAGCAGCAACACCGCTGCTTATCCCATTTAGATAGTAAGCTCTGCAGCACAGAAACCTCTCCTTCTCCATCACGTGCACCCATTCTGTTGTCACTATGCATATAAAATCTAATATATTAAGGTTTATCCTTCTGAACTATTTAAAGATAGCCCCTTGGATGTCCCAGATACCTTCGGAGTTTTTTTTCTTGGGTGCTGAACCACATGTGTTTCACATGCTGCAGAAAGAGCATGCAAAGTGCATGGCACAATACAACTACTTAATCAGGGAGTAGATCTCATAGGACCTGCCATGAGGAATTAATTGGACTGTGCGCCTATGCATCTTACATAGTGTCCTGAGCTGCAATTTGCATGCTCTTTCTGCAGCATGTGGAGCACAAACGTGTCCCTCGTTGGCAGCTATGCCCATGGAAAAGTCCTGGTTTTATGTTCAGGGGTAAGGAGAAAACTGAAATTCATACCCCCTGGAAGGATATCTCCAAGATCCCTGACACATCCAAGACTGTTTAGTTTTACATTTTAATGCAATGCTTCATTGTGTTCCCTTTACTTTTCCTTTTTCCCCCCATGTGGGAGGTGTAAATTGCTGCTTATTAGTTTGGGAAATAAAAGAGGGGGGCAGACTAATAACTCTGCAGTGAGCAGTCAATTAACATCTCATTTAAGAAATGAAATTGCAGTCGTGCAGACCCCTCTGCCTTTAATTTTATTTTTCTTTAACTTACAACCCTGCTGAGACACGGATAACGATACCAACTACTTGTAACTGCGACGCTGCCTCCTCTGGAGATATTTAATCTGCAGTCTCCGTGGAAGTCTCATCACTGAGCTCTATGTTGCTCCACTTCTGGGTCCTGGTGCTTTGGAAAATGTGTTCTCGATTACTGCAAAGAAGCTAAAACTTTTAATTAAGAGTACTTGGGTTTTATAGTCTGTTTATTGATCTTAATGGACTTGAAAATGATCTCTATTGTTTCTTAATGCACATTAAAGAGTTGCTAAACTCTTGGCATCTGGTATAGAAGCACATATGTCCATCCGTGTGTATGTAATGTTATATGTATGCATGTTTTAGCTCTTTTCCCTGGGTGTCACTCCCTGCTGCAGCCTGTGAGTCTCAGATATACATCTCTTGTCAAACTAACGCCACTTTTATTCTCTCAGCGAATCTCACAAGGTTAATTAGTCCTCTTAAAAGATACATGGAGGGATTGCTCCATTAGAGGAGGTAAGACTGTCCTATGGGCAGCCAGATCTCCTTCCTCCAAACAAATGTGTCTGCAAAATGACTATATCATTTATATGCAATCTCAAGGATACACAATAGGTAGGGGACATCCATGATTTAGGTGACTTGCTACATCCCACATGGCAGGCTTTCATAGAGCTGTCCATCCTTGGTTCAGTGGCTCTAACAATTTCTGGCCGTTATTCATGAAAGAGAGAACTGCAGGGAAGTGAGAAGGGAATTTCAAGAGTAAGGCCAAAATAGCTGAGTTGTAAAATTCCTCCTAAGCAGCAGAATGGAAGATTTTTTTTTTCAATTCGTATATTTTGGACTTTAGTTTGAAATTGGCTGTGGCTATGAGCGATGCAAGGTGGGGTTTGACAAGCCCCAAGATCCTAAAATCCCAAATCAGGAGCCAGCCTAGATCCAGGAAGAGTTAGGATTTCTGGAGGGGGCAAAACTTCCTGGCTCCTGATATGGGGTATGTCCGTCGTCTTGCGTTAATACCCTGTCATACACTTCTTGCTACTTTTCAATTGAGTTGGAAGTGTAGCTGAATGGGAGAATTTTTCCAACTCTGCTACCTTGGTCTTAAGTTTGCTATTCATTTGCCAATTCCCTGCAATTGACTTTTTCGTGAATAAAGCTCTGACTATTGGCTCTGTATGCAGATTCCTCACTGCATCAACCAGGAGCTAAAATAACCGTGATATCGTGATTCTACTGTATGCGCCATGTGTGTTTTAAGCATCTGTTTAATACACTTTCTGAGCAGCAGGTGGCACCGCTGAGCTTGCACACTGGAATCCACATACACGTTCCTCTCTGACTGCCAAAAAAACTATTCATTTGTCTATGTGGATATGGCCGACACACGTAAAGGGGACATCTAGTGTAGTTAAAGGGACATTACAACTTGTTTAACCCTTGCTTCCTTCAAGGAATGTGAGGGTCTCTCGCTGCTAGCCCAGAGAGAGACCCTCGTTTTTACATGGGATCAGCAGGGGGACCTAGTTAGGGTCCCCCTGCTGATCCCATGGATAATGCAGAGTACAAAATATCTATATAACTACACATTGTACAGGGTCAAACCTCTCACTATATAACTATACATTGCACAGGGCCAAACCGCTCACTATATAACTATACATTGTACAGGGACAAACCTCTCACTATATAACTATACATTGTACAGGGACAAACCTCTCACTATATAACTATACATTGTACAGGAACAAACCTCTCACTATATAACTATACATTGTACAGGGACAAACCTCTCACTATATAGAAAAAGTGCAAAGGAGAGCTACAAAATTAATAAGGGGTTTGGAGGATCTTAGTTATGAAGAGAGACTTAAAAAATTGAATTTATATTCGTTAGAAAAAAGGCGTCTCAGAGGGGATATGATAACATTATATAAATATTTGCAGGGCCAATATAAAGAGCTCTCCAGGGACCTGTTCATTAACAGAAAGGTACAAAGAACAAGAGGTCACCCCCTGAGACTGGAAGAGCAAAGATTTCATAGACAGCAAAGGAAGGGATTCTTTACGGTTAGGACAATAAAGTTATGGAACTCACTGCCAAGAGAGGTAGTGCTAGCAACCACAATAGATGCATTTAAAAATGGTTTGGATGTTTTTTTAGGAAAGCAGAACATACAGGGCTATTAATAATAGAATAAGCATTAATAAAAGAGCTTATTGATCCAAGGAGAAATCTGATTGCCTCTTGGAGTCAAGAAGGAATTTTTTCCCCCAGGAGGCAAAATTCGAAATAGCTTCCTTAGGGGTTTTTTGCCTTCTTTTGGATCAAAAGCTGTAATGATAGGTAGAAGGGTTGAACTTGATGGACTTGTGTCTTTTTTCAACCTAAATTACTATGTATATAACTATACATTGTACAGGGACTAACCTCTCACTATATAACTATACATTGTACAGGGACAAACCTCTCACTATATAACTATACATTGTACAGGGACAAACCTCTCACTATATAAATATACATTGTACAGGAACAAACCTCTCACTATATAACTATACATTGTACAGGGACAAACCTCTCACTATATAACTATACATTGTACAGGGACAAACCTCTCACTATATAACTATACATTGTACTGGGCCAAACCTCTCACTATATAACTATACATTGTACAGGGACAAACCTCTCACTATATAACTATACATTGTACAGGGACAAACCTCTCACTATATAACTATACATTGTACTGGGCCAAACCTCTCACTATATAACTATACATTGTACAGGGACAAACCTCTCACTATATAACTATACATTGTACAGGGACAAACCTGGTGAGTTTCTCCTGCTAGAACAGCTCAGCTGGCCATGGATAATGCAGAGTTACATCTTTACGCACTGTCACTTTATAACAATGCAATATACAGGGCCAACTCTGTTCTTCTAGCAGGAGAAACTCACCAGACCCTGCACAATGTATAGAAGAATATATAGAAGAGCTCAGCTGGCCATGGATAATGCAGAGTTACATCTTTACACACCGTCACTTTATAACAATGCATTATACAGGGCCAACTCTGTTCTTCTAGCAGGAGAAACTCACCAGACCTTCACAATGTATAGAAGAATATATAGAAGAGCTCAGCTGGCCATGGATAATGCAGTTACATCTTTACACACTGTCACTTTATAACAATGCATTATACAGGGCCAACTCTGTTCTTCTAGCAGGAGAAACTCACCAGACCCTGCACAATGTATAGAAGAATATATAGAAGAGCTCAGCTGGCCATGGATAATGCAGAGTTACATCTTTACACACTGTCACTTTATAACAATGCATTATACAGGGCCAACTCTGTTCTTCTAGCAGGAGAAACTCACCAGACCCTGCACAATGTATAGAAGAATATATAGAAGAGCTCAGCTGGCCATGGATAATGCAGAGTTACATCTTTACACACTGTCACTTTATAACAATGCATTATACAGGGCCAACTCTGTTCTTCTAGCAGGAGAAACTCACCAGACCCTGCACAATGTATAGAAGAATATATAGAAGAGCTCAGCTGGCCATAGATAATGCAGAGTTACATCTTTACACACTGTCACTTTATAACAATGCATTATACAGGACCAACTCTGTTCTTCTAGCAGGAGAAACTCACCAGACCCTGCACAATGTATAGAAGAATATATAGAAGAGCTCAGCTGGCCATGGATAATGCAGTTACATCTTTACACACTGTCACTTTATAACAATGCATTATACAGGGCCAACTCTGTTCTTCTAGCAGGAGAAACTCACCAGACCCTGCACAATGTATAGAAGAATATATAGAAGAGCTCAGCTGGCCATGGATAATGCAGAGTTACATCTTTACACACTGTCACTTTATAACAATACATTATACAGGACCAACTCTGTTCTTCTAACAGGAGAAACTCACCAGACCCTGCACAATGTATAGAAGAATATATAGAAGAGCTCAGCTGGCCATGGATAATGCAGAGTTACATCTTTATACACTGTCACTTTATAACAATGCATTATACAGGGCCAACTCTGTTCTTCTAGCAGGAGAAACTCACCAGACCCTGCACAATGTATAGAAGAATATATAGAAGAGCTCAGCTGGCCATGGATAATGCAGAGTTACATCTTTACACACTGTCACTTTATAACAATACATTATACAGGACCAACTCTGTTATTCTAACAGGAGAAACTCACCAGACCCTGCACAATATATAGAAGAATATATAGAAGAGCTAAGCTAGCCATGGATAATGCAGAGTTACATCTTTACACACTGTCACTTTATAACAATGCATTATACAGGGCCAACTCTGTTCTTCTAGCAGGAGAAACTCACCAGGCCCTGCACAATGTATAGAAGAATATATAGAAGAGCTCAGCTGGCCATGGATAATGCAGAGTTACATCTTTACACACTGTCACTTTATAACAATGCATTATACAGGACCAACTCTGTTCTTCTAGCAGGAGAAACTCACCAGACCCTGCACAATGTATAGAAGAATATATAGAAGAGCTCAGCTGGCCATGGATAATGCAGAGTTACATCTTTACACACTGTCACTTTATAACAATGCATTATACAGGGCCAACTCTGTTCTTCTAGCAGGAGAAACTCACCAGACCCTGCACAATGTATAGAAGAATATATAGAAGAGCTCAGCTGGCCATGGATAATGCAGAGTTACATCTTTACACACTGTCACTTTATAACAATGCATTATACAGGACCAACTCTGTTCTTCTAGCAGGAGAAACTCACCAGACCCTGCACAATGTATAGAAGAATATATAGAAGAGCTCAGCTGGCCATGGATAATGCAGAGTTACATCTTTACACACTGTCACTTTATAACAATGCATTATACAGGGCCAACTCTGTTCTTCTAGCAGGAGAAACTCACCAGACCCTGCACAATGTATAGAAGAATATATAGAAGAGCTCAGCTGGCCATGGATAATGCAGAGTTACATCTTTACACGCTGTCACTTTATAACAATGCATTATACAGGACCAACTCTGTTCTTCTAGCAGGAGAAACTCACCAGACCCTGCACAATGTATAGAAGAATATATAGAAGAGCTCAGCTGGCCATGGATAATGCAGAGTTACATCTTTACACGCTGTCACTTTATAACAATACATTATACAGGACCAACTCTGTTCTTCTAACAGGAGAAACTCACCAGACCCTGCACAATGTATAGAAGAATATATAGAAGAGCTCAGCTGGCCATGGATAATGCAGAGTTACATCTTTATACACTGTCACTTTATAACAATGCATTATACAGAACCATCTCTGTTCTTCTAGCAGGAGAAGCTCACCAGACCCTGCACAATGTATAGAAGAATATATAGAAGAGCTCAGCTGGCCATGGATAATGCAGAGTTACATCTTTACACACTGTCACTTTATAACAATACATTATACAGGACCAACTCTGTTCTTCTAGCAGGAGAAACTAACCAGACAATGTATAGAAGAATATATAGAAGAGCTCAGCTGGCCATGGATAATGCAGAGTTACATCTTTACACACTGTCACTTTATAACAATGCATTATACAGGGCCAACTCTGTTCTTCTAGCAGGAGAAACTCACCAGACCCTGCACAATGTATAGAAGAATATATAGAAGAGCTCAGCTGGCCATGGATAATGCAGAGTTACATCTTTACACACTGTCACTTTATAACAATGCATTATACAGGGCCAACTCTGTTCTTCTAGCAGGAGAAACTCACCAGACCCTGCACAATGTATAGAAGAATATATAGAAGAGCTCAGCTGGCCATAGATAATGCAGAGTTACATCTTTACACACTGTCACTTTATAACAATGCATTATACAGGACCAACTCTGTTCTTCTAGCAGGAGAAACTCACCAGACCCTGCACAATGTATAGAAGAATATATAGAAGAGCTCAGCTGGCCATGGATAATGCAGTTACATCTTTACACACTGTCACTTTATAACAATGCATTATACAGGGCCAACTCTGTTCTTCTAGCAGGAGAAACTCACCAGACCCTGCACAATGTATAGAAGAATATATAGAAGAGCTCAGCTGGCCATGGATAATGCAGAGTTACATCTTTACACACTGTCACTTTATAACAATACATTATACAGGACCAACTCTGTTCTTCTAACAGGAGAAACTCACCAGACCCTGCACAATGTATAGAAGAATATATAGAAGAGCTCAGCTGGCCATGGATAATGCAGAGTTACATCTTTATACACTGTCACTTTATAACAATGCATTATACAGGGCCAACTCTGTTCTTCTAGCAGGAGAAACTCACCAGACCCTGCACAATGTATAGAAGAATATATAGAAGAGCTCAGCTGGCCATGGATAATGCAGAGTTACATCTTTACACACTGTCACTTTATAACAATACATTATACAGGACCAACTCTGTTATTCTAACAGGAGAAACTCACCAGACCCTGCACAATATATAGAAGAATATATAGAAGAGCTAAGCTAGCCATGGATAATGCAGAGTTACATCTTTACACACTGTCACTTTATAACAATGCATTATACAGGGCCAACTCTGTTCTT
This sequence comes from Pelodytes ibericus, assembly GCA_036172795.1. NCBI lineage: Eukaryota > Metazoa > Chordata > Amphibia > Anura > Pelodytidae > Pelodytes > Pelodytes ibericus. The sequence goes on along the minus strand of CM069862.1, from coordinate 205,562,635 downwards.
CTAGCAGGAGAAACTCACCAGGCCCTGCACAATGTATAGAAGAATATATAGAAGAGCTCAGCTGGCCATGGATAATGCAGAGTTACATCTTTACACACTGTCACTTTATAACAATGCATTATACAGGACCAACTCTGTTCTTCTAGCAGGAGAAACTCACCAGACCCTGCACAATGTATAGAAGAATATATAGAAGAGCTCAGCTGGCCATGGATAATGCAGAGTTACATCTTTACACACTGTCACTTTATAACAATGCATTATACAGGGCCAACTCTGTTCTTCTAGCAGGAGAAACTCACCAGACCCTGCACAATGTATAGGAGAATATATAGAAGAGCTCAGCTGGCCATGGATAATGCAGAGTTACATCTTTACACACTGTCACTTTATAACAATGCATTATACAGGACCAACTCTGTTCTTCTAGCAGGAGAAACTCACCAGACCCTGCACAATGTATAGAAGAATATATAGAAGAGCTCAGCTGGCCATGGATAATGCAGAGTTACATCTTTACACACTGTCACTTTATAACAATGCATTATACAGGGCCAACTCTGTTCTTCTAGCAGGAGAAACTCACCAGACCCTGCACAATGTATAGAAGAATATATAGAAGAGCTCAGCTGGCCATGGATAATGCAGAGTTACATCTTTACACGCTGTCACTTTATAACAATGCATTATACAGGACCAACTCTGTTCTTCTAGCAGGAGAAACTCACCAGACCCTGCACAATGTATAGAAGAATATATAGAAGAGCTCAGCTGGCCATGGATAATGCAGAGTTACATCTTTACACGCTGTCACTTTATAACAATACATTATACAGGACCAACTCTGTTCTTCTAACAGGAGAAACTCACCAGACCCTGCACAATGTATAGAAGAATATATAGAAGAGCTCAGCTGGCCATGGATAATGCAGAGTTACATCTTTATACACTGTCACTTTATAACAATGCATTATACAGAACCATCTCTGTTCTTCTAGCAGGAGAAGCTCACCAGACCCTGCACAATGTATAGAAGAATATATAGAAGAGCTCAGCTGGCCATGGATAATGCAGAGTTACATCTTTACACACTGTCACTTTATAACAATACATTATACAGGACCAACTCTGTTCTTCTAGCAGGAGAAACTAAGCAGACCCTGCACAATGTATAGAAGAATATATAGAAGAGCTCAGCTGGCCATGGATAATGCAGAGTTACATCTTTACACACTGTCACTTTATAACAATGCATTATACAGGACCAACTCTGTTATTCTAACAGGAGAAACTCACCAGACCCTGCACAATATATAGAAGAATATATAGAAGAGCTAAGCTAGCCATGGATAATGCAGAGTTACATCTTTACACACTGTCACTTTATAACAATGCATTATACAGGACCAACTCTGTTCTTCTAGCAGGAGAAACTCACCAGACCCTGCACAATGTATAGAAGAATATATAGAAGAGCTCAGCTGGCCATGGATAATGCAGAGTTACATCTTTACACACTGTCACTTTATAACAATGCATTATACAGGACCAACTCTGTTCTTCTATCAGGAGAAACTCACCAGACCCTGCACAATGTATAGAATATATAGAAGAGCTAAGCTAGCCATGGATAATGCAGAGTTACATCTTTACACACTGTCACTTTATAACAATGCATTATACAGGGCCAACTCTGTTCTTCTAGCAGGAGAAACTCACCAGGCCCTGCATAATGTATAGAAGAATATATAGAAGAGCTCAACTGGCCATGGATAATGCAGAGTTACATCTTTACACACTGTCACTTTATAACAATACATTATACAGGACCAACTCTGTTATTCTAACAGGAGAAACTCACCAGACCCTGCACAATATATAGAAGAATATATAGAAGAGCTCAGCTGGCCATGGATAATGCAGAGTTACATCTTTACACACTGTCACTTTATAACAATGCATTATACAGGACCAACTCTGTTCTTCTAGCAGGAGAAACTCACCAGACCCTGCACAATGTATAGAAGAATATATAGAAGAGCTCAGCTGGCCATGGATAATGCAGAGTTACATCTTTACACACTGTCACTTTATAACAATGCATTATACAGGGCCAACTCTGTTCTTCTAGCAGGAGAAACTCACCAGACCCTGCACAATGTATAGAAGAATATATAGAAGAGCTCAGCTGGCCATGGATAATGCAGAGTTACATCTTTACACACTGTCACTTTATAACAATGCATTATACAGGACCAACTCTGTTCTTCTAGCAGGAGAAACTCACCAGACCCTGCACAATGTATAGAAGAATATATAGAAGAGCTCAGCTGGCCATGGATAATGCAGAGTTACATCTTTATACACTGTCACTTTATAACAATGCATTATACAGGGCCAACTCTGTTCTTCTAGCAGGAGAAACTCACCAGACCCTGCACAATGTATAGAAGAATATATAGAAGAGCTCAGCTGGCCATGGATAATGCAGAGTTACATCTTTACACACTGTCACTTTATAACAATACATTATACAGGACCAACTCTGTTATTCTAACAGGAGAAACTCACCAGACCCTGCACAATATATAGAAGAATATATAGAAGAGCTAAGCTAGCCATGGATAATGCAGAGTTACATCTTTACACACTGTCACTTTATAACAATGCATTATACAGGGCCAACTCTGTTCTTCTAGCAGGAGAAACTCACCAGGCCCTGCACAATGTATAGAAGAATATATAGAAGAGCTCAGCTGGCCATGGATAATGCAGAGTTACATCTTTACACACTGTCACTTTATAACAATGCATTATACAGGACCAACTCTGTTCTTCTAGCAGGAGAAACTCACCAGACCCTGCACAATGTATAGAAGAATATATAGAAGAGCTCAGCTGGCCATGGATAATGCAGAGTTACATCTTTACACACTGTCACTTTATAACAATGCATTATACAGGGCCAACTCTGTTCTTCTAGCAGGAGAAACTCACCAGACCCTGCACAATGTATAGGAGAATATATAGAAGAGCTCAGCTGGCCATGGATAATGCAGAGTTACATCTTTACACACTGTCACTTTATAACAATGCATTATACAGGACCAACTCTGTTCTTCTAGCAGGAGAAACTCACCAGACCCTGCACAATGTATAGAAGAATATATAGAAGAGCTCAGCTGGCCATGGATAATGCAGAGTTACATCTTTACACACTGTCACTTTATAACAATGCATTATACAGGGCCAACTCTGTTCTTCTAGCAGGAGAAACTCACCAGACCCTGCACAATGTATAGAAGAATATATAGAAGAGCTCAGCTGGCCATGGATAATGCAGAGTTACATCTTTACACGCTGTCACTTTATAACAATGCATTATACAGGACCAACTCTGTTCTTCTAGCAGGAGAAACTCACCAGACCCTGCACAATGTATAGAAGAATATATAGAAGAGCTCAGCTGGCCATGGATAATGCAGAGTTACATCTTTACACGCTGTCACTTTATAACAATACATTATACAGGACCAACTCTGTTCTTCTAACAGGAGAAACTCACCAGACCCTGCACAATGTATAGAAGAATATATAGAAGAGCTCAGCTGGCCATGGATAATGCAGAGTTACATCTTTATACACTGTCACTTTATAACAATGCATTATACAGAACCATCTCTGTTCTTCTAGCAGGAGAAGCTCACCAGACCCTGCACAATGTATAGAAGAATATATAGAAGAGCTCAGCTGGCCATGGATAATGCAGAGTTACATCTTTACACACTGTCACTTTATAACAATACATTATACAGGACCAACTCTGTTCTTCTAGCAGGAGAAACTAAGCAGACCCTGCACAATGTATAGAAGAATATATAGAAGAGCTCAGCTGGCCATGGATAATGCAGAGTTACATCTTTACACACTGTCACTTTATAACAATGCATTATACAGGACCAACTCTGTTATTCTAACAGGAGAAACTCACCAGACCCTGCACAATATATAGAAGAATATATAGAAGAGCTAAGCTAGCCATGGATAATGCAGAGTTACATCTTTACACACTGTCACTTTATAACAATGCATTATACAGGACCAACTCTGTTCTTCTAGCAGGAGAAACTCACCAGACCCTGCACAATGTATAGAAGAATATATAGAAGAGCTCAGCTGGCCATGGATAATGCAGAGTTACATCTTTACACACTGTCACTTTATAACAATGCATTATACAGGACCAACTCTGTTCTTCTATCAGGAGAAACTCACCAGACCCTGCACAATGTATAGAATATATAGAAGAGCTAAGCTAGCCATGGATAATGCAGAGTTACATCTTTACACACTGTCACTTTATAACAATGCATTATACAGGGCCAACTCTGTTCTTCTAGCAGGAGAAACTCACCAGGCCCTGCATAATGTATAGAAGAATATATAGAAGAGCTCAACTGGCCATGGATAATGCAGAGTTACATCTTTACACACTGTCACTTTATAACAATACATTATACAGGACCAACTCTGTTATTCTAACAGGAGAAACTCACCAGACCCTGCACAATATATAGAAGAATATATAGAAGAGCTCAGCTGGCCATGGATAATGCAGAGTTACATCTTTACACACTGTCACTTTATAACAATGCATTATACAGGACCAACTCTGTTCTTCTAGCAGGAGAAACTCACCAGACCCTGCACAATGTATAGAAGAATATATAGAAGAGCTCAGCTGGCCATGGATAATGCAGAGTTACATCTTTACACACTGTCACTTTATAACAATGCATTATACAGGGCCAACTCTGTTCTTCTAGCAGGAGAAACTCACCAGACCCTGCACAATGTATAGAAGAATATATAGAAGAGCTCAGCTGGCCATGGATAATGCAGAGTTACATCTTTACACACTGTCACTTTATAACAATGCATTATACAGGACCAACTCTGTTCTTCTAGCAGGAGAAACTCACCAGACCCTGCACAATGTATAGAAGAATATATAGAAGAGCTCAGCTGGCCATGGATAATGCAGAGTTACATCTTTACACACTGTCACTTTATAACAATGCATTATACAGGGCCAACTCTGTTCTTCTAGCAGGAGAAACTCACCAGACCCTGCACAATGTATAGAAGAATATATAGAAGAGCTCAGCTGGCCATGGATAATGCAGAGTTACATCTTTACACGCTGTCACTTTATAACAATGCATTATACAGGACCAACTCTGTTCTTCTAGCAGGAGAAACTCACCAGACCCTGCACAATGTATAGAAGAATATATAGAAGAGCTCAGCTGGCCATGGATAATGCAGAGTTACATCTTTACACGCTGTCACTTTATAACAATACGTTATACAGGACCAACTCTGTTCTTCTAACAGGAGAAACTCACCAGACCCTGCACAATGTATAGAAGAATATATAGAAGAGCTCAGCTGGCCATGGATAATGCAGAGTTACATCTTTATACACTGTCACTTTATAACAATGCATTATACAGAACCATCTCTGTTCTTCTAGCAGGAGAAGCTCACCAGACCCTGCACAATGTATAGAAGAATACATAGAAGAGCTCAGCTGGCCATGGATAATGCAGAGTTACATCTTTACACACTGTCACTTTATAACAATACATTATACAGGACCAACTCTGTTCTTCTAGCAGGAGAAACTAACCAGACCCTGCACAATGTATAGAAGAATATATAGAAGAGCTCAGCTGGCCATGGATAATGCAGAGTTACATCTTTACACACTGTCACTTTATAACAATGCATTATACAGGACCAACTCTGTTATTCTAACAGGAGAAACTCACCAGACCCTGCACAATATATAGAAGAATATATAGAAGAGCTAAGCTAGCCATGGATAATGCAGAGTTACATCTTTACACACTGTCACTTTATAACAATGCATTATACAGGACCAACTCTGTTCTTCTAGCAGGAGAAACTCACCAGACCCTGCACAATGTATAGAAGAATATATAGAAGAGCACAGCTGGCCATGGATAATGCAGAGTTACATCTTTACACACTGTCACTTTATAACAATGCATTATACAGGACCAACTCTGTTCTTCTATCAGGAGAAACTCACCAGACCCTGCACAATGTATAGAATATATAGAAGAGCTAAGCTAGCCATGGATAATGCAGAGTTACATCTTTACACACTGTCACTTTATAACAATGCATTATACAGGGCCAACTCTGTTCTTCTAGCAGGAGAAACTCACCAGGCCCTGCACAATGTATAGAAGAATATATAGAAGAGCTCAGCTGGCCATGGATAATGCAGAGTTACATCTTTACACACTGTCACTTTATAACAATGCATTATACAGGACCAACTCTGTTCTTCTAGCAGGAGAAACTCACCAGACCCTGCACAATGTATAGAAGAATATATAGAAGAGCTCAGCTGGCCATGGATAATGCAGAGTTACATCTTTACACACTGTCACTTTATAACAATGCATTATACAGGGCCAACTCTGTTCTTCTAGCAGGAGAAACTCACCAGACCCTGCACAATGTATAGAAGAATATATAGAAGAGCTCAGCTGGCCATGGATAATGCAGAGTTACATCTTTACACACTGTCACTTTATAACAATGCATTATACAGGACCAACTCTGTTCTTCTAGCAGGAGAAACTCACCAGACCCTGCACAATGTATAGAAGAATATATAGAAGAGCTCAGCTGGCCATGGATAATGCAGAGTTACATCTTTACACACTGTCACTTTATAACAATGCATTATACAGGGCCAACTCTGTTCTTCTAGCAGGAGAAACTCACCAGACCCTGCACAATGTATAGAAGAATATATAGAAGAGCTCAGCTGGCCATGGATAATGCAGAGTTACATCTTTACACGCTGTCACTTTATAACAATGCATTATACAGGACCAACTCTGTTCTTCTAGCAGGAGAAACTCACCAGACCCTGCACAATGTATAGAAGAATATATAGAAGAGCTCAGCTGGCCATGGATAATGCAGAGTTACATCTTTACACGCTGTCACTTTATAACAATACGTTATACAGGACCAACTCTGTTCTTCTAACAGGAGAAACTCACCAGACCCTGCACAATGTATAGAAGAATATATAGAAGAGCTCAGCTGGCCATGGATAATGCAGAGTTACATCTTTATACACTGTCACTTTATAACAATGCATTATACAGAACCATCTCTGTTCTTCTAGCAGGAGAAGCTCACCAGACCCTGCACAATGTATAGAAGAATACATAGAAGAGCTCAGCTGGCCATGGATAATGCAGAGTTACATCTTTACACACTGTCACTTTATAACAATACATTATACAGGACCAACTCTGTTCTTCTAGCAGGAGAAACTAACCAGACCCTGCACAATGTATAGAAGAATATATAGAAGAGCTCAGCTGGCCATGGATAATGCAGAGTTACATCTTTACACACTGTCACTTTATAACAATGCATTATACAGGACCAACTCTGTTATTCTAACAGGAGAAACTCACCAGACCCTGCACAATATATAGAAGAATATATAGAAGAGCTAAGCTAGCCATGGATAATGCAGAGTTACATCTTTACACACTGTCACTTTATAACAATGCATTATACAGGACCAACTCTGTTCTTCTAGCAGGAGAAACTCACCAGACCCTGCACAATGTATAGAAGAATATATAGAAGAGCACAGCTGGCCATGGATAATGCAGAGTTACATCTTTACACACTGTCACTTTATAACAATGCATTATACAGGACCAACTCTGTTCTTCTATCAGGAGAAACTCACCAGACCCTGCACAATGTATAGAATATATAGAAGAGCTAAGCTAGCCATGGATAATGCAGAGTTACATCTTTACACACTGTCACTTTATAACAATGCATTATACAGGGCCAACTCTGTTCTTCTAGCAGGAGAAACTCACCAGGCCCTGCACAATGTATAGAAGAATATATAGAAGAGCTCAGCTGGCCATGGATAATGCAGAGTTACATCTTTACACACTGTCACTTTATAACAATACATTATACAGGACCAACTCTGTTATTCTAACAGGAGAAACTCACCAGACCCTGCACAATATATAGAAGAATATATAGAAGAGCTCAGCTGGCCATGGATAATGCAGAGTTACATCTTTACACACTGTCACTTTATAACAATGCATTATACAGGGCCAACTCTGTTCTTCTAGCAGGAGAAACTCACCAGACCCTGCACAATGTATAGAATATATAGAAGAGCTCAGCTGTCCATGGATAATGCAGAGTTACAACTTTACACACTGTCACTTTATAACAATGCATTATACAGGGCCAACTCTGTTCTTCTAGCAGGAGAAACTCACCAGACCCTGCACAATGTATAGAATATATAGAAGAGCTAAGCTAGCCATGGATAATGCAGAGTTACATCTTTACACACTGTCACTTTATAACAATGCATTATACAGGACCAACTCTGTTCTTCTAGCAGGAGAAACTCACCAGACCCTGCACAATGTATAGAAGAATATATAGAAGAGCTCAGCTGGCCATGGATAATGCGGAGTTACATCTTTACACACTGTCACTTTATAACAATGCATTATACAGGGCCAACTCTGTTCTACTAGCAGGAGAAACTCACCAGACCCTGCACAATGTATAGAATATATAGAAGAGCTCACCAGACCTTGCACAATGTATAGAATATATAGAAGAGCTTACCAGACCCTGCACCATGTATAGCTGGGTTGCTGAGATACACATCTTTGACCATGGACCCCTGTGTGTCTGGGGGTAACTCTGTTTGACTCTCTCTCTCCCTGGAAATCCCACTAACAAACTATTGTTTTATCACCTGTAATACACAGTCTCGTGACTCCATAGCTGGTAACTGGCCCTGACCCTATAGAATTTGGTTGGCTGCAGGATTCAGCCATGCTCAGGCAGTAATTGATCTATTCATGCCACTTCTGACAAGAGAAGGGTAAGCCAGCAGGAGCGGTGTTATGACTTGGACCCCCCTCCTGCCTGCACAGAGATACTGTCACCAGCGCAGACATTAACATTTCAGCTAATAGAGATGTCAGCGCCGCTTAGAGATTATGAACTCCGCGTCAGTCACCAATTAATGAGACTGTGAAAGGTCCCGAAACTAGAGTCTGACGAAAGGCAGAGCATTATCTTCCAAGCTGACCCCGTCCGACAGAACCCAGGCTGGTGGGCTATACAGGCTCTCTGCAGAGGAATTAACCCAGCGGAGGCAGAAGCAGGTGTCCAAAAAAGTCTTGGTTGACTCGGTAATTCTTTGTGAGAAAAGCATCAATACGAGGGACTTCCTAATCCAATTGGCAAATGATCAGACAGTAAAACAAAACCAGGGGATGCGCCAATCTGAAATCCTTAGCAAACTCTCCATAAAAGCCCTTCTCAACGGTCCCGAATTTGCCAGGGGAGGTTCTGTTTTTTGGGGCCCTGTCTAGTCAAGGTCTGTCCCGGCATTAATACTGCTCATACACAGTGCTTTGCGCAGTCACAGGCAGTGGTGTATCTTGGTTTTTTGCTGCCCTAGGCTGACAAAATTTGGGCACCCCACCCCCTACCCACGATGCACATCCACGACATGACCCATAACCCATATTGCACACCAAGGACATGTCCCATCAACCCATTTACATGCCTCCATCACCCCATTACAAACACATTGCCAATATTCCCCAGCCAATTTGCCCAAAAATATGCCAGTATTTGCCATTTAATCTGCCCCTGCTAATTTGCCCAATATTATGCCAGTATTATTTTGACCATTAATATGCCCCAGCCAATTTGCCCAATAATATGCCACTATTTGCCATTTAATATGCCCCTGCCAATTTGCCCAATAATATGCCAGTATTATTTGCCATTTAATATGCCAGTATTTGCCATTTAATATGCCCCTTCCAATTTGCCCAGTATTATTTGCCATTTAATATGCCCCAGCCAATTTGCCCAATAATATGCCAGTAATTGCCATTTAACAATTTTAATTTTATTTATTTAGAAAGTTTTTTTACCAGGAAGAATACATTGAGATTTCTCTCGTTTTCAAGTATGTCCTGATGACCCAGTGCAGAATGGAGTTACACAGTTACACATTTAACAGTAGATTTAAAATAAATACATACATACATCCATATATTAAAAAAGTTGAAAGGATTCATACATATATTAAAGAAGTTGAAACAATAATATGCCCTGCCAATTTGCCCAATAATATGTCAGTGTTATTCTGCCATTTTATATGCCCCTGCCAATTTGCCCAATAATATGCCAGTGTTATTTGCAATTTAATATGCCCCTGCCAATTTGCCCAATAATATGCCAGTATTATTTGCCATTTAATATGCCCCAGCCAATTTGCCCAATAATATGCCAGTGTTATTTGCCATTTAATATGCCCCTGCTAATTTGCCCAATAATATGCCAGTGTTATTTGCCATTTAATATGCCCCAGCCAACTTTCCCAATAATATGTCAGTGTTATTTGCCATTTAATATGCCCCAGTTAATTTGCCCAATAGTATGCCAGTGTTATTTGCCATGTAATATGCCCCAGCCAATTTGCCCAATAATATGCCAGTGTTAGTTGCCATTTAATATGCCCCTGCTAATTTGCCCAATAATATGCCAGTGTTATTTGCCATTTTATATGCCCCAGCCAATTTGCCCAATAATATGCCAGTGTTATTTGCCATTTAATATGCCCCTGCCAACTTTCCCAATAATATGCCAGTGTTAGTTGCCATTAATATGCCCCAGCCAATTTGCCCAATAATATGCCAGTGTTAGTTGCCATTAATAAGCCCCAGCCAATTTGCCCAATAATATGCCAGTGTTAGTTGCCATTAATAAGCCCCAGCCAATTTGCCCAAAATTATGCCAGTGTAATTTGCCATTTAATATGCCCCTGCCAATTTGCCCAATAATATGCCAGTGTAATTTGCCATTTAATATGCCCCAGCCAATTTGCCCAATAATATGCCAGTGTTATTTGACATTAATATGCCCCAGCCAATTTGCCCAATAATATGCCAGTGTTATTTGCCATTTAATATGCCCCTGCCAACTTTCCCAATAATATGCCAGTGTTATTTGCCATTTAATATGCCCCAGTTAATTTGCCCAATAGTATGCCAGTGTTATTTGCCATTTAATATGCCCCTGCCAACTTTCCCAATAATATGCCAGTGTTATTTGCCATGTAATATGCCCCAGCCAATTTGCCCAATAATATGCCAGTGTTATTTGCCATTTAATATGCCCCTGCTAATTTGCCCAATAATATGCCAGTGTTATTTGCCATTTTATATGCCCCAGCCAATTTGCCCAATAATATGCCAGTGTTATTTGCCATTTAATATGCCCCAGTTAATTTGCCCAATAGTATGCCAGTGTTATTTGCCATGTAATATGCCCCAGCCAATTTGCCCAATAATATGCCAGTGTTATTTGCCATTTATTATGCCCCTGCTAATTTGCCCAATAGTATGCCAGTGTTATTTGCCATTTAATATGACCCTGCCAACTTTCCCAATAATATGTCAGTGTTATTTGCCATTTAATATGCCCCAGTTAATTTGCCCAATAGTATGCCAGTGTTATTTGCCATGTAATATGCCCCAGCCAATTTGCCCAATAATATGCCAGTGTTAGTTGCCATTTAATATGCCCCTGCTAATTTGCCCAATAATATGCCAGTGTTATTTGCCATTTTATATGCCCCAGCCAATTTGCCCAATAATATGCCAGTGTTATTTGCCATTTAATATGCCCCTGCCAACTTTCCCAATAATATGCCAGTGTTAGTTGCCATTAATATGCCCCAGCCAATTTGCCCAATAATATGCCAGTGTTAGTTGCCATTAATAAGCCCCAGCCAATTTGCCCAATAATATGCCAGTGTTAGTTGCCATTAATAAGCCCCAGCCAATTTGCCCAAAATTATGCCAGTGTAATTTGCCATTTAATATGCCCCTGCCAATTTGCCCAATAATATGCCAGTGTTATTTGACATTAATAAGCCCCTGCCAATTTGCCCAATAATATGCCAGTGTAATTTGCCATTTAATATGCCCCAGCCAATTTGCCCAATAATATGCCAGTGTTATTTGACATTAATATGCCCCAGCCAATTTGCCCAATAATATGCCAGTGTTATTTGCCATGTAATATGCCCCAGCCAATTTGCCCAATAATATGCCAGTGTTAGTTGCCATTTAATATGCCCCTGCTAATTTGCCCAATAATATGCCAGTGTTATTTGCCATTTTATATGCCCCAGCCAATTTGCCCAATAATATGCCAGTGTTATTTGCCATTTAATATGCCCCAGTTAATTTGCCCAATAGTATGCCAGTGTTATTTGCCATGTAATATGCCCCAGCCAATTTGCCCAATAATATGCCAGTGTTATTTGCCATTAATAAGCCCCAACCAATTTGCCAAATAATATGCCAGTGTTATTTGCCATTTATTATGCCCCTGCTAATTTGCCCAATAGTATGCCAGTGTTATTTGCCATTTAATATGCCCCAGCCAATTTGCTCAATAATATGCCTGTGTAAGTTGCTATTTAATATGCCCCTGCTAATTTGCCCAATAATATGCCAGTGTTATTTGCCATTTATTATGCCCCTGCTAATTTGCCCAATAGTATGCCAGTGTTATTTGCCATTTAATATGCCCCAGCCAATTTGCTCAATAATATGGCTGTGTAAGTTGCTATTTAATATGCCCCTGCTAATTTGCCCAATAGTATGCCAGTGTTATTTGCCATTTAGTATGCCCCAGCCAATTTGCCCAATATTAAGCCAGTGTTATTTGACATTAATAAGCCCCTGCCAATTTGCCCAAATCCCCCCATCTCCCCAGCACTTACCTTTCCCTGGTGGCTAGTGGCAGGCAGCATGGTCTCCTCCATGCTGCCTGTTCGACTCCCGGGCGGTTGTGCCGACAGGTCATGTGACCCGGCGCATGTCTGACGTCAGCGCGCCGGTCACGTGACCTGTCGGCACTTCCGTGTCACACTGCACGGGGAGCCGAACAGGCAGCACGGAGGTTTCTCTGTCACACAGCACGGGAGGTTTCTCTGTCACACAGCATGGGAGGTTTCTCTGTCACACACTGCACGGAGGTTTCTCTGTCACACACTACACGGAGGTTTCTCTGTCACACAGCACGGGAGGTTTCTCTGTCACACAGCATGGGAGGTTTCTCTGTGCTGCCTGTTCGGCTCCCCGTGCAGCCTGGCAGGTCAGAGATGGTGAAGGGGGGGATCTTCCGAAAAAATTCCTCTCCTCGGTGCTACCTAGGATGCCTCGTCCGTGATGCCTCGTCTACGATGCCTCGCGGTAAATACAGCACTGGTCACAGGCATCATGGCGTTTTAAATGTGCGGTTACAGTCCTGAAGCCCACTGAGCCCTACCTCTGCCCCGAGGACAGAGTCCCAAAGAGGCACTGTCCCAGGGAAAGGGAGGAATATGGCAGCTTCACTTTATGGCCACTCGTGAGTACCATCCAATTACTCCCCAGTTCATGTACGCTTACTTGGCGAGATTGGACACTTAACGGCATGACGCCTGTGTACATCAGCTATGCCTGTATATGACTTTAGGCCAATGTAGCCGAGTTGAAAAAAAATTCACCAATGCAACTGAATGAGAGAATAATTCACGTCTCAGTTCTCTGCAAATCTCTCTTTATTGAGCAGACCCTGTAGTAAGATCCCTAGGGATAGCATACAGCTGTATGTATTAGTCCTGGCAGTCACATGACCTCGGTGTATAAATACATACAGAGGGATACTTGTGCAAGGTTCTAAAAGTGATAACATGCCTTCGGTTCCCATGGTGATAGCTTCACTTTCAGAGCTTTGCCCCCAGTATTGACTTTGATACACAACTCCCACAAGCTGTAAGGCGCACTCCAGAGCCCCCCCCCCCCCCCCCCCCCCCCCTTTCTGGCTGTTTTACATTGATTAACGACTCTGTTTGCCTAAAGTCTATGATGTTTTGTCACTTTTAGTTACTGATTATGTAGCTTGTAAATGTTAAATATTATACTGCCACCTTGTGGAAAAGAATAGTATCTACCTTCCCTGCAATGATCTGCTGACTTATTGCAAACTCTATTGTTACTCTATTAAAATCACTCAGCCTAAACATTACTTACACAGTGAATGAAGAGAATAAGAAAGGATGAAAAATGATTGTGTTGGTAAAATGCCTAAAATCAGACAAAATATATGTATTAAATGTGTCTGTGGAGTCTCAAGCTTATGACATCATCTTGCGGCTTGATATGTAGATGACATATTTCCCAGTGCAATGAGCCACAGGTGATGTCATAAGCACGAGACATGTAAACCATGTATTTCTCGTAGTAGAATTGCACAGTCGCTATGGTTGTGTGCACTTGCAGGCTAACTCTAAATTGGAGCTGGGACATTGGTAACTGATATCACGCTGCTGCCAAGTCTTCCACTTGTGTTACTTTGACATCCAGCTGCCCTTAAGAAATCCCCCCCCTGCCATTTCCCCGCTGAATTCAGATAGATGTTAATGGGATTGTTGTTCAGACAGACTATGCCATGTTCAAGGTGGCGCAGTGTGCTGTGATGTAATCACGATTGCATCTTAGCTTGTGCGATCCGGCGCTGTGCCGCTGGAGGAGCCCCTTTTGACTGTACAATGAGGGGTCCTTGACTCGCTCTCTGTTAGGTAAGAAGGAGTACTTTGTCACAGCAACAGCTGGCGGTTGATCCCTTGTTACATTCATGGTGCTGATGGGCAGTTTTTGAACTGCAGCAAATGAGGCCAATCAAGATTACTTTCATTTCATTACTTCAAGGACGCACTTATACTTTCACCAGTGTGTCTAATTCCCCTCTGGTCTCGAATTGCTCCAAACACATTATACTTCTGACGGCTGCAGGAACGCCTCTGCTTTACTGTACGGTGATGCCAGGCCGGGGTGTACAAGTGGCTATAGAGGGGTAGGAATGGAGTAAATGAACCCATTCCACTCCAAAAGCTGCTTTAATATCTGGCGAGTGTTATTTGACAAGCCCCCCCCCCGCCCCAGTGATAAGTTATGACTGTTAGGGTGCTTTTTTGATTGTGGTATACCATTGCATCCCATTCATTCACTTGGTCTGGGGGACAGGTGAATATGTATTTGTTCATTAAAGCATTTCTATTTGGAATGCACTTGATGCAATCTTTCAATTAAGTATAATGGGCATATGTGCCTTGATAGCTAACAATGGCAACGCATTTAACCAGGGAAGGGGGGTTGCAATATTCTCGTCTTCAGTTACGTCCTGGGCATGTTACACGTAGTCAGCCTTTCAGTGCGGTGCTTCTATTACTCAAATTAATGGCACTCTTTTTATTGACCTCAGCCTAGGGCAGGCCGGTAAAAAATTGACATCAGGCCAATGTTAAGTATATGGAGACAGTACCAAGGCCGGTATTTTTTTAAAGAAAAGGTGGCAACCCTACCTCAGCCTGGTAAAGTGCTGAGGTGACCCTACCAGGAATCGAACCTGCAGCGTTGAGGATTGCACAGATTCTGCAGTTGGTGCGTTATCCCACAGACAGATATTTGTTTCCAAACGAAGGAAAGCTTGTGTTTGCTGTAACACAATGATTCCAGTGTGTCTGTGGTGTCTTCTGTTTATGAGATCACCTGTGGTAGTAAATTTGCATATCAAGCCACAGGTGATGTCATAAAAATGAGACACCAAGTTTTTCCACGCATTTTTCTCCTCTTATTTGATGTGTTTGCTGCAATTCTGCGAAGATCATTTTCCCAATCGTTAGTGTGAATGTAGAGATTCACAGGATAAGCCTTGTTTAGGTTCTTTCCTTTCTAATTAAACGTGCTGTGCATTGCACTAGTAGATCAGACTCATTTCTTTCTAATGTGGACATACAGTACCTCATTGTTTATCACAATAGCTGCAATTTGTTTTTTTTTACCCACACTTTTAATTGGCGAGAAAATGCAAAAAATATGGTCCATAAAGGCTGTGAATTTCCCCATTGTTATGTTCGGCGCCCCCTGCTGTGAGTAGAGGGTCAGGCAAGGAAATCGCCACATCGGGGATGGTCAATCATAGCATAAGTGTCTTAATTTGCCTCATATGTCATTTTTAGTGCAACAGCTCCCGGCTCTCAATGCAGAAATTGCACATTAAATGTGAACCAAAAAGCCACTCTGTTTAAAAATAAAAAAAGCTCTTTTTTTGTATTTTGCAGCTGACTCTTTTATCTCTTTTTCTTCCTTTCTTGATATTATTCATATTTACCGAGCAAACTGTAATACAGTATATTACGAAATGAATGGGTTATATCTACGTTTAGCGTCATATGTTCAGCTGGTCTCAGGAAACGCCATATAATAAAGATTGGGAAACAATAAAATAACAACAGTCTTCACTGTAATAAAATGAAAAGGATAGACAACCCCTATGTTGGACCCAAATCCCCCGGCTCTCTTTCCTCCTCCGGTGTTCGTCTTTTCCAGGAGCTCAGAATGTCTCTGGTATAGTCGTGTGATTGTGTATGTGACTGTACGTGACGGTATGTATTTGCTACTATGTGTGTATGTATAAGGGACTGTGTGTGTATGTATTAGGGACTGTATGCGTGTGAGACTGCATGTGTGTGTATGAGACTGCGTGCATGTGTGAAACTGCGTGTGTGTAAGACTACATGCTTGTGTGAAACTGCGTGTGTGTGAGACTACATGCTTGTGTGAAACTGCGTGTGTGTGAGACTACATGCTTGTGTGATACTGTGTCTGCGTGAGACTACATGCTTGTGTAAAACTGCGTGTGTGAGACTACATGCTTGTGTGAAACTGCGTGTGCGTGAGACTACATGCTTGTGTGATACTGTGTGCGTGAGACTACATGCTTGTGTAAAACTGCGTGTGCGTGAGACTACATGCTTGTGTGAAACTGCATGTGCGTAAGACTACATGCTTGTGTGAAACTCCGTGTGTGTGACTACATGCTTGTGTGATACTGTGTGTGCGTGAGACTACATGCTTGTGTGAAACTGCGTGTGTGTGAGGCTACATGCTTGTGTGAAACTGCATGTGCGTAAGACTACATGCTTGTGTGAAACTGTGTGTGTGTGACTACATGCTTGTGTGATACTGTGTGCGTGTGAGGCTACATGCTTGTGTGAAACTGCGTGTGTGTGAGGCTACATGCTTGTGTAAAACTGCATGTGTGTGAGGCTACATGCTTGTGTGAAACTGTGTGTGTGTGAGGCTACATGCGTGTGTGAGGCTACATGCTTGTGTGATACTGTGTGCGTGTGAGGCTACATGCTTGTGTGAAACTGCGTGTGCGTGAGACTACATGCTTGTTTAAAACTGCGTGTGCGTGAGACTACATGCTTGTGTGAAACTGCGTGTGTGTGAGACTACATGCTTGTGTGAAACTGCGTGTGCGTGAGACTACATGCTTGTGTGAAACTGCGTGTGCGTGAGACTACATGCTTGTGTGATACTGTGTGCGTGAGACTACATGCTTGTGTGAAACTGCGTGTGTGTGAGGCTACATGCTTGTGTGAAACTGCGTGTGCGTGAGACTACATGCTTGTGTGAAACTGCGTGTGCGTGAGACTACATGCTTGTGTGAAACTGCGTGTGCGTGAGACTACATGCTTGTGTGAAACTGCGTGTGCGTGAGACTACATGCTTGTGTGATACTGTGTGCGTGAGACTACATGCTTGTGTGAAACTGCGTGTGTGTGAGGCTACATGCTTGTGTGAAACTGCGTGTGCGTGAGACTACATGCTTGTGTGAAACTGCGTGTGCGTGAGACTACATGCTTGTGTGAAACTGCGTGTGCGTGAGACTACATGCTTGTGTGATACTGTGTGCGTGAGACTACATGCTTGTGTGAAACTGCGTGTGTGTGAGGCTACATGCTTGTGTGATACTGTGTGCGTGTGAGACTACATGCTTGTGTGAAACTGCGTGTGGGACCTTCACTAAATGGACTCGCGTGTACGGACTATCATGACTCTATATGACGATTGTAGTGCAGTACTACATATGTTGAGAATAAGGGACTTGTAGGGAACTGAGAAGGGAAATTCAAATGAAGGCCAAAATAGCAGAGTTGGAAAGATTCTCTCATTCATTTTCCCACCTCAGCTACTTTGGCCTCAAGTTTGAAACTCGCTTCTCAATTCCCTGCAGTTTAATTGATCTCTTTCATGAGTAAATGGGCTCACCACCTTTTCTCCATCCTCGGTACTGTCTCCATAGACCACATTGGCCTGGTGGCTGCCCTATCCAGTCAGTGAGACCAATATCGTGGCTCCATGCCACGTGGCCTGTATCAGAAGCAGATGTCCCACGCAGTACATGTCAGATTTGCCCGAGGAGTACATAGAGATAATATGTGTGCATGACCGCCGGGTAAGAGGGCCCAATCTGCCCTCCTAAATGGGCTAGCTCTTACTTTGCAAACTATCAATCCACATCCAGTATTTATGAGAAAGAGATCCTAGCATTACCAGATAAACAGGCATTATCAGCCGCAAATTAACATATATCACGAGGGGATGGAATGTGGAGACAGTACATTTGAGTTAATCACTGCCGGGCATCAAATAGGAGCAGACTGAAGGTCATTATCTTATAATAGGATTATTATCTACATAAACGGATCAGTAAAGCATGTTGTCTGCGTAGAGGCTGCAGAGGAGAGACAGATTATCTGCCCAAAATAAAGAAGAAAGAATAATAGAACTGCTTCTGGGACACATGCAAAATACATTGATCTCTATCAGTAGCACCACCAGCCTTGATAAGCAGCCAATGGTCACCCCTGAATGAGCAGAATGTCAGTGGTCTAAAAAGGGAGAAATCAGCAGGAAAATTCCACTGGTTTCCATTGTGATTCTGGGGTTAAAGGTCTAGATAAGGAACAATCAGCAGGAACATTCCATTGGCTTCCATGGTGATTCTGGGGTTAAAGGTCTAGATAAGGAACAATCAGCAGGAACATTCCATTGGTTTCCATGGTGATTCTGGAGTTAAAGGTCTAGATAAGGAACGATCAGCAGGAACATTCCATTGGTTTCCATGGTGATTCTGGGGTTAAAGGTCTAGATAGGGAACAATCCGCAGGAACATTCCATTGGTTTCCATGGTGATTCTGAGGGTAAAGGTCTAGATAGGGAACAATCAGCAGGATCATTCCATTGGTTTCCATGGTGATTCTGAGGGTAAAGGTCTAGATAAGGAACAATCAGCAGGATCATTCCATTGGTTTCCATGGTGATTCTGGTGTGTACAGTTTAAATAGTGGAACAATCAGCAGGAACATTCCATTGGTTTCCATGGTGATTTTGAGGTTAAAGGTCTAGATAGGGAACAATCAGCAGTTACATTCCATTGGTTTCCATGGTGATTCTGAGGTTAAAGGTCTAGAAAGGGAACAATCAGCAGTTACATTCCATTGGTTTCCATGGTGATTCTGGAGGAATCAGTATAAAATCAATGATTTTCTTTTTTTATTGTAAGCAATTCAGCCGGCAATTGGCTGCGAACGTGTTGATCCAAAGACGGATTCGGTCCACGTTTTCCCTATAAATCAAGAAATGCTTTATTTTATTTTATCTTTCTTTTTTTTTTTTTCTTCTTCTTTTATTATATTTTTAAATGAAGCACGGAACATTTCCTGAGAAACATGAACTAATCTTCCTTTAACACCATAAATCAAATCCTAGGGAGATATAAATTCCAATTTTAGAGGATACAGAGTGCACAAATAAAGAATAGAATTAGGTGGAAAATAATTAGCATTTATGATTTACACGTATAATACCTTTTCGGTGCGTTTCAATCTCTCTCAAAAATATTTTTTTTTTTTAAAAAAAATTAAAAAATAAAAAGAAACATCATTTTTAATTAACTGATAAACTATTAATCACATTTTTGCACTGTTAGGTGACACATTATTCATTTAGATAGGATGGCTGTGAACTTAAACTAATCACATCTGATTTGTTCACATCGACTTGATTGAAATACATTTAACCAGCACATACAGCAAGCGAATATGGGATTTCTCTCCTAATCTTCAGAGTCTGCCGCTGAGTTAATAAGGGCAATTTTTTTTTTCTCTTTAAATGAGACCACTATTTCTTAATCTGCATATCAAAATCAAGAGGAACTTAATTGGCAAACACATATTGCTGAAATCTAATCACTATACAAGTTTAGGTTACTTTATGGAGGGTTCTGTAAAATGACAGGCAGAATATTAATGATGATGCTAATCAAACCCAATTAGTCATTTTCTAACAATAGTCACATAAATATACAAGTCAGGTACCTGGAGGCCTAAAGAAAAAAAAATGTTAACCCATCCATGCAGTATGGATGTACAGTACCTATAGATGAGCAATAACCTACTCCCAAGCACCGTGCTTTAAAAGTCATTTTTAGGAAGGAAAGGTTGGCCCTGTAGCAGCAAGATATGCAAGTATGTCTTTTTGCCGATGATACAAAGATTTGCAGCAGGGTTGATATTCATGGAGGGATAAGCCAAATGGCAAATGATTTAGCTAAACTAGAAAAATGGTCAGAGCAGTGGCAACTGGCATTTAATGTGGACAAGTGCAAGATTATGCACCTTGGGCGTAAAAACCCAAAAGCAGAATATAGACTATTTGGTACAGTCCTAACCTCAACATCTGAGGAAAGGGATTTAGGAGTAATAATTTCAGAGGACTTGAAGGTAGGTAGGCAATGCAATAGAGCAGCAGGAAATGCTAGCAGAATGCTTGGTTGCATAGGGAGAGGTATTAGCAGTAGGAAGAGGGAAGTGCTCATGCCATTGTACAGAGCACTGGTGAGACCTCACTTGGAGTATTGTACGCAGTACTGGAGACCGTATCTCCAGAAGGATATTGATACTTTGGAGAGAGTTCAGAGAAGGGCTACTAAACTGGTTCATGGGTTGAAGGATAAAACTTACCAGGAAAGGTTAAAGCATCTTAACATGTATAGCTTGGAGGAAAGACGTAACAGGGGGGATATGATAGAAACATTTAAATACATAAAGGGAATCAACACAGTAAAGGAAGAGAGTATATTTAAAAGAAGAAAAACTACCACAACTAGAGGACATAGTCTTAAATTAGAGGGGCAACGATTTAAAAGTAATATCAGGAAGTATTACTTTACTGAGAGGGTAGTGGATGTATGGAATAGCCTGCCAGCAGAAGTGGTAGAGGTAAACACAGTCAAGGATTTTAAGCATGCGTGGGATAGACACAAGGCTATCCTAGCTATAAGACCGGGAAAGGGGGACTAATAAAAGTACTCAAAAAAAAAAAAATTGGGCAGACTAGATGGACCGAATGGTTCTTATCTGCCGACACATTCTATGTTTCTATGTTTCTAAGATCCACGAGTAAAATGTTAGCCACACTCACCTGTTAGCTCCACCCTCTCCTGGCCATGCCACACCCACAGTGAGTTATTCGTTTTATTTATTTATTTTTTTCTTTAGAGGATTTTGACTTTTATTCTGTAACATTTGGTCATAGAAGAATAAAATGTCACCTGCTGAAGAGAACAATTCGGTCCATCTAGTCTGCTCAGTAATGTAATACTTTCATTAGTCCCTGGCCTTATCTTATATCTAGGATAGCCTTATACCTATCCCATGCATGCTTAAACTCCTTCACTGTATTAACCTCTACCACTTCTACTGGAAGACTATTCCATACATCCACTACCTTCTCAGTAATGTAATACTTTCATTAGTCCCTGACCTTATCTTATATCTAGGATATCCTTATACCTATCCCATGCATGCTTAAACTCCTTCACTGTATTAACCTCTACCACTTCTACTGGAAGACTATTCCATGCATCCACTACCCTCTCAGTAATGTAATACTTTCATTAGTCCCTGGCCTTATCTTATATCTAGGATAGCCTTATACCTATCCCATGCATGCTTAAACTCCTTCACTGTATTAACCTCTACCACTTCTACTGGAAGACTATTCCATGCATCCACTACCCTCTCAGTAATGTAATACTTTCATTAGTCCCTGGCCTTATCTTATATCTAGGATAACCTTATACCTATCCCATGCATGCTTAAACTCCTTCACTGTATTAACCTCTACCACTTCTACTGGAAGACTATTCCATACATCCACTACCCTCTCAGTAAAGTAATACTTTCATTAGTCCCTGGCCTTATCTTATATCTAGGATAGCCTTATACCTATCCCATGCACGCTTAAACTCCTTCACTGTATTAACCTCTACCACTTCTACTGGAAGACTATTCCATGAATCCACTACCCTCTCAGTAATGTAATACTTTCATTAGTCCCTGGCCTTATCTTATATCTAGGATAACCTTATACCTATCCCATGCATGCTTAAACTCCTTCACTGTATTAACCTCTACCACTTCTACTGGAAGACTATTCCATACATCCACTACCCTCTCAGTAAAGTAATACTTTCATTAGTCCCTGGCCTTATCTTATATCTAGGATAGCCTTATACCTATCCCATGCATGCTTAAACTCCTTCACTGTATTAACCTCTACCACTTCTACTGGAAGACTATTCCATACATCCACTACCCTCTCAGTAATGTAATACTTTCATTAGTCGCTGGCCTTATCTTATATCTAGGATAGCCTTATACCTATCCGAAACACATGCTTAAAGTCCTTCACTGTATTAACCTCTACCACTTCTACTGGAAGACTATTCCATGCATCCACTACCCTCTCAGTAAAGTAATACTTTCATTAGTCCCTGGCCTTATCTTATATCTTGGATAGTCTTATACCTATCCCATGCATGCTTAAACTCCTTCACTGTATTAACCTCTACCACTTCTACTGGAAGACTATTCCATACATCCACTACCTTCTCAGTAATGTAATACTTTCATTAGTCCCTGACCTTATCTTATATCTAGGATATCCTTATACCTATCCCATGCATGCTTAAACTCCTTCACTGTATTAACCTCTACCACTTCTACTGGAAGACTATTCCATGCATCCACTACCCTCTCAGTAAAGTAATACTTTCATTAGTCCCTGGCCTTATCTTATATCTAGGATAGCCTTATACCTATCCCATACATGCCTAAACTCCTTCACTGTATTAACCTCTACCACTTCTACTGGAAGACTATTCCATGCACCCACTACCCTCTCAGTAAAGTAATACTTTCATTAGTCCCTGGCCTTATCTTATATCTAGGATAGCCTTATACCTATCCCATGCATGCTTAAACTCCTTCACTGTATTAACCTACTGGAAAACTATTCCATGCATCCACTACTCTCTCAGTAAACATTACTGAGTAAAGTAATACTTCCTGATATTACTTTTAAACTTTTAAACCTTTCTCCTTATAATTTAAGACTATGTCCTCTTGGTAGTAATCATGAGGGTTACTAAGCATAGACAGGGGGTGGAGCAATAGAGATTGCAGTAGATGCACTTGGTTCCAGTGCAGGGATACTTTACACTGAAGAATCAGGATCCACACATCCCAATGTATAAAAAGCATGAAGATCAGAGCGTAAACACATAACACCAAGATCAGGAGACTTAGGGCAACAGACAGGACGGGATGGGGAGAGTCAGCGCTACCATTGTTGTTGGTAAATCCTCCATCATTGCCTTGCCTGCCTGCAGAGACTTCTTTGAATGTCTTAGTCCTAGGCAGAGGCGTCACTAGGGTTTGTGTCACCCGGTGCGGTAACTCATGGTGTCACCCCCTGGATTTCCTCCAATACCAGGCCAAACAGATTCCTTAGTAATGCCAGTCAGATGGCCCATTAAATATGCCACATACAGGAGCCCCACAAATTATGTCACACGCAGAAGCCCTTTAACTATGCCACATACAGGAGCCCATAACTATGCCACATACAGGAGCCCATAACTATGCCACACACAGGAGCCCCATAACTATGACACACACAGGAGCCCATAACTATGCCACATACAGGAGCCCATAACTATGCCACATACAGGAGCCCATAACTATGCCACATACAGGAGCCCATAACTATGACACACACAGGAGCCCATAACTATACCACATACAGGAGCCCCATAACTATACCACATACAGGAGCCCATAACTATGCCACATACAGGAGCCCATAACTATGCCACATACAGGAACCCATAAGTATGACACACACAAGAGCCCTATAACTATGACACACACAAGAGCCCATAACTATGCCACATACAGGAGCCCATAACTATGCCACACACAGGAGCCCCATAACTATGCCACACACAGGAGCCCCATAACTATGCCACACACAGGAACCCATAACTATGACACACACAGGAACCCATAACTATGCCACACACAGGAGCCCCATAAATTATGTCACACGCAGAAGCCCTTTAACTATGCCACATACAGGAGCCCATAACTATGCCACATACAGGAGCCCATAACTATGCCACATACAGGAGCCCATAACTATGCCACACACAGGAGTCCATAACTATGCACACACAGGAGCCCCATAACTATGCCACATACAGGAGCCCATAACTATGTCACATACAGGAGCCCCATAACTATGCCACATACAGGAGCCCATAACTATGCCACACACAGGAGCCCATAACTATGCCACATACAGGAGCCCCACAAATTATGTCACACGCAGAAGCCCTTTAACTATGCCACATACAGGAGCCCATAACTATGCCACATACAGGAGCCCCATAACTATGCCACACACAGGAGCCCCATAAATTATGTCACACGCAGAAGCCCTTTAACTATGCCACATACAGGAGCCCATAACTATGCCACATACAGGAGCCCATAACTATGCCACATACAGGAGCCCATAACTATGCCACACACAGGAGCCCCATAACTATGCCACACACAGGAGCCCCATAAATTATGTCACACACAGGAGCCCCATAAATTATGTCACACGCAGAAGCCCTTTAACTATGCCACATACAGGAGCCCATAACTATGCCACATACAGGAGCCCATAACTATGCCACACACAGGAGCCCATAACTATGCCACATACAGGAGCCCATAACTATGCCACACACAGGAGCCCATAACTATGCCACACACAGGAGCCCCATAACTATGCCACATACAGGAGCCCATAACTATGTCACATACAGGAGCCCCATAACTATGCCACATACAGGAGCCCATAACTATGCCACACACAGGAGCCCATAACTATGCCACATACAGGAGCCCCACAAATTATGTCACACGCAGAAGCCCTTTAACTATGCCACATACAGGAGCCCATAACTATGCCACATACAGGAGCCCATAACTATGCCACATACAGGAGCCCATAACTATGCCACACACAGGAGCCCATAACTATGCCACACACAGGAGCCCCATAACTATGCCACATACAGGAGCCCATAACTATGTCACATACAGGAGCCCCATAACTATGCCACATACAGGAGCCCATAACTATGCCACACACAGGAGCCCATAACTATGCCACATACAGGAGCCCCATAACTATGGCACATACAGGATCCCATAACTATGCCACACAAGAGCCCCATAACTATGACACACAAGAGCCCCGTAAATTATGCCTCACCTTGGAGCCCAATTAATTATGCCACACACAAGCGCCCCATAATTATGCCACACAAAAGAGCCCCTTAATTATGCCACACATGGGGCCCAATAAATATGCCACACATGGGACCGACCATTAATTATGAGCAACACACAGGAGCCCCACAAGGTGACAATTGTACAATTCGAAAACAATACATATCTATACATACAGTCATCTCTCTATAACTAGTTGCATTTATACTTATTTGAATTATTTAATATTCTATTTAATAAAAATGTTATTGAAAATTTGCAATCCTATTTTTTATTTCCTTCCTCTGCACCCACATTGCACCTACAGGACTTAACACAGCACCATACAGTACCCACAGAACTTGCCATGCACCTATATTGCCCCACAGAACTAGCCAGTGTCACTTTCCACATAGTACATGTTATTTTGCCCCACAGACCATGCCACAGCATCACTTTGCCAATTAAAATATGCCAGTATTTAACCCCTCGATATGCCAGGATTTAGCCATTCAATGTGCCAGGATTATTTTGCCACTCAATGTGCCAGGATTATTTTGCCACTCAATATGCCATGATTTAGCCATTCAATATGCCAGGATTGTGCCCCCCAATATGGCATTTAATATGCCAGGATTGTGCCCCACAATATGCCATTTAATATGCCAGGATTTTGCTCTCAATATGCCAGGATTTTGCCCCCAATATGCCATTTAATATGCCAGGATTTTGCCCCCCCAATATGCCATTTAATATGCCAGGATTTTGCCCCCCCAATATGCCAGGATTTTGCCCCTCAATATGCCAGGATTTTGCCCCCCAATATGCCATTTAATATGCCAGGATTTTGCCCCCCAATATGCCATTTAATATGCCAGGATTTTGCCCTCAATATGCCATTTAATATGCAGGATTTTGACCCCCAATATGCCATTTAATATGCCAGGATTTTGCCCCCAATATGCCATTTTATATATGCCAGGATTTTGACCCCCAATATTCCATTTAATATGCCAGGATTTTGACCCCCATATACCATTTAATATGCCAGGATTTTGCCCCCCAATATTCCATTTAATATGCCAGGATAGAGCCAATTAATATGCCAGGATTTTGTTCTCAATATGCCATTTAATATGCCAGGATTTTAACCCCCAATATGCCATTTAATATGCCAGGATTTTGCCCCCCCAATCTGCCATTTAATATGCCAGGATTTTGCTCTCAATTTGCCAGGATTTTGCCCCTCAATATGCCATTTAAGATGCCAGGATATTGCCAATTAATATGCCAGGGGTATTGTCAATAATTATGCCAGGATATTGCCAGTTAATATGCCAGGATATTGCCCCTCAGAATGCTTGTTATGCCACCCTCCTACCCCCTTCCCCAGACCCCAGTACTTACCTCCTTCCTTGCTGCTGTCTCCCGGTGCAGGTCTGTGGCTGTGAGCGAATCGTTGTGCGCTCCCCTCCAGCCGCGCGGATCAGTAAATTTTGTTAAAAAATTTTTTTTGAACCGCGCGGCTGGAGGGGAGCGAACAACGCTTCCCTCACAGCCACGGACCTGCACCGGGAGACGGCAGCAACGAGGTAATTTTTTTTTTTTTAATGCAGGGGGTGCCGGCAGCACGGGTGTCACCCCCGCGTGATGCCACTGGTCCTAGGAGGAAAAATGGGCGTAGCTTAATGGTGCAGAGCCGTTTGCGGTCATGTGACATTACGTGAGCGCCAGTGAATGTGTGTGCATGAGTATATGCGACTGTGTATAAATGTGACTGTGTGTGCATGAGTATATGCGACTGTGTATAAATGTGACTGTGTGTGCATGAGTATATGCGACTGTGTATAAATGTGACTGTGTGCATGAGTACATGCAACTGTGTATAAATGTGACTGTGTGTGCATGAGTATATGCGACTGTGTATAAATGTGACTGTGTGTGTATGAGTATATGCGATTGTGTGTATAAGTGAGACTGTGTGTGCATGAGTATATGCGACTGTGTGTATAAGTGAGACTGTGTGTGCATGAGTATATGCGACTGTGTGTATAAGTGAGACTGTGTGTGCATGAGTATATGCGACTGTGTGTATAAGTGAGACTGTGTGTGCATGAGTTAATGCGACTGTGTGTATACGTGAGACTGTGTGTGCATGAGTTAATGCGACTGTGTGTATAAGTGAGACTGTGTGTGCATGAGTTAATGCGACTGTGTGTATAAGTGAGACTGTGTGTGCATTAGTATATGCGACTGTGTGTATAAGTGAGACTGTGTGTGCATGAGTATATGCGACTGTGTGTATAAGTGAGACTGTGTGTGCATGAGTATATGCGACTGTGTGTATAAGTGAGACTGTGTGTGCATGAGTATATGCGACTGTGTGTATAAGTGAGACTGTGTGTGCATGAGTATATGCGACTGTGTGTATAAGTGAGACTGTGTGTGCATGAGTATATGCGACTGTGTGTATAAGTGAGACTGTGTGTGCATGAGTTAATGCGACTGTGTGTATAAGTGAGACTGTGTGTGCATGAGTTAATGCGACTGTGTGTATAAGTGAGACTGTGTGTGCATGAGTATATGCGACTGTGTGTATAAGTGAGACTGTGTGTGCATGAGTTAATGCGACTGTGTGTGTGTTTGATCATTTATGAGTGCGGTATGAATGCTGGGGCAGGGAGGAGCAGGGAGGGGCAGAATTTCAGTGTCGGACCAAACCAGCACAATGTCTTGCGCCTGCTCTGGTGCTAAGCACTTTGCATTGACAGCAGTAATGCCGGGGCAGACCCGAATTTGACGGGACAGAACCCCAGACAACAGGACTGTCCTAGCAAACTCAGGACTGTTGGCAACCAAGTCATGGCAGCAAAAAGCCTAAATACACCACTGTGTGAACGCAGATGAAGGAGAGTCTCCGTCCAGGCTCAGTGAAGGAGCCTGGTGTATCTTTCCCAGGCAGCAATGT
This sequence comes from Pelodytes ibericus, assembly GCA_036172795.1. Taxonomy (NCBI): domain Eukaryota; kingdom Metazoa; phylum Chordata; class Amphibia; order Anura; family Pelodytidae; genus Pelodytes; species Pelodytes ibericus. The sequence goes on along the minus strand of CM069862.1, from coordinate 205,533,947 downwards.
TAGATATTGACTGATTGAGCCATATCAAGCTGAATTCAATTAGAAGCCAAAGTTTGTCTCCAATGCTAGCAAACAAGTTTATTTTAATCTTCACGTAATTATCCGATTATTGTCCAGTTTCCATGGAGCTACTGGTTACGTTTATACAAATATTCTCCTCCACCTTTTCAGGTTTGTTTGTTTTTTTCACCTCACAACCCTGTTGACTCTGTTCGAACAATATGTTTTTTTTCCAGGCAGAAGTGGGAGTTATTAGCAGTGATTTGTTGGGATTGACCTGTAAGGTCTTGCAATATAAATAACATAATTTGTCTTTTTTTTTCCTGTCTGGGAGGGGTGGTGTGTATGGGGGGGTTAAATAGAAACTTGTAAGCAAAATATCCCCATATTTCAATCTACAAACAATAAATATATATGTAAAAAAATGAATACATAGAAATTTACTGCATAAAAATTTACCCCTGGACTTTTAAACAACCGCACGCATTAAGGGTACAGTGCCGGCTCCAAGCTTGGGGGTGGGATATTCTTTTTATTATTGGGGCTGCTGGAATTCACTGGGGTATGTACCATTAGCTCTACTCATGAAAAAGGGAATTGAGAAGGGAAATCAAACTTAAGACCAAACGAGTTGAAAACAATTCTCCCATTCAGCTATACTTCAGACCTTGGCCTAAATTCCCTATTTCATGAGAAAAGTCCTATCTGTACTTGAGAGTGATGGTCGCCCAGGGTACCAGTAGTAGTTGGAGTGGATTATTAAGGGATTGTGATGAAGACTCTTACACTACAGTGCTTTCCTTACTGCTGATTATTCTCTTATTTAATAGTGTAAAAGTGAAGCAATGTTGGATATCTCCCTATACCAAATATGTAAGTAATACCCATTTACCCCCAGTAGGGCTGATGTGAATCGCTCCTTCTGTACTTCCTCATCATGACTGTACTCATTCGAGGATATTACCCCAGTTATGTATCACATCTTACTTCACCCCTTCAATTCTGTGCAGTCTGACCCCGTGATGAGGTCGGTAATGGGGGGGGGGGGGATACTTTCCAGAGCTATACATGGGTATCTATAAATAAGCTGTCAATTTATAGCACCAGGGAATCTGGTTACAAAGCTGGAATGAATGCTTTACTGCCAGAGGAGGTGTACACTATTCATTTACAGCCACTCTCACAGTGTGTAGTGCCTCATTCCATCAAAAATAATATTTCCCCACTGTTTTATTCCTTGTGCCCTAAGCAGCCATCATGCTCATTCACATGTCCTTGCTATTAACCTGAATAGATCTTACTTTGGACACTCCTGTTTCTGATTCCATGCATACAGCTGTATGGTCGGCCATTTGTTTTGGAGGGAGACATATAACTTGTACTCCCATGCTGCCTTGCAGATAGGAACTCTGTTAATTCGTCGAGTTAGTTTCTATGGGATCTCCTATTTAAAGGGACTCTGGCATCCTAAACATTGCTTATATTGTGAATTTAGAGAATACAAATAATCTATACATTGTTTTATGAAAATAGCATGCAATTGCATAAAATCAGGGAAATGCTGAGGGTGATGTGGTTGCCATGCAGTAGTTGGAGTGCTGGTTGCTAGGCAGCTGAGGGTGATGTGGTTGCCATGCAGGAGTTGGGGTGCTGGTTGCTAGGCAGCTGAGGGTGATGTGGTTGCCATGCAGTAGTTGGGGTGCTGGTTCCCAGGCAGCTGAGGGTGATGTGGTTGCCATGCAGTACTTGGGGTGTTGGTTGCTTGGCAGCTGAGGGTGATGTGGTTGCAATGCAGTAGTTGGAGTGTTGGTTGCTAGGCAGCAAAGGGTGATGTGGTTGCCATGCAGTAGTTGGGGTGTTGGTTGCTAGGCATCTGAGGGTGATGCGGTTGCCATGCAGTAGTTGGGGTGCTGGTTGCTAGGCAGCTGAGGGTGATGTGGTTGCCGTGCAGTAGTTGGAGTGCTGGTTGCTAGGCAGCTGAGGGTGATGTGGTTGCCATGCAGGAGTTGGGGTGCTGGTTGCTAGGCAGCTGAGGGTGATGTGGTTGCCATGCAGGAGTTGGGGTGCTGGTTGCTAGGCAGCTGGGGGTGATGTGGTTGCCATGCAGTACTTGGGGTGTTGGTTGCTTGGCAGCTGAGGGTGATGTGGTTGCAATGCAGTAGTTGGAGTGTTGGTTGCTAGGCAGCAAAGGGTGATGTGGTTGCCATGCAGTAGTTGGGGTGCTGGTTGCTAGGCAGCTGAGGGTGATGTGGTTGCCGTGCAGTAGTTGGAGTGCTGGTTGCTAGGCAGCTGAGGGTGATGTGGTTGCCATGCAGGAGTTGGGGTGCTGGTTGCTAGGCAGCTGGGGGTGATGTGGTTGCCATGCAGTAGTTGGGGTGCTGGTTCCCAGGCAGCTGAGGGTGATGTGGTTGCCATGCAGTACTTGGGGTGTTGGTTGCTTGGCAGCTGAGGGTGATGTGGTTGCAATGCAGTAGTTGGAGTGTTGGTTGCTAGGCAGCAAAGGGTGATGTGGTTGCCATGCAGTAGTTGGGGTGTTGGTTGCTAGGCATCTGAGGGTGATGCGGTTGCCATGCAGTAGTTGGGGTGCTGGTTGCTAGGCAGCTGAGGGTGATGCGGTTGCCATGCAGTAGTTGGGGTGCTGGTTGCCAGGCAGCTGAGGGTGATGTGGTTGCCATGCAGTAGTTGGGGTGTTGGTTGCTAGACAGCTGAGGGTGATGTGGTTGCCATGCAGGAGTTGGGGTGCTGGTTGCTAGGCATCTGAGGGTGATGTGGTTGCCATGCAGTAGTTGGAGTGTTGGTTGCTAGGCAGCAAAGGGTGATGTGGTTGCCATGCAGTAGTTGGGGTGTTGGTTGCTAGGCAGCTGAGGGTGATATGGTTGCATGCAGTTGTTGGGGTGCTGGTTGCTATGCATCTGAGGGTCATGTGGTTGCCATGCAGTAGTTGGAATGCTGGTTGCTAGGCATCTGAGGGTGATGCGGTTGCCATGCAGTAGTTGGAGTGTTGGTTGCTAGGCATCTGAGGGTGATGCGGTTGCCATGCAGTAGTTGGGGTGCTGGTTGCTAGGCAGCTGAGGGTGATGCGGTTGCCATGCAGTAGTTGGGGTGCTGGTTCCCAGGCAGCTGAGGGTGATGCGGTTGCCATGCAGTAGTTGGAGTGTTGGTTGCTAGGCATCTGAGGGTGATGCGGTTGCCATGCAGTAGTTGGGGTGCTGGTTGCTAGGCAGCTGAGGGTGATGCGGTTGCCATGCAGTAGTTGGGGTGCTGGTTGCTAGGCAGCTGAGGGTGATGCGGTTGCCATGCAGTAGTTGGGGTGCTGGTTGCTAGGCAGCTGAGGGTGATGCGGTTGCCATGCAGTAGTTGGGGTGCTGGTTGCTAGGCAGCTGAGGGTGATGCGGTTGCCATGCAGTAGTTGGGGTGCTGGTTGCTAGGCAGCTGAGGGTGATGCGGTTGCCATGCAGTAGTTAGGGTGCTGGTTGCTAGGCAGCTGGGGGTGATGCGGTTGCCATGCAGTAGTTGGGGTGTTGGTTGCTTGGCAGCTGAGGGTGATGCGGTTGCCATGCAGTAGTTGGGGTGTTGGTTGCTAGGCAGCTGAGGGTAATGTGGTTGCCATGCAGTAGTTGGGATGTTGGTTGCTAGGCAGCTGAGGGTTATGCGGTTGCCATGCAGTAGTTGGGGTGCTGGTTGCTAGGCAGCTGAGGGTGATACGGTTGCCATGCAGTAGTTGGGGTGTTGGTTGTTTGGCAGCTGAGGGTGATGTGGTTTCCATGCAAAAGTTGGGGTGTTGGTTGCTAGGCAGCTGAGGGTAATGTGGTTGCCATGCAGTAGTTGGGGTGCTGGTTCCCAGGCAGTTGAGGGTGATGTGGTTGCCAGGCAGTAGTTGGGGTGTTGGTTGCCAGGCAGCTGAGGGTGATGTGGTTGCCAGGCAGTAGTTGGGGTGCTGGTTGCTAGGCAGCTGAGGGTGATGTGGTTGCCATGCAGTAGTTGGGGTGCTGGTTCCCAGGCAGCTGAGGGTGATGTGGTTGCCATGCAGTAGTTGGGGTGCTGGTTGCTAGGCAGCTGAGGGTGATGTGGTTGCCATGCAGTAGTTGGGGTGCTGGTTGCCAGGCAGCTGATGGTGATGTGGTTGCCATGCAGTAGTTGGGGTGTTGGTTGCCAGGCAGCTGAGGGTGAAGTGGTTGCCATGCAATAGTTGGGGTGTTGGTTGCCATGCAGTAGTTGGGGTGCTGGTTGCTAGGCAGCTGAGGGTGATGTGGTTGCCATGCAGTAGTTGGGGTGCTGGTTGCCAGGAAGCTGAGGGTGATGTGGTTGCCATGCAGTAGTTGGGGTGTTGGTTGCCAGGCAGCTGAGGGTGAAGTGGTTGCCATGCAATAGTTGGGGTGTTGGTTGCCATGCAGTAGTTGGGGTGCTGGTTGCTAGGCAGCTGAGGGTGATGTGGTTGCCATGCAGTAGTTGGGGTGCTGGTTGCCAGGAAGCTGAGGGTGATGTGGTTGCCATGCAGTAGTTGGGGTGTTGGTTGCCAGGCAGCTGAGGGTGATGTGGTTGCCATGCAATAGTTGGGGTGTTGGTTGCCAGGCAGTAGTTGGGGTGTTGGTTGCCAGGCAGCTGAGGGTGATGTGGTTGCCATGCAGTAGTTGGGGTGCTGGTTGCTAGGCAGCTGAGGGTGATGCGGTTGCCATGCAGTAGTTGGGGTGTTGGTTGCCAGGCAGCTGAGGGTGATGTGGTTGCCATGCAGTAGTTGGGGTGCTGGTTGCTAGGCAGCTGAGGGTGATGTGGTTGCCATGCAGTAGTTGGGGTGCTGGTTGCTAGGCAGCTGAGGGTGATGTGGTAGCCAGGCAGTAGTTGGGGTGCTGGTTGCCAGGAAGCTGAGGGTGATGTGGTTGCCATGCAGTAGTTGGGGTGTTGGTTGCCAGGCAGTAGTTGGGGTGTTGGTTGCCAGGCAGCTGAGGGTGATGTGGTTGCCATGCAGTAGTTGGGGTGCTGGTTGCTAGGCAGCTGAGGGTGATGTGGTTGCCATGCAGTAGTTGGGGTGCTGGTTGCTAGGCAGCTGAGGGTGATGTGGTAGCCAGGCAGTAGTTGGGGTGCTGGTTGCCAGGAAGCTGAGGGTGATGTGGTTGCCATGCAGTGGTTGGGGTGTTGGTTGCCAGGCAGTAGTTGGGGTGTTGGTTGCCAGGCAGCTGAGGGTGATGTGGTTGCCATGCAGTAGTTGGGGTGCTGGTTGCTAGGCAGCTGAGGGTGATGTGGTTGCCATGCAGTAGTTGGGGTGCTGGTTGCTAGGCAGCTGAGGGTGATGTGGTTGCCATGCAGTAGGAGGTGTGACGGTTGCCATGCTGGAGGAGGTGTGGCGGTTGCAAGGCAGCAGTGGGCGTGGTGGTGGTTGCTAGGCAGCGGCTGCTATGTTTGTCCAGAGCACGCACGTGCTGCTCTTCCACGTGAGGGGCCGAGGCTGCAGGATCTCGCGAGGCGGTGACGTCACTGCCGGTCGGTGCGTAGCTGCGAGTCCGGGATCGGAGCATGGAGGAGAGGAGGGCGGGCAGCACAGCGCCCAGCCACGGGGAGGTGACCAGGCTGCGGGAGGAGCATGACAAGGTAACCCCGGCCTGACAGCACCCCGTGACTGACTGTGTATAACAGCAGCAGCACCCCGTGACTGACTGTGTATAACAGCAGCAGCACCCCGTGACTGACTGACTGACTGTGTATAACAGCAGCAGCACCCCGTGACTGACTGACTGACTGTGTATAACAACAGCACCCCGTGACTGACTGACTGACTGTGTATAACAACAGCAGCACCCCGTGACTGACTGACTGACTGTGTATAACAGCAGCAGCACCCCGTGACTGACTGACTGACTGACTGTGTATAACAGCAGCAGCACCCCGTGACTGACTGACTGACTGACTGTGTATAACAGCAGCAGCACCCCGTGACTGACTGACTGACTGTGTATAACAGCAGCAGCACCCCGTGACTGACTGACTGACTGTGTATAACAGCAGCAGCACCCCGTGACTGACTGACTGACTGTGTATAACAACAGCACCCCGTGACTGACTGACTGACTGTGTATAACAGCAGCAGCACCCCGTGACTGACTGACTGACTGTGTATAACAGCAGCAGCACCCCGTGACTGACTGACTGACTGTGTATAACAACAGCACCCCGTGACTGACTGACTGACTGTGTATAACAGCAGCACCCCGTGACTGACTGTGTATAACAGCAGCACCCCGTGACTGACTGTGTATAACAGCAGCACCCCGTGACTGACTGTGTATAACAGCAGCAGCACCCCGTGACTGACTGACTGTGTATAACAGCAGCAGCACCCCGTGACTGACTGACTGTGTATAACAGCAGCAGCACCCCGTGACTGACTGACTGTGTATAACAGCAGCAGCACCCCGTGACTGACTGACTGACTGTGTATAACAACAGCACCCCGTGACTGACTGACTGACTGTGTATAACAGCAGCACCCCGTGACTGACAGTGTATAACAGCAGCACCCCGTGACTGACTGTGTATAACAACAGCAGCACCCCGTGACTGACTGTGTATAACAACAGCAGCACCCCGTGACTGACTGTGTATAACAACAGCAGCACCCCGTGACTGACTGTGTATAACAGCAGCACCCCGTGACTGACTGTGTATAACAACAGCAGCACCCCGTGACTGACTGTGTATAACAGCAGCACCCCGTGACTGACTGTGTATAACAGCAGCACCCCGTGACTGACTGTGTATAACAACAGCAGCACCCCGTGACTGACTGTGTATAACAGCAGCACCCCGTGACTGACTGTGTATAACAACAGCAGCACCCCGTGACTGACTGTGTATAACAGCAGCACCCCGTGACTGACTGTGTATAACAACAGCAGCACCCCGTGACTGACTGACTGTGTATAACAGCAGCAGCACCCCGTGACTGACTGACTGTGTATAACAGCAGCAGCACCCCGTGACTGACTGACTGACTGTGTATAACAGCAGCAGCACCCCGTGACTGACTGTGTATAACAACAGCAGCACCCCGTGACTGACTGACTGACTGTGTATAACAGCAGCAGCACCCCGTGACTGACTGATTGACTGTGGATAACAACAGCAGCACCCCGTGACTGACTGACTGTGTATAACAGCAGCACCCCGTGACTGACTGACTGTGTATAACAGCAGCAGCACCCCGTGACTGACTGTGTATAACAGCAGCAGCACCCCGTGACTGACTGTGTATAACAGCAGCAGCACCCCGTGACTGACTGACTGACTGTGTATAACAGCAGCAGCACCCCGTGACTGTGTATAACAACAGCAGCACCCCGTCACTGTGTATAACAACAGCACCCCGTGACTGACTGTGTATAACAGCAGCAGCACCCCGTGACTGACTGACTGTGTATAACAGCAGCAGCACCCCGTGACTGACTGACTGTGTATAACAGCAGCAGCACCCCGTGACTGACTGACTGACTGTGTATAACAACAGCAGCACCCCGTGACTGACTGACTGTGTATAACAACAGCAGCACCCCGTGACTGACTGTGTATAACAACAGCAGCACCCCGTGACTGACTGTGTATAACAACAGCAGCACCCCGTGACTGACTGTGTATAACAGCAGCACCCCGTGACTGACTGTGTATAACAGCAGCACCCCGTGACTGACTGTGTATAACAACAGCAGCACCCCGTGACTGACTGTGTATAACAGCAGCAGCACCCCGTGACTGACTGTGTATAACAACAGCAGCACCCCGTGACTGACTGTGTATAACAACAGCAGCACCCCGTGACTGACTGTGTATAACAGCAGCACCCCGTGACTGACTGTGTATAACAACAGCAGCACCCCATGACTGACTGTGTATAACAGCAGCACCCCGTGACTGACTGTGTATAACAACAGCAGCACCCCGTGACTGACTGTGTATAACAGCAGCAGCACCCCGTGACTGACTGTGTATAACAGCAGCAGCACCCCGTGACTGACTGACTGACTGTGTATAACAGCAGCAGCACCCCGTGACTGTGTATAACAACAGCAGCACCCCGTCACTGTGTATAACAACAGCACCCCGTGACTGACTGACTGTGTATAACAGCAGCAGCACCCCGTGACTGACTGACTGTGTATAACAGCAGCAGCACCCCGTGACTGACTGACTGACTGTGTATAACAACAGCAGCACCCCGTGACTGACTGACTGTGTATAACAGCAGCAGCACCCCGTGACTGACTGACTGTGTATAACAGCAGCAGCACCCCGTGACTGACTGACTGACTGTGTATAACAACAGCAGCACCCCGTGACTGACTGACTGTGTATAACAGCAGCACCCCGTGACTGACTGTGTATTACAACAGCAGCACCCCATGACTGACTGTGTATAACAGCAGCACCCCGTGACTGACTGTGTATAACAACAGCAGCACCCCGTGACTGACTGTGTATAACAACAGCAGCACCCCGTGACTGACTGTGTATAACAGCAGCACCCCGTGACTGACTGTGTATAACAACAGCAGCACCCCGTGACTGACTGTGTATAACAACAGCACCCCGTGACTGACTGACTGACTGTGTATAACAGCAGCACCCCGTGACTGACTGTGTATAACAGCAGCACCCCGTGACTGACTGTGTATAACAACAGCAGCACCCCGTGACTGACTGTGTATAACAACAGCAGCACCCCGTGACTGACTGTGTATAACAACAGCAGCACCCCGTGACTGACTGTGTATAACAGCAGCACCCCGTGACTGACTGTGTATAACAGCAGCACCCCGTGACTGACTGTGTATAACAACAGCAGCACCCCGTGACTGACTGTGTATAACAGCAGCACCCCGTGACTGACTGTGTATAACAACAGCAGCACCCCGTGACTGACTGTGTATAACAGCAGCACCCCGTGACTGACTGTGTATAACAACAGCAGCACCCCGTGACTGACTGTGTATAACAGCAGCACCCCGTGACTGACTGTGTATAACAGCAGCACCCCGTGACTGACTGTGTATAACAACAGCAGCACCCCGTGACTGACTGTGTATAACAGCAGCACCCCGTGACTGACTGTGTATAACAACAGCAGCACCCCGTGACTGACTGTGTATAACAGCAGCACCCCGTGACTGACTGTGTATAACAACAGCAGCACCCCGTGACTGACTGACTGTGTATAACAGCAGCAGCACCCCGTGACTGACTGACTGTGTATAACAGCAGCAGCACCCCGTGACTGACTGACTGACTGTGTATAACAGCAGCAGCACCCCGTGACTGACTGTGTATAACAACAGCAGCACCCCGTGACTGACTGACTGACTGTGTATAACAGCAGCAGCACCCCGTGACTGACTGATTGACTGTGGATAACAACAGCAGCACCCCGTGACTGACTGACTGTGTATAACAGCAGCACCCCGTGACTGACTGACTGTGTATAACAGCAGCAGCACCCCGTGACTGACTGTGTATAACAGCAGCAGCACCCCGTGACTGACTGTGTATAACAGCAGCAGCACCCCGTGACTGACTGACTGACTGTGTATAACAGCAGCAGCACCCCGTGACTGTGTATAACAACAGCAGCACCCCGTCACTGTGTATAACAACAGCACCCCGTGACTGACTGTGTATAACAGCAGCAGCACCCCGTGACTGACTGACTGTGTATAACAGCAGCAGCACCCCGTGACTGACTGACTGTGTATAACAGCAGCAGCACCCCGTGACTGACTGACTGACTGTGTATAACAACAGCAGCACCCCGTGACTGACTGACTGTGTATAACAACAGCAGCACCCCGTGACTGACTGTGTATAACAACAGCAGCACCCCGTGACTGACTGTGTATAACAACAGCAGCACCCCGTGACTGACTGTGTATAACAGCAGCACCCCGTGACTGACTGTGTATAACAGCAGCACCCCGTGACTGACTGTGTATAACAACAGCAGCACCCCGTGACTGACTGTGTATAACAGCAGCAGCACCCCGTGACTGACTGTGTATAACAACAGCAGCACCCCGTGACTGACTGTGTATAACAACAGCAGCACCCCGTGACTGACTGTGTATAACAGCAGCACCCCGTGACTGACTGTGTATAACAACAGCAGCACCCCATGACTGACTGTGTATAACAGCAGCACCCCGTGACTGACTGTGTATAACAACAGCAGCACCCCGTGACTGACTGTGTATAACAGCAGCAGCACCCCGTGACTGACTGTGTATAACAGCAGCAGCACCCCGTGACTGACTGTGTATAACAGCAGCAGCACCCCGTGACTGACTGACTGACTGTGTATAACAGCAGCAGCACCCCGTGACTGTGTATAACAACAGCAGCACCCCGTCACTGTGTATAACAACAGCACCCCGTGACTGACTGACTGTGTATAACAGCAGCAGCACCCCGTGACTGACTGACTGTGTATAACAGCAGCAGCACCCCGTGACTGACTGACTGACTGTGTATAACAACAGCAGCACCCCGTGACTGACTGACTGTGTATAACAGCAGCAGCACCCCGTGACTGACTGACTGTGTATAACAGCAGCAGCACCCCGTGACTGACTGACTGACTGTGTATAACAACAGCAGCACCCCGTGACTGACTGACTGTGTATAACAGCAGCACCCCGTGACTGACTGTGTATTACAACAGCAGCACCCCATGACTGACTGTGTATAACAGCAGCACCCCGTGACTGACTGTGTATAACAGCAGCACCCCGTGACTGACTGTGTATAACAACAGCAGCACCCCGTGACTGACTGTGTATAACAACAGCAGCACCCCGTGACTGACTGTGTATAACAGCAGCACCCCGTGACTGACTGTGTATAACAACAGCAGCACCCCGTGACTGACTGTGTATAACAACAGCAGCACCCCGTGACTGACTGTGTATAACAGCAGCACCTGGGTAGAAGAGCAGCAGCGCCCCGCGACTGTTGACTGGGTAGAAGAGCAGCAGCGCCCCGCGACTGTTGACTGGGTAGCAGAGCAGCAGCGCCCCGCGACTGACGACTGGGTAGAAGAGCAGCAGCGCCCCGCGACTGACGACTGGGTAGAAGAGCAGCAGCGCCCCGCGACTGACGACTGGGTAGAAGAGCAGCAGCGCCCCGCGACTGACGAATTGGTAGAAGAGCAGCAGCGCCCCGCGACTGGCGACTGGGTAGAAGAGCAGCAGCGACTGACGACTGGGTAGAAGAGCAGCAGCAACTGACGACTGGGTAGAAGAGCAGCAGCGCCCCGCGACTGACGACTGGGTAGAAGAGCAGCAGCGACTGACGACTGGGTAGAAGAGCAGCAGCGACTGACGACTGGGTAGAAGAGCAGCAGCGACTGACGACTGGGTAGAAGAGCAGCAGCGCCACGCGACTGACGACTGGGTAGAAGAGCAGCAGCGCCCCGCGACTGACGACTGGGTAGAAGAGCAGCAGCGCCCCGCGACTGTTGACTGGGTAGAAGAGCAGCAGCGCCCCGCGACTGACGACTGGGTAGAAGAGCAGCAGCGCCCCGCGACTGACGACTGGGTAGAAGAGCAGCAGCGCCCCGCGACTGACGACTGGGTAGAGGAGCAGCAGCGCCCCGTGACTGTGTGTGATGCTGGGTGAGACGGGCTGTCAGTTAACATCCTGACTGTCTGAGATGGACTTTGTGGAGCTGTAGGCTGTGGCAAGCTCTGTTTGATGCATTAAAAAAATGTAAAAAACAAACACAAGCTAAAATAGTATTAAGCACGAAAATACTTCCACCAGATTACACGTCACCACCAGTGAAACACAGTCCCCCAACTCCAAAACTTCACATAATTATTGTGAGAAGGCATGGGTATTCAGTGGCAGCCCTCCAGAGGACAACATCTCCTTTACTCCCCTGGTCTAACGCATGCTGACCATGTGATCTCTTGTACCTCCCCCATACAGTTCTCAGAAGATATTGGGCTTCTCTGTATAAAGAGGGGAAACGTTCTAAAAGTGGAGCAGTCGCCATGGAAACCAATGCAATGTCGCATTTGCCCCGCAACTACTGCTTATGCCCCGCAACTGCTGCTTATGCCACCAACCCCCCCCCCCCCTCCCACCTTACCTTAAAAAGCAGATCAGTATTTAAATACATCTTTAATTAAGGCAAGTGATGCAGATTGCATTGTTTTCCAGATATTGCTGAGGTTGGATACCAAGTTATTGCAATGCTTTTATGGGCTTTATTCAGAAAAGAGATACATGAGAAGTGAATTAACAAACTCAAGGCCAAAGTAGCAGAGCTGAATGGGAGAATATTTCCAACTTGACTACCTTGGTCATAAGTTTGAAATTCCCCTCTCAATTCCCTGCAGTCCTCTCTTTCAAGAATCCCACCCTGATAAGTGCAGCTATGACTGTGCTTCATAACATGACATGCTGTCAGGCCGCAGAGTGTGATATCCCCCAAGCTGACGTGATATCCCCCACGCAAATAGTAGAACACGTTTGCACTGTGCGTTTTTCTTTTTCTTCAAGACAATGCCTTTCCTGCAACAAGTACAAAAAACCAACCATTATTTGTACAGGATCCGAGTTTACATAGGCTATTTGCAAACATGCAGGAAGAGGGGACCTGCAGCAACAGGCCTCTTGGATCAGTGCGACTCACCCTACCTGTTCTGTTATTGGTTTAAACCGAGCTGATCCATTGTAATAGGGTTAATCCTTTTAAAGCAACACTCACATGGTTTTATTGCTGTCTTAAAGTAGGAAAGCACAGTGGTTGCATGCTTGAAGAAAATGAATGGCAAGGTAGAGTATGGGCTTTATCCATGAAAGAGAGAATTGCAGGGATTTGAGAAAATAACTTGTGTATGTGGTTTGTATGCAACCTCAGCAATATCTGGAAAACAATGAAACTGAAGCTGTGTTGTGAAGATTCTCAAATTCAGCTTGAAATTTCAGAATTTTTCCAATTCACTGCTTTGGCCTTAAGCTTCAAATCCCTTGTCAGTTCCCTTGATTTCTCTTACATTTAATAAAGCCCTTTGTTAGTAGTTTCTTGGTAGATTCTCTGTGACATTGTCTGCTAGGAAGGTGACTGATACTGCAGTGTTGCTGGGTTCAATGTCTTCTCAGTGGTGGTGCAATAACTTTGTTTTTGTCTTTCTGTAGTTCAAGGAAAGAAAAAGGCCTTTGACACATACTGCTAGAGAGAGAGAGGAAGTGAGCAGCTTATTAGATCATTTGTAATAGAAGCAGACGTTCCTTGCTGCATAATGTCTCAGGGCAAACCTAGATGTGCACCCCTCAAATTGGAACTGGGAGATTGTGGGCACGAAGGAGTTAAGGCCGCCTCCAGATTACTGTTTGGTCATTCAATGTCAGGTGCTGTGTAACCCTACAAGGGTGCAATCTCGCCTCCCTCCATCAGGCCGGAGTGTGTGTGTTTTAAAGGGACTCTGTGACCCTAAACATTGCATGCACTGTGAATATAGAGGATGAGAAATGATCTATATATTGTGTATAGCAGAATTAAAACTTCAAGCCACAAGGTGATGTCATAAGTAGGAGACGCCACAGACACTTTTGAAATATCCATTTCTCTTATTTTAGGCATTTGCATGTAGTTTTGCGAACACAATGTATAGATCAGCTTTTAATCATTTGTCAAAAATTGGCAGAACGTGACAGAAATCCAGGACTGTTGGCAGAACTCACACAATGTTTGTCTCACCCCAGAGGGCAGTGGCTTCTCCTCACTTGAGCTTTCTTTTCTTGCCTTTGCTGTGCAGATAGCGATGGAGATCGGGAAGGCAGTGGAAAAATGGCTATCGTTTCGGCTCTCGACTCCCATTACAGGCCGGAGCAGTGTGATGGGCTGATTTGCAGGGCGTGACAAATTTCTGTAGCCAGCCTGGTCATTTTTAGGAGCCAGGGAAATGGAACATCCATAGACTTCTATGTAGAACAATCCAAAAAGTTAGGAGCCAGCAGCAGGGATTCCTGTGGCTCCCTGGCTAATGGAAAGGCCTTCTCTATAGTGGCACAATGGCTAAAAAACTATATAGTGAGCTGCTCCCGATTAGGTAATATCCCATATGGTGTAGGTGTCCAATTGTGGCCCTCTAGCTGCTCCTGAACTATAAATTCCATGATTACCCACTAGTTTTCTAGATTAGTGAGGAATGATGGGTGTTGTAGTCCAGAAACGGCTAGAGGGCCGCAGTTGGACACCTAGGCCATATGTCCAGCAATCACAGCCCTGTTGGCCCTCTGTTCAGCTAATCTCATCTTTGGTGGTAGAGGAGCACCCTAAATAGCTCTATATTCCCTGAACATGCTTCAGTTGCTAATGGTTTCTTTATTTTTTATATAACTATATACCCAAGTTATAATAGTGTGCGTTAAAGGACAACTGTAAACAACAAATTACGTTGTATTTGAACTATTGCATCACAAATAGCCAATACTTTAATGAAACAATAGAAATAAACCACCTTATTGTGGGGGGTGGACACGTTGTTTAGAATCTTTGCTCTGTATAGCTCTATCAGGGGGCAGACATGTTGGTTAGAATCTTTGCTCAGTATAGCTCTATCAGGGGGCGGACATGTTGGTTACAATCTTTGCTCTGTATAGCTCTATCAGGGAGAGGACATGTTGTTTAGAATCTTTGCTCTGTATAGCTCTATCAGGGGGCAGACATGTTGGTTAGAATCTTTGCTCTGTATAGCTCTATCAGGGGGCGGACATGTTGTTTAGAATCTTTGCTCTGTATAGCTCTATCAGGGGGCGGACATGTTGTTTAGAATCTTTGCTCTGTATAGATCTATCAGGGGGCGGACATGTTGGTTAGAATCTTTGCTCTGTATAGCTCTATCAGGGGGCGGACATGTTGTTTCGAATCTTTGCTCTGTATAGCTCTATCAGGGGGCGGACACGTTGTTTAGAATCTTTGCTCTGTATAGCTCTATCAGGGGGTGGACATGTTGTTTAGAATCTTTTCTATATATAGCTCTATCAGGGGGCGGACATGTTGTTTAGAATCTTTGCTCTGTATAGCTCTATCAGGGGGCAGACATGTTGTTTAGAATCTTTGCTCTGTATAGCTCTATCAGAGGCGGACACGTTGTTTAGAATCTTTGCTCTGTATAGCTCTATCAGGGGATGGACATGTTTAGAATCTTCTCTGTATAGCTCTATCAGAGGCGGACATGTTGTTTAGAATCTTTGCTCTGTATAGCTCTCTCAGGGGGCAGACATGTTGTTTAGAATCTTTGCTCTGTATAGCTCTATCAAGGGGCGAACATGTTGTTTAGAATCTTGGCTCTTTATAGCTCTATCGGGGCAGACATGTTGTTTAGAATCTTTGCTCTGTATAGCTCTATCAGAGGCGGACACGTTGTTTAGAATCTTTGCTCTGTATAGCTCTATCAGAGGCGGACACGTTGTTTAGAATCTTTGCTCTGTATAGCTCTATCTGTGGGCGGACATGTTTAGAATCTTTGCTCTGTATAGCTCTATCAGGGGGGGACATGTTGTTTAGAATCTTTGCTCTCTATAGCTCTATCAGGGGGGACATGTTGTTTAGAATCTTTGCTCTGTATAGCTCTATCAGGGGGCAGACATGTTGTTTAGAATCTTGAGTCAAATTGTCTTTCGTCTAAGCAGGCTGATCTCACCCAAGGATCTAAACAACATGTCTGCCCCCTGATGCAAAGAGGGCTCAATAAGGTACTTTAATTGTATTTTTTAATTAAAGCATTTCTATTTGAAATACCTACCCTTGCTGCAATCTTTTAATTAGACACAGCATTTTTGCAGACGGTTATCCGTTAACATGTAACCCACATCGGTACTTGCAATGGCCAAAATATATATATATATTAGTTTTTAGTCTGGGGAGGTAGAGCAGTGAATATTTATTTATTTTTCTTACATAAAAACCTGATTTTATATCCAAAGACAGGAGTTGAAGAGACATTTTAATTATTATTTCGCTGGCTACTTTGCCATCGGCTTATCGTGGGAGAGATATATAAAATTAATTTACAGATTCGATTTAGACTTCGCTTGATAAATGCTAATGTGTCATTACCGGTACAGGTATTATTTTCTCTGCCAAGGAAAGCCCGCAGACCGGAAAGTGCACATCTGCCTGACACGACAATGTCTTCCAGATTGCAGAGTCAATTCCTGGCAGGGTCTCTAACCTATCATCCTTTCCATACATGAAAAAAATTAGTTATGTCCCCAGGACATACTTGAAAGCAAAATCAATCCTGGTGGTGAGATGGCCAAGTGGGCTAATGAATTCCTAAATCCTTTTCGTTAGTAGTTTTTCCCAGGGAAATACCATTTAACGTATATGTTGCTTTATTATTTTCCCATAATGCATAACTTTACATTTGTCTATATTGAACCTCATTTGCCACTTTCTTGCCCAGTCCCCCACTCTGTCCAAATCTTCCTGTAAAGAAAAAACATCAAGATTAGTCTTTATTACCTTACCTAATTTAGTGTCGTCAGCAAACACGGAGACATGGCTCTCAGCACAATGTGGGAGATCATTAATAAACATATTAAAAAGAAGAGGTCCCAAAACAGACCCCTGAGGTACTCCGCTCACTACCCTGGTCCAATTTGAGGCTTTTCCACTTTTACAACAACTCTGTATTTTATCTTTTAGCCAATTTTCAATCCAAATACATACATTTGTCCCCAAACCTTTTTCTCTCAATTTGTAGAGTAACCTTTTGTGTGGAACTGTATCAAATGCTTTAGCAAAATCCAAATAGATCACATCAACTGCCACGCCTAGATCTAGTTGACTTTTACTAATTATATTCTGATTCAAGATGTATTCTTGAGTGTACACCTTTAGCAATCCTTCAAATAATTTCCCCACTACAGATGTCAAGCTCACTGGCCTATAATTACCCGGTGTTCTGACAAATTTCTGGAGCAAATTCTCCTGCGCAATCGCAGGAGAATTTGCTCATTGCGCATAAAGTTACAGCTGATAACTCAGCTGTAACTTTGTGACCACTGCGCATGCGCCAGCTGCGCAACCCACCTCCCGCCCCCCTCACACCCCCCGCACACCCCTTCTCACCAGATCATCGACCACAGCGATACACAGCGCATGCGCACGCCTATCCAGCCGTTTGGGAATGCGCGCGTCCCTTGTTGTGTTCTTAAGGTGGTAAGTAACACGGGGCGTCGGGACATAAGGGGGCAAGCATCCTGGTGAGGGCTGCCTCATCTTGATGGGATTTGTGATCCTCCTGCTGTATTATTGATGTATTATTATCTGTTGGCACTATACCTGAACTGAAAGAATCCCTAAAGATCATAAATATTGGTCTGGCCAGAATTATGCTTAACTATCTAAGGACCCTAGGGTGTATACCATCTGGCCCTGGGGCCTTGTCTATCTTAACAGAGTTTCATTACTTAGGCACTTTTTCCTGTGTCAGCCAATCCCATGTTTGCAGTGACTGTTCAGTAACTTCCGGTAGCAGGGGCTCATCCATCTGTTCTTCCTTAGTATAAACCGAAGAAAAAAAAGTATTTAAAATGTCTGCTTTCTCTCTGTCCTCACTTACCAAATTTCCCATTTGGGATAACAAGGGCCCAACATTTTCCCTCTTTAGCTTTTTTCCATTTAAATACTTATAAAAAAATGTTGGGGTTAATTTTACTCTCCTTAGCAATCCTTTTCTCGTTTTCCAATTTAGCCATTTTAATTGCCTTTTTGCCGGCTTTGTTGGCCTCTTTGTACTCTATAAATGATAATGCTGATCCTTTGCTTTTATAATGTTTGAATGCCATTTTCTTGTTTTGCATTTCCTGTTTCACGTTACCGGTAAGCCACATTGGTTTTGATTTGTGTCTTTTGTATTTGTTTCCCAAAGGTTTATATTGGGATGTGTACTTTTGTAATGTGTGCTTAAAGGTATTCCACTTGTCTTCTGTGTTTAGTCCAGAAAATAATCGTTCCCAGTCTAAATGTTCCATTGATGCCCTTAGTCCATCAAAGTTGGCCCTTCTAAAATTTAAGTGTTTTGGTGGCGTAGTTACCAATTTGCTTTTTTGCATTAATCTCAAACGAAACCATGTTATGGTCACTATTCCCCAAGTGTTCTCTTACTTTGATGTTTGAGATAAGTTGCTCATTGTTTGTTATTACCAAATCCAGACAGGCATCCATTCTAGCTGGGGTGTCTACTAAATGTGCCATAAATGTGTTATTAAGCAGGTTCAGAAACTTGCGGCCCTTAGCGGAACTAGTTGTGCCACAATTCCAAAATGACTTATATGATTCGAAACAACATGTCCGCACCCTGATAGAGCTATACAGAGCAAAGATTCTAAACAACATGTCCGCACCCTGATAGAGCTATACAGAGCAAAGATTCTAAACAACATGTCTGCCCCCCGATAGAGCTATACAGAGCAAAGATGCTAAACAACATGTCTGCCCCCTGATAGCGATATACAGTGCAAAGATTCTAAACACCATGTCCGCCCCCTGATAGAGCTATACAGAGCAAAGATTCTAAACAACATGTCCGCCCCCGATAGAGCTATACAGAACAAAGCTACTAAACAACATGTCCGCCCCCTGATAGAGCTATACAGAACAAAGCTACTAAACAACATGTCTGCCCCTTATAGAGCTATATGGAGCAAAGAGTGTTCAATAAGGTATTTTATTTTTATTCTTTCATTAAAGTATTTCTATTTAAAATGCCTACACTTGATGCAAGTTTTCAGCTAAAAAGAACTAGTTTTTTTTTTGCCGATAAATCTACTTTAAATACGAAAGATAAGATATTCCTGCACTGTTTGTTTTCCAGGCAGAGTCCAGAGGGGAAACAGAATAGTTTTGTAATAGCACTTTGCATGTAACTGGAATAGCGGGGCGAACAGGGGAGGAAAGCTTATACTAAAACATTTTTTTTCTTCTTTAAATTATGTTTTAGGATATAGTTAGAGGTGCATGCTGTTGCTGAAAAACATTGTTTGCACTGTGAATGTAGGTAAAATCTGTACATTATGTTAGCAGAATTGCAAGCAAAAGTATTGATTAAGAGAAAAACAGGTGTAATTAAAGGAGGTTTGCCATTTTTCACATCACCTTGGCCTGGACTGAACTTTCAAGTGGAAGTGTGCAATGTGCAGTCAGGGCCACATAACCAGGACACTAGTGACTTGTTTAAAACTCATTTGGCAGAATTGCAAGCAAATGTATAGACTCAAGGGTCAAGGGCACTCAAATCCAACACAATTGGGATTATTTTGGTGATCCAAATAGCCCCTAGTTTGGGCTGCTCAGGAGTAACTCCGAATCGGCACACAAATCGCCCATTCTTGTGACGAAATCCCCTGGCGTTGTCTGCTGGCCTCATAACTAAACTGTAATGAATGACGACTCCCCTGGGTCAGCATCAATAGTATAAATGGCCCTCCTGGCACACAAAGGGTGGGTTTTAATACACACGTTTCTTATTTTTAATCGTCCGTACCCTTCATACCTGGGTGAGGGACAGGTAGGGAGTTTAATTTTAGGGGCCTTTGGCCATTATTGAGTATGGGGAATCATTGGATGGAGCCATTTGTGTCCACATTGCGCTATATTGGGCAGGTCATTCAATTTATAGATTCTCCAAGTTCACCGTATAAACACTATCAGGTTTTGGTAAGCCCCAGGATCTATTGTACTGAGCATAGCAAACCTCTGAGACACTAATGTGTTAATATATGAGCCTGTCTGCAGAACCAGTGATACACACATCTTCATGTACTATAGGATTGCAGGTGGGCTGCTGACTGTCTCCCCCCAGTGGCTGCTTATGAAAACACCATGGCTTATGATTTTGGGAGACAGAGTAGCAGGTACCGCTACGGAGAAGCAGAGTATTGTGCCAGCAGCAGTGATGAGTATGTCAGACAGGGTGAATCAAAGCAGAAAAGCTGATATAATTAATTGCTGTAATAATAATGCTTTAAGCCCACCCTGGGCTCTGTATCCTTTGTGCACTCCTTGCCACCGAAGTTGGCCATCTTGGTTTTGTTGTAAGCGTGGAATGGGTGCCCATCACATTGCTGCAGGGTCAGGTTTTGTAATTATGTAGGCTAGAGAGGGGCCAGTGTTAAACCGACTCATTTTATTATTAATGCCTAGATAATTAATGTTTTGCTCACAATATAGAGAACGTGTGTTTGTTTAGAGTGCGGCTGGATTATTGAAATAAAAGTGGATTTATTAAGATCGTTCATTTTGTAATGCTTGTGAGAAATGGTTAGAGAATATCATTTATTTTTGCTAATCCTCTGAGACGGAGCATTGAGCTAAGCGCATTCACGGGCCTTTCCCCAAATTCTCAAAGGGGCGGTACCAACTACACTGTACAAAAATAACTTTTATTTGTAGACTTACGGCACCATGTAAAGAATGAAACAAACTGATCTGGCTCGTCAGCTTTGTCTCTTTCTATCCCTAAAAGCTCAAAATAATGTGTACTAGAGTTACTGCTGTTACTATAGCAACAGTCCCGCCTCTCTCTCCAAGCCCCTCCTTATTGGAATGTCACTGAATTTAGAAGCCCCGCCTCTCTCTCCAAGCCCCTCCTTATTGGAATGTCACTGAATATAGAAGCCCCGCCTCTCTCCCTCCAAGCCCCTCCTTATTGGAATGTCACTGAATTTAGAAGCCCCGCCTCTCTCTCCAAGCCCCTCCTTATTGGAATGTTTCTGAATTTAGAAGCCCCGCCTCTCTCTCCAAGCCCCTCCTTATTGGAATGTCACTGAATTTAGAAGCCCCGCCTCCCTCTCCAAGCCCCTCCTTATTGGAATGTCACTGAATTTAGAAGCCCCGCCTCCCTCTCCAAGCCCCTCCTTATTGGAATGTCACTGAATTTAGAAGCCTTGCCTCCCTCTCCAAGCCCCTCCTTATTGGAATGTCACTGAATTTAGAAGCCCCGCCTCTCTTCCCAAGCCCCTCCTTATTGGAATGTCACTATATTTAGAAGCCCCGCCTCCCTCTCCAAGCCCCTCCTTATTGGAATGTCACTGAATTTAGAAGCCCCGCCTCTCTCTCCAAGCCCCTCCTTATTGGAATGTCACTGAATTTAGAAGCCCCGCCTCTCTCTCCAAGCCCCTCCTTATTGGAATGTCACTGAATTTAGAAGCCTCGCCTCTCTCTCCAAGCCCCTCCTTATTGGAATGTCACTGAATTTAGAAGCCCCGCCTCCCTCTCCAAGCCCCTCCTTATTGGAATGTCACTGAATTTAGAAGCCCCGCCTCCCTCTCCAAGCCCCTCCTTATTGGAATGTCACTGAATTTAGAAGCCCCGCCTCTCTCTCCAAGCCCCTCCTTATTGGAATGTCACTGAATTTAGCAGCCCCGCCTCTCTCTCCAAGCCCCTCCTTATTGGAATGTCAGTGAATTTAGAAGCCCCGCCTCTCTCTCCAAGCCCCTCCTTATTGGAATGTCAGTGAATTTAGAAGCCCCGCCTCTCTCCCCAAGCCTCTCCTTATTGGAATGTCACTGAATTTAGCAGCCCCGGAGAAATCATTCTTCAATGTAAAACTGCAGGAGACCGGGAACTTGTTTTAAAGTAAAAAAAAGTGCATTTTACATATATTTAACACAGGTACAACATACACAGGAGAAACTGCCTCTTTAAAACGGTTACCAGTGTACAAATGACTGGTACTTGCAGACTGTGTGCACTTATGCAGGAGAGTTTCCTGCCATGCTGGCTGATGTTTGGCCAACCAGAAAAATGGCTTCCTTTGAAACTCTGGCCCTGCCAGCAGAGAATAGGTTAATAAAACACCAAAACCTATAGTAGCATCATTTTCTATGCCTTGAAGGCTGTCCTATATAATCTTTATTCAAACTTTGTTTTGTATGAATCTGGCTTAAAAGAAGAACATATGATCTGCCAGCGTCGGTCCTATCTTTCAAAAATTATACTTCATTTGCATATTTGCTAATTAAAGTAGCTTCTTGGAAACTGGAAACATTAAGTAAAATATCTTCTGTAACCTTTATCACTGTGGTTAATGGATATAATCTAGTGAGGCTCGTAGACGGCCCTTTAAATAATGTAAGTCATTATGAATATGTAACTAGTTAATATGCAGTCATGAAAGGGATTATCATGTTGAGGTTAATGAATGTTCTGCTCTTATATTTTGCAAGACTTCTGTCGCACTTCATGGACGAGCGGGCAAAAGACATTTACACGGGTTCCTTACTATATATGTGCATATAAAAAAACAAACTATGCAGGAAGGTGCAGAATATCCTCTGCATAACAGTCTTTATTCTTTAAACAATTACTAGCCTTATTGTTTTATTTTTAATTTATTTTCTAATATCCCCGTATATTCATTTCATTTTGCGTATGTGTGTGTGTTTCTGCACGTACCATCATTATTTCTTTTAAATCAATCTCCTGTAATGTTTTCAGATATTTTGTGTGTGCCAGTTTTTCATAAATATTTATCACTGTTCATTTTGCTCTACTTTTCTTAGACATCATTAATGAATATAGACTGTTACTTATTTTACCTACGTGAGAAAAATGCTGAAAGGT
This sequence comes from Pelodytes ibericus, assembly GCA_036172795.1. NCBI lineage: Eukaryota > Metazoa > Chordata > Amphibia > Anura > Pelodytidae > Pelodytes > Pelodytes ibericus. Next base: position 205,511,329 of record CM069862.1, on the reverse strand, counting down.
TTTCCCGTTTTCCTGTAACACCACTTTTTTTTTTGTTGGATTTTTTTATTTATTTCGTTTTGTCTTTCCATCACCATGCAATCCTGATTTTTATCATTAAACGGCGCGCTGCAAATCCTAAAAATAACTGGTAATGTGACCGCTGCAAAATAAGTCTTCTCCTTTAAGAGCGAAGATCCATTACTGCAATGACTATATCGGAATCAACAGCTCCGTTATCAATATGTGACAAAAAGAATTGATCTCTGGAGGTACCAATAGTGTGATGGATGGACTAAATATCCAGTGCCCAGGTGCGCATGTCAGCATTTTTTCAATTTAAGGCTTGATTGCAATATGTTCTCAGCAGTGTGGAGTAGACTATATTTCAGGAGGGGAGATTTCTAATCCGACAGAGAGAATTAAGCTCTGTAGGATCTTTTTGCCTTTAAGAGCCGAGGCATTGTTTGTTTAGTGGTAGCTGCAATGTGTACCTTTTGGATGCAGAATGAATTGTGCTGGCAGATGTTGTACCAGCCTGGCATAAATCTATTGTCAGTGACTTGAAATGGGCACCAGAGCATAATTTTACATTGGAGCAAAATGGCAGCTTCAAAGAGCAATCCTGATTGATTATATTTTTGTCACACCACATGGCATAGTCACATATGGATTCTTTTTTTTTTTTCTCCCACTTTCTTTTTCTTTTATCCAACAAATGAAAGTGTTTTTATTGTTGTAGGAGAGAGAAATATCTTCAAATCTATTTGCTTTTTGTATTTTCTGATTCTGCAGCTATCTTTTCGCCATTAATCAGGGCTTTCCAACCAGACCCTCCCTTGTCCCAATCCTGTCTGAGTCTTTATATTTATTTAATCAACTTACAATATCACTGCCTTTTCATAAAACTATTCTTTAAAATGCAGCCGGTGTTTAGAGTTTTCACTTCCATTTACTTGGATAACAAACTTTAAAATGATCATTTTTTTTTTACTAACCTCTTCATTTACATCTTAGCAGTCGGTTAGCTAGGACTAGAAGTGTATCTGTAGGAATGTATACGTGTACTTATCATAAACATTACCTCTGTGCTATAAAGAATTTCTACATTGGAACATACAATGATAGTTCCACTAGCAGGCGCTATTCGAGTGTGCCTCACCTTTATCATTACAACCCCACTGTGCCTTTTGAGAGAAATCCGTGCATTGTGGAAGCTGCACTGTTGGTAAATGTTGGAGATTTATATCCAACACGTCCGTTTATTGCACCCAACACATCCGTATATCGCACATGGGTCCCCACCGGTAGATACATACATGACAAGGTGACCTTTGTGCTTTTATGTGGCTCCCACATGGCTGCTCTGTGAAGACCAATAGCTCTTAATTAGATTTCCCTTTAATCGTTCTACTGTATCAACCTGCATAACCTATTCCACATGGCCATTGGCACTAAAGCTAGTGAGCAATTGTCGTGTGTTGTACAACAGTCTCAATGTACATCTAATTATTATATTAGATTATAGAATTTCTGCAACACCAGACCTCCATTGTGTCTGGAATATTTATCAAAGACAATTCTGGGGCAAAGTGCTAAACGGGATGTTATCAGCAGGAACACGCTATTGGATTCCATAGACACTTGTTTAAGAAATGTGCCCCTCAATTGCCCTATTTACCCACTTACCCCCCCCCCCCCCCCCTTATTTGTTTTCCTTTTCTACACCAGCGATGTGACCTTGCAGCTCAAAGATTTCGCAATGGATGATCTTGCGAATGACGCTTGCTGTAAACTGTTTCTCTAATAGTTTTTTTTTTTTTTAGCGTTTATACAGTCCTGTTTTATAAGGATGTAATTGCGCAGTAAATCATGATAAGCATTGTGATATTGTTAATGAGCACCATATTTCCATTTTCTTTTTTTGCTTTTAATAACTGAATTAACCTTTTTATTATGTCAGTTTTGTTGCTGTTATTTACTTGCAGAGGAAAAGGCCCAGCGCTTTTTTTTTTTTTTTTGTTTTGTTTTTGCATTCTCTGAATATTGTAATCGGCGATGTTCCTTGTTTCCTCTGCTTGCATTAGAATGAATTTCCGTTATCAGAATAACCCATTTTTATTCCGTGTATGAAAAAGCCCAAAAATAAATAAATATATATAAAAAATAAAAATCTTCAACGCAAATGTCTGGTTGGTGTCATATCACCAATATCAGCTAGCGCGAGATACTGTGCAGAAGTAGGAAACTGAGAGAAATGACATTGTTTTTCTGCTGTTATCTCCCTGCTTTAGAAGGATGTGATAAAGCGTTTTGCTTCCAAAGTAACGTTCCCTAGTCTTCCCTCTGACAAATAAAAATGTTTATCCTCATACAGCGGAATCTGTAAGCTTCATGTCCCTGATACATTGATATTACTGTGTTTGCTACACTTTTTTCCATTGTTTTTTTTTCTTTTATTTCTTGTAACAAACCTTTTTCTGTTTTAATGGCAGGTGGTCAGCAGTTGCAAAGAGAAAATTCAACACTGGTAAGTGTAACCTTTTTTTTTTGTTTAAGTATTTTATTCTATAAACCAAAGAGCAGAATTATAATCCCCCCTCAATCATTGGTGTTTTGTAATATGCAGTTTAATATCATGTTGCTGTTGTGCAACTTTTGGAGCTGAATGAGTTAACTATTTTGGAAGGGAAAGGTGTCACACCAATCCCTTTCACAGTATCTAATAGCTGTAGTAAGTAAGGTTCCTCAGGGTACAACGTCAAAGAAGGTCACACAAGCTTCTGCAAATAACCGTCATAGATTAGGACCTTAATACACCTGTAATGTTTAATAATCCAAAGGACGGGGCTCAGTACTCACATATTACAGAGCTTGCTCTGGACGTCGCAGGCTCACTTTTTTGTATTACCCCTAAGGAGCAGAACAGGGTTACTGGAAAACCCGTACCACCAAAATTCTAGTAAACACAACTTTAAGGCAGCGAATAGAATCCAAAATATTAAATGCAAAGTAAAATCTTTCACCCAGAACTGCAAAGTGGAGAGTCCAGAGTTACTAGAAGCACAGAACTAGCGCACTTTCTAACATTTGTGCGGTGAGGGGCGCTCATGTTAGTTGCGCGGTCTCCTCCATTAGTGACACTTTTTGTTATCTGCAGGACCTGTTGGGTTTACTGTAATAACGCAAGTGGTGTGCCTTCCTCCAAGAGAACACTTTCAGGGGCTGCCAGGTTCCCCCTGAGTTTAGTTTATATGTATGCGCTTATCATTCCTTTTGTGTGACACAGACATGTCTAAGAGTAAGGTTTCCAAGACACCACACATTTTCACTCCATATGGGAAGGAAGCCAATGTGCCCCTGGATTCTGCCCTCCTTCAGTTGTATACCTGTGGCACGTTCTGACGGCTTTACGGGGCTGTGAGGTTCACAGACTGCGACGGGGCAGCAGCTTGTGTCATCAGTGGAAGATGATCACTTCGTGTCCCTTCCAGCTGTATTTATTCTGTTCAAAGTGACAAGATGGCTTCACACCGCTCCATGTCACCTGTTGCTGCATTAATCCCCAAAACGGCTTGTATAAAAATGCTGGGGAGTCTTGGTGCACGGCACATTGAAACCTAGTCCATGCATTGTTATTCCTCTGTTGGATCAAAGGAGACATTTGACCTTGAGATGAGGTTGTTTGGTTCTTTGCAGCTGGAAAGCAATTCTATACGGAGACCTCTTTTCCTATTTAAAAAAACCTTTTTAAATATTACAAATCTGCTGTGTTCAGCAGAAGTGACATTCGGTAATGAGAGTGGAGTCAGATCAGCTTCTGTTTAATTCAGGGCTTGAAAAATCCCATGAACCAGGGAGCCCTAACTTTTATTATGGTTTCATATTGAACTCTATGGAAGAGCTATTTCCCTGGCTCCTAAAATGAACCAGTCTGGCTCCTGAATGGGTGTCTCTGGCTCCTAATGTCTACAGGAATTTGTTGAGTCCTGGTTTGTATTTTATAACAAAAAATTTAAGGTGCAGGGAGCAGAAATCAAAAATGTATTGCTTTTATTATAGAAACATTTTGCCTGCTGGATGACCTGCATCTGTTGGAAGAGCAACAAATATTGGGTTAATCCTGTACCCAGTGAACAAGGCTTTGTAGCTTCTAACATGTGAAATAATTAATTTCTCCAGGGAGAAGGTAGAAAGCGATTATGAAGCTCTCCAAAAACGTCTCCTCACCCTGCCCGACAAGCTGAGTTATGAGGTCATGGTAGGTAAATGAAAGAGTTTGCAAGTTTTTGCAACTTGAGACCTATTCTTGGCAGTTTTATCTTCTGATTAGTTTGTTTTCCAGTTTATAGCAAATTACTGTTTTTATTTATTGAACAGGGCATTGAGGAGGAAAGGTCAAACTTCAGGCCAAAGTAGCTGAGTTGGAAAGATTCTCTTATTCAGCTGAATGGACTCAAGTTTGAAATTCCCTTCTCAATTCTTGAATAAAGCCCCTTGACTAGCTGCCTTAGGGGGGAAAGACTCTAGAGACCACCAGAATAACAAGTGGAGTAACCTGGACAGGCTGAAGTGACAGGACCTTACAAAAAAATAATTCTGATGAGAATTTCACCGATTTTTGTACATAGAGAAGATTCTGGGGCAAAGTTCTCAAAGTGGAGCAATCAGTGGGAACATTCCATTGGTTTCCATGGTGACTGCGGAACATTCAATTGGTTTCCATGGTAACTGCGGGACATTCCATTGGCTTCCATGGTGACTGCTGAACATTCCATTGGATTCCATGGTGACTGCGAAACATTCCATTGGTTTCCATGGTAACTGCGGGACATTCCGTTGGCTTCCATGGTGACTGCGGGACATTCCATTGGTTTCCATGGTGACTGCGGGACATTCCGTTGGTTTCCATGGTGACTGCGGGACGTTTCCATGGTGACTGCGGGACATTCCGTTGGTTTCCATGGTGACTGCGGGACATTCCGTTGGTTTCCATGGTGACTGCGGGACATTCCGTTGGTTTCCATGGTAACTGCGGGACATTCCATTGGCTTCCATGGTGACTGTGGAACATTCCATTGGTTTCCATGGTGACTGTGGAACATTCCATTGGTTTCCATGGTGACTGCAGGACATTCCGTTGGTTTCCATGGTGACTGCGGGATATTCCGTTGGTTTCCATGGTGACTGCGGAACATTCCATTGGTTTCCATGGTGACTGCTGCTCTTGTAGAACCTGACTTTTTAGAAATAACCACCCTGAATCCACGTAATTTAATACCAAAATAACAATGTCTGATTGGCTATATAATATAGCTGTGTGTGTGTGTAAGTCTGAAGCTCGTGCTGTATGGCTGTACTATTGTCACGGTGTAAAGACCTTTATCTTTTGCTTGCCTACAAATGGTACAGGCGATGGCGCTTAACTCTTCCCCCACCTTTTGGCTTTATTTTTGTCAGGTCCCGTTTGGACCTCTGGCCTTCATGCCTGGTAAACTTGTCCAGACAAACGAAATCACCGTTCTACTCGGCGACAATTGGTTTGCCAAATGTTCCGCTAAAGAAGCCATCAACCTCGTTGACCACAGGAAAAAACGTATGTACCCCCCGCATTACCAGCTACGTTCACTGCTGTGTGTTCTGATCTTGGGTTACAAAAAAACATCTTTTGCTCCCTTTATTGGCCATGTGAATAACATGGGAAAGAGTGTAAACACATCTAGATATGTTTCTGATAGAGATTTATCTGTAATTCCTTCATGCAGTTCTTCTGTGCCATCAGTAACTGTCTCCTGACTTGCTGGAGAACCATGATCCAAAGTGTCACTTTAATGTGGGGTTTTTCTGCTAGCTCTATAGTGATGCTACACAGTATTGACACTCCAGACATCAAATTAACTTTAATGCATCCGGTAGTGTTTAACATGTACATTGTACAGGTTGCTCCTTTTTTTTTTTTTCTCTTTTCTTTCTTTCTTTAAAATACACCCCGATTATGCTTTTGAATGTATTTAAATGTTTCCTGTTCTAGCCCTGTCATGTCAACAAAACCAAATATAAACCTTGCTAGAGGATCAGTGCATGGGTGTCCTCCACCCATCGGAGTCCTTTTGATTTGTTTATTTTTCTTTTTTTTTTTTTTTTACAGTGAGCTTACAACAGGGGCGTCAAAGTTTTAGTCTGCAGTGGGCTGCAGATTAAAATTTGTTTAGCAGCATTACAAAAGTCATCCGAAGCAGTTTAGATCAACTGTATCTCAATAAAACCCTGTATCTATAGGGCTAATGAGGGTGTGAGTAGTTAAGGCAGGTGGGCCTCACGTTGGATGCCCCTCGCTCACAATTTCATGTTTGGCAGAGTTTTCTCCTGGGGACTGGACTTCCAAAGGTCATTTTATTGTAAAGACAAACTGTAACAAATAAATGCATATTTATCTTTAAAGTGTCAGCTTTATTATGCATTTGCACATCTCTTTCTATTCTTCAGATTGGAGCATTTTACACAGTGCATTGTAAACCTTCTTCTACGTTGTAGTGGAAAAAGTCAAATATACTGGTAATCCTTTACTCCATGTAATGAATCGGTGTCTGTAAATACAAAAGATGCCATATATACATTTCTTTTTATAACCCTGCTGATGCGCTATATATTCCTTGCCTCTTCACCTTCCCCTCTTGATTAGGGAGGATGTTAATCAGGCTCCTGGATGCTCACATTTCGAATTTGAATCTTGCTCCTGCCTTGATACAATTCCCACTGGGGAATACACAATTTGTCTCTTTGCAGACATCCCATGGTGCAAACTGCTCCGCTAATGCTACTTTAAATAGCAAGGGTTTTAAATGATGTCATGCAGTCTAAGAAATAACTAAATGATGTATTTTCCAGTAATGACTGACCCGTAACCCAGAGGCTGAGCGGTGCCCTGCAAGCAAGGCCAGGAGAGCTTGTATTTAATCTGTGCAACACTTTCCATTCAGACAAGGAACTATTACTTAATTATTTAACAAGTAAAGAACCTTATTGAGCCCTCTTTGCTCTGTATAGCTCTATCAGGGGGCGGACATGTTGTTTAGAATCTTTGCTCTGTATAGCTCTATCAGGGGCAGACATGTTGTTTAGAATCTTTGCTCTGTATAGCTCTATCAGGGGCAGACATGTTGGTTAGAATCTTTGCTCTGTATAGCTCTATCAGGGGCAGACATGTTGGTTAGAATCTTTGCACTGTATAGCTCTATCGGGGCGGGGGACATGTTGTTTAGAATCTTTGCTCTGTATAGCTCTATCAGGGGGCGGACATGTTTAGAATGTTTGCTCTGTATATCTCTATCAGGGGCGGACATGTTGTTTAGAATGTTTGCTCTGTATAGCTCTATCAGAGGTGGACATGTTGTTTAGAATGTTTGCTCTGTATAGCTCTATCAGGGGCAGACATGTTGGTTAGAATCTTTGCACTGTATAGCTCTATCGGGGCGGGGGACATGTTGTTTAGAATCTTTGCTCTGTATAGCTCTATCATGGGGCGGACATGTTGTTTAGAATGTTTGCTCTGTATAGCTCTATCAGAGGTGGACATGTTGTTTAGAATGTTTGCTCTGTATAGCTCTATCAGGGGCAGACATGTTGGTTAGAATCTTTGCACTGTATAGCTCTATCGGGGCGGGGGACATGTTGTTTAGAATCTTTGCTCTGTATAGCTCTATCATGGGGCGGACATGTTGTTTAGAATGTTTGCTCTGTATAGCTCTATCAGAGGTGGACATGTTGTTTAGAATCTTTGCTCTGTATAGCTCTATCAGGGGCAGACATGTTGGTTAGAATCTTTGCACTGTATAGCTCTATCGGGGCGGGGGACATGTTGTTTAGAATCTTTGCTCTGTATAGCTCTATCAGGGGGCGGACATGTTTAGAATGTTTGCTCTGTATATCTCTATCAGGGGGCGGACATGTTGTTTAGAATGTTTGCTCTGTATAGCTCTATCAGGGGGCAGAGATGTTGTGTAGAATCTTTGCTCTGTATAGCTCTATCAGGGGGTGCACATATTGTTTAGAATCTTTGCTCTGTATAGCTCTATCAGAGGGTGGACATGTTGTTTAGAATCTTTGCTCTGTTTAGCTCTATGTTTAAATACATAAAGGAAGAGAGTATATTTAAAAGAATAAAAACTACCACAACTAGAGGACATAGTCTTAAATTAGAGGGGCAACGATTTAAAAGTAATATCAGGAAGTATTACTTTACTGAGAGGGTAGTGGATGTATGGAATAGCCTTCCAGCAGAAGTGGTAGAGGTAAACACAGTCAAGGATTTTAAGCATGCGTGGGATAGACACAAGGCTATCCTAGCTATAAGACCGGGAACGGGGGACTAATAAAAGTACTCAATTAAATTAGGCAGACTAGATGGACCGAATGGTTCTTATCTGCCGACACATTCTATGTTTCTATCAGGGGGCAGACATGTTGTTTAGAATCTTGGGTTCAATAAAGGAAGATCTGATCTATCTGACCCAAGATTGTAAGCATGTCCTCCCCCTGTTATATTGCACACGGAGGGCTCAATAATATGCTTTATTTATATTCTTTCATTAAAGCATTTCTATTTAAAATGCCTTCACTTGATATAGTCTTTCAAGTAAACAGAACTTCATTATTTGGCTACTTATTATTATTATTATTATAATTATAAATTACAAAACGCATGAACATATTTCTCAAAACACGTGACCCTGAGTTTGGTGTCCTATATTTACACCTCACTAACATAAAGTATTTTTTGGAGAGACTTTATAGTAATCTGTAGAATTTATCCAAGTCTTTCCTTTTTCTCTGTATATTCCCAGACATGGAAATTCTCTGGATATTGGGCATTGCTGATACATTTTGTATGTGGTACTGAGGGACTGATAAACTACTAGTGCAATAAGAGATTGCCTGCAAGTGTATTAATAAAGCTTACATGGATTTTGTACTGTTATTGTTTAGGTTTGTTGGTTATTAGTTTTAATGACTGACAAAGAAAAGTTTTCTTCCTGATGTTAACTCCATTCTTGCCAAAACACCACACTAGTATACCTGGCAATAGTATACCTGGCAATAAAAAAATTTGAATTGGTGCCATAACGAAAGGTGGGTGATAGACCACCTCTTTACAGGTTTAGAAGACTGTTTGTTTGTGAGGGGGGGTTTATATCCCATACAATATATTTTGGAAAACTTGAGAAACTCACCATGCCCTGCACAATGTATAGAAGAATATATAGAAGAGCTCAGCTGGCCATGGATAATGCAGAGTAACAGCTTTACACACTGTCACTTTATAACAATGCATTATACAGGGCCAACTCTGTTATTCTAGCAGGAGAAACTCACCAGACCCTGCACAATGTATAGAAGAATATATAGAAGAGCTCAGCTGGCCATGGATAATACAGAGTTACATCTTTACACACTGTCACTTTATAACAATGCATTATACAGGGCCAACTCTGTTCTTCTAGCAGGAGAAACTCACCAGACCCTGCACAATGTATAGAAGAATATATAGAAGAGCTCAGCTGGCCATGGATAATGCAGAGTTACATCTTTACACACGGTCACTATATAACAATGCATTATACAGGACCAACTCTGTTATTCTAGCAGGAGAAACTCACCAGACCCTGCACAATATATAGAAGAATATATAGAAGAGCTCAGCTGGCCATGGATAATGCAGAGTTACATCTTTACACACTGTCACTATATAACAATGCATTATACAGGGCCAACTCTGTTCTTCTAGCAGGAGAAACTCACCAGACCCTGCACAATGTATAGAAGAACATATAGAAGAGCTCAGCTGGCCATGGATAATGCAGAGTTACATCTTTACACACTGTCACTTTATAACAATGCATTATACAGGGCCAACTCTGTTCTTCTAGCAGGAGAAACTCACCAGACCCTGCACAATGTATAGAAGAATATATAGAAGAGCTCAGCTGGCCATGGATAATGCAGAGTTACATCTTTACACACGGTCACTATATAACAATGCATTATACAGGACCAACTCTGTTATTCTAGCAGGAGAAACTCACCAGACCCTGCACAATATATAGAAGAATATATAGAAGAGCTCAGCTGGCCATGGATAATGCAGAGTTACATCTTTACACACTGTCACTATATAACAATGCATTATACAGGGCCAACTCTGTTCTTCTAGCAGGAGAAACTCACCAGACCCTGCACAATGTATAGAAGAACATATAGAAGAGCTCAGCTGGCCATGGATAATGCAGAGTTACATCTTTACACACTGTCACTTTATAACAATGCATTATACAGGGCCAACTCTGTTCTTCTAGCAGGAGAAACTCACCAGACCCTGCACAATGTATAGAAGAATATATAGAAGAGCTCAGCTGGCCATGGATAATGCAGAGTTACATCTTTACACACTGTCACTTTATAACAATGCATTATACAGGGCCAACTCTGTTCTTCTAGCAGGAGAAACTCACCAGACCCTGCACAATGTATAGAATAATATATAGAAGAGCTCAGCTGGCCATGTATAATGCAGAGTTACATCTTTACACACTGTCACTTTATAACAATGCATTATACAGGGCCAACTCTGTTCTTCTAACAGGAGAAACTCACCAGACCCTGCACAATATATAGAAGAATATATAGAAGAGCTCAGCTGGCCATGGATAATGCAGAGTTACATCTTTACACACTGTCACTTTATAACAATGCATTATACAGGGCCAACTCTGTTCTTCTAACAGGAGAAACTCACCAGACCCTGCACAATGTATAGAAGAATATATAGAAGAGCTCAGCTGGCCATGGATAATACAGAGTTACATCTTTACACACTGTCACTTTATAACAATGCATTATACAGGGCCAACTCTGTTCTTCTAGCAGGAGAAACTCACCAGACCCTGCACAATGTATAGAGGAATATATAGAAGAGCTCAGCTGGCCATGAATAATGCAGAGTTACATCTTTACACACTGTCACTTTATAACAATGCATTATACAGGACCTACTCTGTTCTTCTAGCAGGAGAAACTCACCAGACCCTGCACAATGTATAGAATATATAGAAGAGCTCAGCTGGCCATGGATAATGCAGAGTTACATCTTTACACACTGTCACTTTATAACAATACATTATACAGGACCAACTCTGTTCTTCTAGCAGGAGAAACTCACCAGACCCTGCACAATGTATAGAAGAATATATAGAAGAGCTCAGCTGGCCATGGATAATGCAGAGTTACATCTTTACACACTGTCACTATATAACAATGCATTATACAGGGCCAACTCTGTTCTTCTAGCAGGAGAAACTCACCAGACCCTGCACAATGTATAGAAGAATATATAGAAGAGCTCAGCTGGCCATGGATAATGCAGAGTTACATCTTTACACACTGTCACTTTATAACAATGCATTATACAGGGCCAACTCTGTTCTTCTAGCAGGAGAAACTCACCAGACCCTGCACAATGTATAGAAGAATATATAGAAGAGCTCAGCTGGCCATGGATAATGCAGAGTTACATCTTTACACACTGTCAGTATATAACAATGCATTATACAGGGCCAACTCTGTTCTTCTAGCAGGATAAACTCACCAGACCCCGCACAATGTATAGAAGAATATATAGAAGAGCTCAGCTGGCCATGGATAATGCAGAGTTACATCTTTACACACTGTCACTTTATAACAATGCATTATACAGGGCCAACTCTGTTCTTCTAGCAGGAGAAACTCACCAGACCCTGCACAATGTATAGAAGAATATATAGAAGAGCTCAGCTGGCCATGGATAATGCAGAGTTACATCTTTACACACTGTCAGTATATAACAATGCATTATACAGGGCCAACTCTGTTCTTCTAGCAGGAGAAACTCACCAGACCCTGCACAATATATAGAAGAATATATAGAAGAGCTCAGCTGGCCATGGATAATGCAGAGTTACATCTTTACACACTGTCACTTTATAACAATGCATTATACAGGGCCAACTCTGTTCTTCTAGCAGGAGAAACTCACCAGGCCCTGTACAATGTATAGAAGAATATATAGAAGAGCTCAGCTGGCCATGGATAATGCAGAGTTACATCTTTACACACTGTCACTGTATAACAATGCATTATACAGGGCCAACTCTGTTCTTCTAGCAGGAGAAACTCACCAGACCCTGCACAATGTATAGAAGAATATATAGAAGAGCTCAGCTGGCCATGGATAATGCAGAGTTACATCTTTACACACTGTCACTTTATAACAATGCATTATACAGAACCATCTCTGTTCTTCTAGCAGGAGAAACTCACCAGATCCTGCACAATGTATAGAATATATAGAAGAGCTCAGCTGGCCATGGATAATGCAGAGTTACATCTTTACACACTGTCACTTTATAACAATGCATTATACAGGGCCAACTCTGTTCTTCTAGCAGGAGAAACTCACCAGACCCTGCACAATGTATAGAAGAATATATAGAAGAGCTCAGCTGGCCATGGATAATGCAGAGTTACATCTTTACACACTGTCACTTTATAACAATGCATTATACAGGGCCAACTCTGTTCTTCTAGCAGGAGAAACTCACCAGACCCTGCACAATGTATAGAAGAATATATAGAAGAGCTCAGCTGGCCATGGATAATGCAGAGTTACATCTTTACACACTGTCAGTATATAACAATGCATTATACAGGGCCAACTCTGTTCTTCTAGCAGGAGAAACTCACCAGACCCTGCACAATATATAGAAGAATATATAGAAGAGCTCAGCTGGCCATGGATAATGCAGAGTTACATCTTTACACACTGTCACTTTATAACAATGCATTATACAGGGCCAACTCTGTTCTTCTAGCAGGAGAAACTCACCAGGCCCTGTACAATGTATAGAAGAATATATAGAAGAGCTCAGCTGGCCATGGATAATGCAGAGTTACATCTTTACACACTGTCACTGTATAACAATGCATTATACAGGGCCAACTCTGTTCTTCTAGCAGGAGAAACTCACCAGACCCTGCACAATATATAGAAGAATATATAGAAGAGCTCAGCTGGCCATGGATAATGCAGAGTTACATCTTTACACACTGTCACTTTATAACAATGCATTATACAGGGCCAACTCTGTTCTTCTAGCAGGAGAAACTCACCAGGCCCTGCACAATGTATAGAAGAATATATAGAAGAGCTCAGCTGGCCATGGATAATGCAGAGTTACATCTTTACACACTGTCACTTTATAACAATGCATTATACAGGGCCAACTCTGTTCTTCTAGCAGGAGAAACTCACCAGGCCCTGCACAATGTATAGAAGAATATATAGAAGAGCTCAGCTGGCCATGGATAATGCAGAGTTACATCTTTACACACTGTCACTTTATAACAATGCATTATACAGGGCCAACTCTGTTCTTCTAGCAGGAGAAACTCACCAGACCCTGCACAATGTATAGAAGAATATATAGAAGAGCTCAGCTGGCCATGGATAATGCAGAGTTACATCTTTACACACTGTCAGTATATAACAATGCATTATACAGGGCCAACTCTGTTCTTCTAGCAGGATAAACTCACCAGACCCCGCACAATGTATAGAAGAATATATAGAAGAGCTCAGCTGGCCATGGATAATGCAGAGTTACATCTTTACACACTGTCACTTTATAACAATGCATTATACAGGGCCAACTCTGTTCTTCTAGCAGGAGAAACTCACCAGACCCTGCACAATGTATAGAAGAATATATAGAAGAGCTCAGCTGGCCATGGATAATGCAGAGTTACATCTTTACACACTGTCAGTATATAACAATGCATTATACAGGGCCAACTCTGTTCTTCTAGCAGGAGAAACTCACCAGACCCTGCACAATATATAGAAGAATATATAGAAGAGCTCAGCTGGCCATGGATAATGCAGAGTTACATCTTTACACACTGTCACTGTATAACAATGCATTATACAGGGCCAACTCTGTTCTTCTAGCAGGAGAAACTCACCAGACCCTGCACAATGTATAGAAGAATATATAGAAGAGCTCAGCTGGCCATGGATAATGCAGAGTTACATCTTTACACACTGTCACTTTATAACAATGCATTATACAGGGCCAACTCTGTTCTTCTAGCAGGAGAAACTCACCAGACCCTGCACAATGTATAGAAGAATATATAGAAGAGCTCAGCTGGCCATGGATAATGCAGAGTTACATCTTTACACACTGTCACTTTATAACAATGCATTATACAGGGCCAACTCTGTTCTTCTAACAGGAGAAACTCACCAGACCCTGCACAATGTATAGAAGAATATATAGAAGAGCTCAGCTGGCCATGGATAATGCAGAGTTACATCTTTACACACTGTCACTTTATAACAATGCATTATACAGGGCCAACTCTGTTCTTCTAACAGGAGAAACTCACCAGACCCTGCACAATATATAGAAGAATATATAGAAGAGCTCAGCTGGCCATGGATAATGCAGAGTTACATCTTTACACACTGTCACTTTATAACAATGCATTATACAGGGCCAACTCTGTTCTTCTAACAGGAGAAACTCACCAGACCCTGCACAATGTATAGAAGAATATATAGAAGAGCTCAGCTGGCCATGGATAATGCAGAGTTACATCTTTACACACTGTCACTTTATAACAATGCATTATACAGAACCATCTCTGTTCTTCTAGCAGGAGAAACTCACCAGACCCTGCACAATGTATAGAAGAATATATAGAAGAGCTCAGCTGGCCATGGATAATGCAGAGTTACATCTTTACACTCTGTCACTTTATAACAATGCATTATACAGGGCCAACTCTGTTCTTCTAGCAGGAGAAACTCACCAGACCCTGCACAATGTGTAGAAGAATATATAGAAGAGCTCAGCTGGCCATGGATAATGCAGAGTTACATCTTTACACACTGTCACTTTATAACAATGCATTATACAGGGCCAACTCTGTTCTTCTAGCAGGAGAAACTCACCAGACCCTGCACAATGTATAGAAGAATATATAGAAGAGCTCAGCTGGCCATGGATAATGCAGAGTTACATCTTTACACACTGTCACTTTATAACAATGCATTATACAGGGCCAACTCTGTTCTTCTAACAGGAGAAACTCACCAGACCCTGCACAATATATAGAAGAATATATAGAAGAGCTCAGCTGGCCATGGATAATGCAGAGTTACATCTTTACTGTCACTTTATACTTACAAGAATTAAAGACTTTTTACTCCTTAAAAAAAAAATCAAACCAATGGAGAGTGAATTTAGGCAGAAACTGCACATGATTTAATGAAGAATTATGAATCGGCAACCTCTCCTAAATGCTAAGGATTTGACACATTGGGAGCATGTATAAATTTAGCAATGCATAATGCAGGGCCAGATCTGTTCTGGTAGCAGGAGAAACTCACCAGTTTTGTCCCTGCACAATGTATAGTAAGGTCGGTGATATGATTATCTACTCTCGCTTGCACCTGATGGTGGTCTTCTGCGAAAGGTGAGGGTCTGCCTGTGGAAAAGTTAGCATTTAGACACACGCTGCTAGGTTAATCCCTTTCCTCTTTCTCTCGGCTTGGATTGCACCCCCATTTTATTTTTTTTTCCTAAACTTCCTGTAAGCTTTGTGTGTGGAATATATATATTTTTTTTATCCCTAATATTGGCACTTTAAATCGTTTTTTCCTTCCATGTTGTCACAGCAGCCAGCGTCGGCATCTAGAAAGAAATCTGGAAAAAAAAGAAAAATGCCAAACTTTTGAAGACTGTACTGCTGACTTCCTTTTGTCTTTGGCACCCCCCCCCCCCCCCCCCACCCAGTATTCACAGGTCTGTCTGCACAGACATTTGCAAAATCCACTGTCATTTTTGCCTCGTAATAAAAAAAATAAGAAAAAAAATCCCTAATTGCATCCTTTCTCTTTCTACCCTACATCCTTCCAAAACTTTCTAAAGATGCTTCGAAACATATTAAGCCATTAAAGTTCTTTAAAAGAATTGGAGTTCTCCAAAAATAGAAAATAGCATGCAACCGCTCTCCGCATAAATATCCTGGCAAAAAATATTCAAAACTATTTAGCATGAGAAAAGAAATCATCTGGAGAGGGGGAAAAAAAATCTTTCATGAAAGAGCAAATTACCAGGATTATTGAAATAAGGATGTCATGTCTATCCTCTATTGATTGATAGAAGAACGTGAGCAAGAATCAGCAAGAAATGGGGGATCTTCTAGGGCTAATAATCTTTAACGAAACCTGTTTGATTCCAGGACAGGACAAACATACAATTAAAGACATATCACAAGAGTAATTAGCTTTTTTTAATTTTTTTAATCTTCTTTCCTGGGTTGAGTTTTTTTAAGGTTCCTGTGTTTTAAAAAAAAACACCCTACCACAATGGATTGTATTCCAGGTCTAAACTACTTATTTGCACCCCCATGAAATTAATATTTTAGACTTGGCCGAATCCGTATAACAGTTCTTTCTATGGCCGAGCTTAATGGTACTCTATTTGTTGAGCTCAAATGGATGACGGGCTGAGTTGACCTCTGTCCATAAGAGTTGAACAGGTGCCACAGTTGGACCATTTATCGTCAGAACTTTATCTTCATTTTTTTTTTTTTTGCAGCCTAATTTTTTATCTGCCCTTCCCACCCTTACTGCCACCTCCTGAAGCATTGATATGACTTTAAATGGGTAGAAGTGCCCATGTTGGAAAATGAATGGTCAAATCAGGATAGCCCTGGATGCGTTGGCTGTTACGTCACATGTGTTTTTTTTTGTGTGTCTCTTTATCATCCGGAAGGAATGTGTCAGGAAGTCTCTGTTATGAAGATTTCTTTCTTGCACAGCCAAATCCCTTGTGGGCTTTGTAATATTGTGTCTGTACGGCAGATGATCGAAATATGTTTTCACATCCTGTGTGAGACCAAACTCGCAGACCAAGTGGCAAAAAAAAAATAAAAAAATGTAACCTCTCCTGGATCTTGGGCTACAGATAAATACATTGTTTTAAGGAACAGTCGATAACCTGGATTAGAAACGCTTGTTTATTAACATTTATCTATATAATGCCAGCAATTTAAGTACAGAGCACAGAGGGGGAATACCTACTGGAGTTAGACGAACATGAACAGACTGATACATGAGGTAGAGTGCTATACCAGCCAAAGCCTTATTCTCAAAGTGAAACTCCAACTGTTCAATATTAGCATGTGAAAGAGTATTAAACTTTCCTGATGCCCCAGGCATCTTTACCCTCTCTACAATTTATCGTTCACTTCCCGTGAAACTCTGTGCGTGCCTGCTCCTTCTGTGACACTGTGCTTTTGTCCCCCATGAGCCCCCCATCTCAGGACAACTGTAACAAAAATTGTACTTATGTTTAAATAAAAGACTGCACTAAGTGTAGATGTTTTACATATTGGCCTTCTTTGGGGCAACGATTTAAAAGTAATATCAGGAAGTATTACTTTACTGAGAGGGTAGTGGATGTATGGAATAGCCTGCCAGCAGAAGTGGTAGAGGTAAACACAGTCAAGGATTTTAAGCATGCGTGGGATAGACACAAGGCTATCCTAGCTATAAGACCGGGAACGGGGGACTAATAAAAGTACTCAAAAAAAAATTGGGCAGACTAGATGGACCTAATGGTTCTTATCTGCCGACACATTCTATGTTTCTTTGCTACAAATATCTCTAACAGAGTGCAACCATGTTGTTTAGAATTATGGGTCAGATCTTCATCCCAGGGTCGTAAACAACCCCCAACAGAGCTATATGGAACAGAGAGTGCTCCAAAGGGTACTTTAATTGTATCTTTACCTTAAAGCATTTCTATTTGAAGCATCTGCATTTGATGTAATACTTCAAGTAAACGAAAGTCTTTTTATTTTTCGCTACCTTAACGAGCATGTGTCTGCGTTATCTAAAGGGACATCCCATTAACACAGAGCACTTCCCTTGGCGAGATAGTTTGGCATCCCCGCCAGTTCCCTCTCGGGGCTGACTGATAAAGAGGCACGCACTGTGGACAGCCGTAAGAGGCAATTGAAGGTGTTCAGCCTGCTCTCTGGATGTTAAACCTGCTAACTAATATCCACACTTCAGGCCTTTAAGAATTCCCAGCTGTGTCTGACTCTCCTGGTTCAGGTCTCCAGATTCTCTGATCGCTCTCAAGGCATCTTTAGCCCCCCCGCCGGCTTGTTTAAATTACAGAGACACAATCCAGCCATTTGCGGGTCCAACTAATCTCCCCCCCCCCCCCCCCCCCCATCGCCTAGGTATCTGTTGCCATACGTCTGGCACATTTAACCATTTGTGTACAGATGAGGTCTACGGCTGATTTCTGCTGGCGATGTAGAGGTTAAAAACAGATTGTACAGCTGTCAGCTGCTCTTTGTGGCCAATACATTTGCATATTTAATTACCACCTAGACTGTAAGCTTCCAAGATGTCTGCTTCTTGTACACATATATTTAAAAAAATGTGTATATCCAATGCCATCCTTGTGTATATAGATTTTTTTTTTAAAGCGTGTATATATGTGTATATATGTATGTGTGTATGTATGTGTGTGTATATATATATATATATAATATACACACACATACATACATTTTGTCTGTATGTTTAAGTGTTGCAGTGAGCAGGGTGGTTCGAGTTGAAGTATGTAAATTGCCATTACATTAGTAATTTTTATTGATTTTTTTTCAGACAATGCGGCAGAGAAGGCATGGTCTTGCATATTTAATAAATGTCACAAGGTTGCAGTCACTGACTGGGGGAAATTTATTTTATATAATGAAGAAAAAAAAAAAGCCTTGGTGGAATATTTTAGGTGTAGCCTGGAAGTGGGATTTCCATACATCCTAGATTGGAAGTAGTCTCCTTTGCTGCTGCTGCCGCTGTGCATGGGATTACAATATTACGTGTATTGCAGGAAGTGCCGGTGGTGGGCATGGGATTATGGGTATTGTAGGAAGTGCCAGTGGTGGGCATGGGATTACTGGTATTGCAGAAAGTGCCAGTGGTGGGCATGGGATTACAGGTATTGCAGGAAGTGCCAGTGGTGGGCATGGGATTACGGGTGTTGCAGAAAGTGCCAGTGGTGGGCATGGGATTACGGGTATTGCAGGACGTGCCAGTGGTGGGCTTGGGATTACGGGTATTGCAGGAAGTGCCAGTGGTGGGCATGGGATTACGGGTATTGCAGGAAGTGCCAGTGGTGGGCATGGGATTACGGGTATTGCAGGAAGTGCCAGTGGTGGGCATGGGATTACGGGTATTGCAGGAAGTGCCAGTGGTGGGCATGGGATTACGGGTATTGCAGGAAGTGCCAGTGGTGGGCATGGGATTACGGGTATTGCAGGACGTGCCAGTGGTGGGCATGGGATTACGGGTATTGCAGGAAGTGCCAGTGGTGGGCATGGGATTACGGGTATTGCAGGACGTGCCAGTGGTGGGCATGGGATTACAATATTGCAGGAAGTGACAGTGGTGGGCATGGGATTACGGGTATTGCAGGACGTGCCAGTGATGGGCATGGGATTAGGGGTATTGCAGGACGTGCCAGTGGTGGGCATGGGATTACGGGTATTGCAGGAAGTGCCAGTGGTGGGCATGGGATTACGGGTATTGCAGGACGTGCCAGTGGTGGGCATGGGATTATGGGTATTGCAGGACGTGCCAGTGGTGGGCATGGGATTACGGGTATTGCAGGAAGTGCCAGTGGTGGCCATGGTATTACGCGTATTGCAGGAAGTGGCAGTGGTGGGCATGGGATTACGGTATTGCAGGACGTGCCAGTGGTGGGCATGGGATTACGGGTATTGCAGGACGTGCCAGTGGTGGGCATGGGACTACGCGTATTGCAGGAAGTGGCAGTGGTGGGCATGGGATTATGGGTATTGCAGGACGTGCCAGTGGTGGGCATGGGATTAAGGGTATTGCAGGACGTGCCAGTGGTGGCCATGGGATTACGCGTATTGCAGGAAGTGGCAGTGGTGGGCATGGGATTACGGGTATTGCAGGACGTGCCAGTGGTGGGCATGGGATTACGGGTATTGCAGGAAATGCCAGTGGTGGTCATGGGATTACGGGTATTGCAGGACGTGCCAGTAGTGGGCATGGGATTATGGGTATTGCAGGAAGTGCCAGTGGTGGGAATGGGAAGACGGGTATTGCAGGACGTGGCAGTGGTGGGCATGGGATTACGGGTATTGCAGGAAGTGCCAGTGGTGGGAATGGGAAGACGGGTATTGCAGGACGTGGCAGTGGTGGGCATGGGATTAGGGGTATTGCAGGACGTGCCAGTGGTGGGCATGGGATTACGGTTATTGCAGGACGTGCCAGTGGTGGCCATGGGATCACGCGTATTGCAGGAAGTGGCAGTGGTGGGTATGGGATTACGGGTATTGCAGGAAGTGCCAGTGGTGGGCATTGGATTACGGGTATTGCAGGACGTGCCAGTGGTGGGCATGGGATTACAATATTGCAGGAAGTGACAGTGGTGGGCATGGGATTACGGGTATTGCAGGACGTGCCAGTGATGGGCATGGGATTACGGGTATTGCAGGAAGTGCCAGTGGTGGGCAAGGGATTACGGGTATTTCAGGAAGTGCCAGTGGTCGGCATGGGATTACGGGTATTGCAGGAAGTGCCAGTGGTGGGCATGGGATTACGGGTATTGCAGGAAATGGCAGTGGTGGGCATGGGATTTTGAGTATTGCAGGAAGTGGCAGTGGTGGGCATGGGATTACGGGTATTGCAGGATGTGCCAGTGGTCGGCATGGGATTACGGGTATTGCAGGAAATGCCAGTGGTGGTGCATGGGATTACGGGTATTGCAGGACGTGCCAGTAGTGGGCATGGGATTATGGGTATTGCAGGAAGTGCCAGTGGTGGGAATGGGAAGACGGGTATTGCAGGACGTGGCAGTGGTGGGCATGGGATTACGGGTATTGCAGTACGTGCCAGTGGTGGGCATGGGATTACAGGTATTGGAGGAAGTGCCAGTAGTGTAAGACGAGCAGTATATTGTGGTGAGGGCACCAAGTCGATAGGCATGATAAGGCACAAAGAAGGGCAGGATAAGTAGGAATTATTGGGTATAGAGAGAGGGGCAGGATCAGTGGGGCATTATTGGGTATAGAGAGAGGGGCAGGATCAGTGGGGCATTTAGGGTGTATAGAGAGAGGGGCAGATCAGTGGGGCATTATTGGGTATAGAGAGAGGGGCAGGATCAGTGGGGCATTATGGGGTATAGAGAGAGGGGCAGCATCAGTAGGAATTATGGGGTATAGAGAGAGGGGCAGGATCAGTGGGGAATTATGGGGTATAGAGAGAGGGGCAGGATCAGTGGGGCATTATGGGGTATAGAGAGAGGGGCAGCATCAGTAGGAATTATGGGGTATAGAGAGAGGGGCAGGATCAGTGGGGCATTATGGGGTATAGAGAGAGGGGCAGCATCAGTAGGAATTATGGGGTATAGAGAGAGGGGCAGGATCAGTGGGGCATTATGGGGTATAGAGAGAGGGGCAGAATCAGTGGGGCATTATGGGGTATAGAGAGAGGGGCAGGATCAGTGGGGCATTATGGGATATAGAGAGAGGGGCAGGATCAGTGGGGCATTATGGGGTATAGAGAGAGGGGCAGGATCAGTGGGGCATTATGGGGTATAGAGAGAGGGGCAGGATCAGTGGGGCATTATGGGATATAGAGAGAGGGGCAGGATCAGTGGGGCATTATGGGGTATAGAGAGAGGGGCAGGATCAGTGGGGCATTATGGGGTATAGAGAGAGGGGCAGGATCAGTGGGGCATTATGGGGTATAGAGAGAGGGGCAGGATCAGTGGGGCATTATGGGGTATAGAGAGAGGGGCAGAATCAGTGGGGCATTATGGGGTATAGAGAGAGGGGCAGGATCAGTGGGGCATTATGGGGTATAGAGAGAGGGGCAGGATCAGTGGGGCATTATGGGATATAGAGAGAGGGGCAGGATCAGTGGGGCATTATGGGGTATAGAGAGAGGGGCAGGATCAGTGGGCATTATGGGATATAGAGAGCAGACCAGGGTCGGTAGCCAAGATAGAGTACTGAGAAGGTGGCATGTTTAGTATTCACTATGGGGTATAGAGAGGAGCGAGGTCTCTTTAATGATACAACTGTGGGAAAAGGGGCAAGGTCAGATAGCTGGCTGGAGGGGGTTTAGTCAAGCAGCCCCCTTGTGCCAGTGTTAAAATGCACAATACTTTAAGATACGCTTCTTGATTAGTATTTAGTAAGGTGGCTGAGGCACTAAGGGGGGGGGATTAATCCTTCTCCCCCTGTCCCCTGCGCGCCTTTATGTCTTGTATTAATATGATTGTTCTGCTAGTGCATTGAATATAGTATGTAACCTTTTCGTTTAACTACAGTGAATTCTCCAGCCCAGTGATTTAGTGTTAGTCTGCCGTCATGTGGCACTATCCATAAGCAATGAATTTTAAGGACATTGTCAATTCAAGGATTCCACTGATAACATTTCAGTTCATTTCTCCAGCATTTTATAAGCAGCCTGGGTTTTCCCCCCCCCCCATCTCTGAAATACATACTTACTCCCCCCCGCGCCCCCTCCACCACCCCTGCCGGTCCACGTTTAATATTTTCCAGTTTACTTGAGCCAGAAAAAAAAAAAACGAAAGAATAAAAAAAATAAAAAAAGTTATTGATTTGACCTAAAATAATGTTCTTTAGATCTAAAGCTGGTTAGACACATTATCTGACTGAATTTGCTGAAGCAAAAACATTCCATAACCTTAACCTTTTTCCGTGACCCTCTGCTTTTAACAACTGCCGACATAGTTTTATGCTGTTATGTGACCGTGCACCGATGAAATCTGTCAAACAGCTTCTTGAATTATTAGGCTGTCTGAGTCTGACCTTTCTGCAATCAAAGATATATGACTTAAGGACTGAGATTTGCCATGGCAACCGGTCCAATTTGCTGTCGTGAGGAAAGGTCTAATTGTTGCAGAAATTTAATGATCTACATCGACATCAGGGGCTGTGAGATTTTATGAACTGTTTACACCGTAATTTTCATTTTGTTAATGCCATCTTTTTTTTTTTCCCCTCCTCTCTCTCTCTTTCTCCTTTCTGCTTCTTCTCCCCTCCTTTGGTAACCCATTCATTGTAACAGCTGTTTAGCACAGGAGCCAAGAAAAGAGATGTTTGCTTTATTCAGAACATTGTTTAAAAAAATTAAAAAAATAAAAATTCTTTTTTCTTTTTTTGATTGGGGGTGGGTCACGTTTAAGAGAATTGGTAGTGGGGGGAAGTGAGAATGAATCAATGGCGTCTTGCGTTTGTCCTGTCAGATACCATCAACAGATTGGCGTTTGCTATGTTCATTTATAACGAAGGTGTTTCATAATTCAATCCTTTATATATTTTTTTTTTTATTTGTGTATAATATAAATAGAAATTTTACCCTGCACCTAACCATTGTGTCAAAGAACTGAGTGAAGGCAAGAATTATTGGGGAGGTCCAGCCTTCGGACATTAAATATGTTTTGCATGCATTAAGTGACATGGGGATATTTACTCGGCACCAGTCCAGAGGGCGTTACGGGGGCAGTGTGGGTCCTGCTGGGGGCAGTTGGATTAATGCGGGAATTAGTGCACCAGACAGAAAAGTAAACACATGGGGGGCGGAGGGGATTTAATGCTGAGTGTCCTAAATTCAGCTACTGTGAAGGAATCTGCCAGAGTCTATATACACACCCTTGTCAGGTTCACACAAAGCAGGGTGACCCGTCCAGGGATCCAGAAGTGAAAACTAAAACTGAGCAAAATGGACAAACTTCCATGCATGGATGGGCCTACTTCAGCGAGTGATCGCTCCCTGCAGATCTCTGCATGATGTGTGAGGCAGATTAAAGGGCTTGTACATGCACATAATAAGGTCACAGTTTACCAGTGGGAATGATGATATGACTGTGCTGCCTGTCCCACCCTAAACCGCCCATTACGCCGCACTGACTGATAGTCTGTAATACTGACTTTCACCCATTCTGAGGAGCCAGATTGCCCCCAACGGTTTCTTGTACTGTATGAGCGTGACAAGTGTGTGGAGGAAGCAACTTTGCCCCCACCCCCTCCTTCCAAGCAAGTTAGTGGTGGGTTTTGTGTAAGTTTAATCCTTAATGTTGTCGAACTCCCCTTCCTTAGCACTCTATTAGGGCTCACTTTCAATTTTTCTTCTTCCACAGCAAACGGTCAGTATAAGGGCCGGTAGCGTGATAGGTGTGGCTTGAAAGAAATTAAATCTGCCCTCTTGAATACTGGAGAGAGTGTCTGTCACGGACCCCCCCTTTAAGACACCTGCAAGGGGGCTTTGCACCTAATGCACACTCTGTTGTTCCACCCCTGCTCACTTGACTGTTCAGCGTTTTGATTTATTTTCCTTCTTTTTTTTTTTTTTTTCTAGAATTTTTTATTTATTTTTTTTGCTCCAAAAACCACCAGCTCTATAGATAATTGAACTAAATCTCTGACGCAGCGCTTTCTAAAGTAACTTTCTGAAAGTAATCAATGCAGCTACGTTTCCCAGACCAGCTCTTTTTCCTCTCTCTCCGTTTGTCCTTCCTGCGCAGTTCAAATCAAATCTCGCGAAGCGAGAAGCTCCGTGCGCGACTGATTTTTATTTTTGCAGAAGCCGAGGCTGCTTTCAAATTTGCTAAAAAGATTACGGCCGCGAGGTTTTTGCGTTACAGGACAGAAAGTGTGGCGTTTACAGAAATCTGCACACACACAATTGAAATTTACTTCAAACGTGAGACATTTTGATCTGTCTGGGGAGGGAGGATTAAATATTTCAGGAAGTTACAGCCAACTTCACAAATGTATCCAATAACGACACACGATAATTAGGTTTGTGTGTACTTTATGTTTATTGTTATTTTTGTTGTGTTTTTTTTTTTTCTGGATTCAAATTTCCTTCCTGCATTATTACTCGGTGGGAAATCTATCAGAAAACTTGCATTTCTTTTTAAAGCTTCCAATCTCTTGCCTTACAAAAGGCTGTCATTTTATACAGAAGATTAACTGTGTAATCCCAAATTTCATATGTTGAACTTTGGCATATCTTGTTACGTGGTAATACTTTCAGCACATAGTCTTCTCTACATGGAAGTGCCATCATAAATTGACAGCTTTTGTTGCTTCTAGTCCATTCGTTTGTTATACGCAGGACGTGATGTAACAGACCCCTCTCTGTGTATTATTATTCCTGTTAAAACATTTCGGCTTTATTCATGAGAGAGAGAATGGCATGCTTCAATACCGGTGAATGAGAGAATTCTCCCAACTCGGCTACTTTGGCCTTCAGTTTAAAATTCCCTTCTCCAATCCCTGCAATTGTTTCTTTCATGAATAAGCATATAATGCAAACGATGTCACATTTATTAATTTGCTCTGCACTTTTTGTGTAAGACGAAGTTCCACTCCACTGGGTCATGGATTAGTTGTTTAAAGCAGTATTGTACAGTTGGGGGGGTTCGGGGTTGTGGCCCTCGTGAGGTCTTGTTGAGCCCTAGTCTGGAAAAATCCAATGTTTAAAGGGGTTTAGGTCCACAGCTTGTACTTCTGAATATGTGGCCCTTTATAATACATTGGTTATTCAGCGGTTATAAACGGATGTTCTCATTATGCTCAGCCAGCCACCAAGCTAGCAAGCTCATGTCTAGAGCACAATTGCTTGTTTGTGTTTCATAGAAATTTATGAATGTGCCATTTCCCTGACTCCTATAAAATAACCAGGCTGGCTACTAAACTAGTCTGTCTGGCTCCTAAAAATAACCAGGCTGGCTACTAAACTAGTCTGTCTGGCTCCTATAAAATAACCAGGCTGGCTACTAAACTAGTCGGACTGGCTCCTAAAAATAACCAGGCTGGCTACTAAACTAGTCTGTCTGGCTCCTATAAAATAACCAGGCT
The DNA here is from genome assembly GCA_036172795.1 of Pelodytes ibericus. Lineage (NCBI taxonomy): Eukaryota > Metazoa > Chordata > Amphibia > Anura > Pelodytidae > Pelodytes > Pelodytes ibericus. The sequence continues at coordinate 205,485,304 of CM069862.1, read as the reverse complement.
GGCTACTAAACTAGTCTGACTGGCTCCTAAAAATAACCAGGCTGGCTACTAAACTACTCTGTCTGGCTCCTATAAAATAACCAGGCTGGCTACTAAACTAGTCTGTCTGGCTCCTATAAAATAACCAGGCTGGCTACTAAACTAGTCTGTCTGGCTCCTATAAAATAACCAGGCTGGCTACTAAACTAGTCTGACTGGCTCCTAAAAATAACCAGGCTGGCTACTAAACTAGTCTGTCTGGCTCCTATAAAATAACCAGGCTGGCTACTAAACTAGTCTGTCTGGCTCCTATAAAATAACCAGGCTGGCTACTAAACTAGTCTGACTGGCTCCTAAAAATAACCAGGCTGGCTACTAAACTAGTCTGTCTGGCTCCTATAAAATAACCAGGCTGGCTACTAAACTAGTCTGTCTGGCTCCTATAAAATAACCAGGCTGGCTACTAAACTTGTCTCTCTGGCTCCTATAAAATAACCAGGCTGGCTACTAAACTAGTCTGACTGGCTCCTAAAAATAACCAGTCTGGCTACTAAACTAAAAACTCCTTCATACCCATGATTTATACATGTCTCCGCTGAGAGAATCCATTCACGGCCCTGTCTTAGCGCTTGTGGAAAATGACCACTCACCAACTTCTCTTTTGCTGGTGCAGTGAGTTAATCGACCAAACCACCTTCCTGACTCATTGGAATATGTTTTAAAACCTATTCATGATTAAAGCCATAAAACAAGATTTGTTTTTTCTTCCTAATTGTATGAACTCCGACATCTGTGTTTTGTCTGAAAATAATTTAGACTGAGTTTGAAGATTACTTAGGGTAATAGATCTCCCTGGTAGTCCCCCTTTAAACCCCAGGCGGTGTACCTCTTTGAATGCTAGTGCGTTACCGTCTGTAATCCCCCTGCCACTACTACAAGTACAGAAAAGGTTAGCACAGACCTGGGAGCGGCTCTTCTCAGTCTTACCCAATATTGCTTTTTCCATAAGATGCCCTGTAATGGGCTGGTAATAACCCTGCACTGTGTGAACAGCCTGTCTTATGGCCAGTGATTACATTCATCTTTTATTATTCTAGATGTTAGGAAAGCATTGGATGATTTGCAAGAAGTCGTAAGGAACTTTAAATCCAGAGTGGAATTCACAAATGACCTGCAGAGAATGACTGATGTAAGTGCATGCGCAGTGCGCCAAGAGAGGGGGGGCCTGGGCTGATAGAGGGGGAGGGCGGCACATGATCCTGTTAGTGCGCATACTGGTCACGTGGGTTCAAATCCCAAAACCATCTTTCCTCCTTTTTTTAAAATGTGTATTTTATTACAGGAAGCTGGAGACTTATTTGACATTCGAGAAGAGGCCAGTGCGGAAACCATCTTGACAAAAGGTATCCAGCTATTTGAAATGTAGTTGAATAAAATACTCTGTGGCCAGTCCTGGAAACAAACTAGTCTTAGATCCTACGATCAACTCTTTAAATTAAATACATTTTTTAAGAGGTACTAAGCCCCAAATGTTTATTTTAATGAGTCAGAAGGCCATTTTTTGAGTACCTCATTGAGGCTTCGTTGTTCCTTCTAGCTCTATCAGGGGGCAGACAAAATGATTAGAATCTTCCCACGCCTGACCCAAGATTCTACACATGTCCACCCCTGATAGAGCCATACAGAGCAAAGATTCTAAACAACATGTCCGTCCCCTGATAGAGCTATACAGAGCAAAGATTCTAAACAACATTTCCTCCCCCTGATAGAGCTATACAGAGCAAAGATTCTAAACAACATGTCCTCCCCCTGATTGAGCTATACAAAGCAAAGATTCTAAACAACATGTCCGCCCATGATATAACTATACAGAGCAAAGATTCTAAACTACATGTCCGCCCCCTGATAGAGCTATACAGAGCAAAGATTCTAAACATGTCCGTCCCCCCCGATAGAGCCATACAGAGCAAAGATTCTAAACAACAAGTCCACCCCTGATAGAGCTATACAGAGCAAAGATTCTAAACAACATGTCCTCCCCCGGATAGAGCTATACAGAGCAAAGATTCTAAACATCATGTCCGCCCCCTGATAGAGCCATACAGAGCAAAGATTCTAAACAACATGTCCTCCCCCTGATAGAGCTATACAGAGCAAAGATTCTAAACAACATGTCCGCCCCCTGATAGAGCTATACAAAGCAATGATTCTAAATAACATGTCCGCCCCCTGATAGAGATATACAGAGCAAAGAGGGCTCAGTAATGTGCTTTATTTGTATTCTTTCATTATAGCATTTATATATAAAATGCCTCCACTTGATACAATCTTTTAATTAAACAGAACTTAATGTTTTACCGACCATTATCCTTTAAAAAAGTTATGAAGCATTTGATGCTGTATTTTAATCAAGCTGTACATTACTTCCTATGTAAAACATGTTTTCACATACAGAATGGTGTATGTCATCAGTTAGTATATGATTTTTATATGACAAACACACAGTGGGAAAGTGGAAAGGGCTGTCAGGTGAGGGTCAGCGTATATAGGGTAGGGGTTCAGTACATCCTGCTCTAACGATAGAGTATGTGCTATATTTATCTGTATCTTTATATGTTTTCCTCTCCCCTCCTCCTGCATTGACTGCTCTGATGTCAGTCGGCTGTTTTTGCTGCATTGATCTCTTGCTCTCTGCTATCAAGGCCAATTGTTTTAAGAGGGATTAAAATTCATAGCAAAGCTGAAGAAAGATTCTCTGTTGCATCTTTTATTACCAGAGCAGGATACTTGTAATGAGAATAAAGATTTTGGAGGGCAATAGAAATAAACGAGTTGCATAATCAGGAGAAACAGCAGAGCTTTCTGATCCAGGCACTCCTGACGGAGGGGCTGATTCTCCGGATTCCCTTCATTTTCCAAGCTTCACATCTTGTTAACCCTTAGTAGCCTCTCACCGTCCAACATTAGCAATAGATGGTCCGGTCTGTGCTGCTGCCACCATACTATAACCGAATGATGTGCTTACGACAGGGCTTGACGAATTACAAGAGCCCTGGCTCCTAAAATCCACGTTGCTGGCTCCTAACTTTTTTTTTTTTTTATTGCTTTGCATAGAAACCTATGGAAGTACCACCTCCTTGGCTCATATATATTAGCAGGCTGGCTCCTGAATTGGTCTTATTGGTTCCTAAGGCCTACACACATTTGTCAAGCTCCCTTTTACATTCACAATGCTTTGTCCCACTGATAAATGGGACACAGTGACAGTCATTTGCTTTCAGGATAATTAAATGAAACCCTTCAACTGTTGCCTGATTAAGGTTCTAGCTCACTGTGTAGGTCTCTCCCCCTTTGCCCCCTTTTTCTAAAACCTCTGAAAATCTTTTTGTCATCTCCTCCCCTCACCTCCAAACCTAGGGCCATGGGTTTCACCTGTAGAGAAAGGTTGGACCAAAATAACACTGTCCATGCTTTAAACTGCCTCTCAATTGATGCTTGGGCAGTCTCAAGATCTCCTGGGCTGGATACCCCACTTCTAGAACATTGCCTCCAAGCTGGATGTTACTGTTGAGCCATTTAGACAGGTGGTGGTTTCCTGGAGTCTGCTAAATGAATAGTTGGGATTAATCAGATATTTATTTTTGATTTATTTGTCCTGTTGATTAGTCTGATTTATTTTTTTCCCCTTTCTTCTATCCATCTCTTTTTTTTTGTTACAAGCCAAGGATAGCATCTTGTTCTAAGTTCCATAGTTGGGGATATCATGGGACTTTCTACTCTAGAAGCCACATATTTGTTCCTGGGGTTTTGTCCTTTGGCCCACGTCACAGGTTCTCTTACTAATTCTGATCGTAGGAAAGCAGCGACTGGCCCACAAACCTCACTCTAAACCAAAGGCAGCCGACAGCGTTGAAACGGCTTCTCCGAAAAGTGAATGTGAAGAAGTTACGATGAGTAATGAAGCTTTCTGGAAAAGGATGGAGGAGCTGGAGAGGGAGGAGGAGAAGTGTGGAGAACTCATGAAGTAAGTTACCGGGGCCGATTATCATCTGCATTCGTGCAGTTTTTTTTCGTTTTGGTGCCCAGATAGTTCAAAACTAATTTTGATGCATCTGGTAGTGTCTAACCTGTATACTGACATGTAAATCCGTAAGAATCCTTCTCTACTATAGCTTCTGTTGACATTGCAAAATGTCTTAAGGCACTGGCATTGTAAGATGACCTTGCCAGAAGTAGAGGTCATCCTGCAAAAGAGCATGTTCAGTAAAAGCTTCTTGAAGAAAGCTGGCCATTGGCTCAGCTTTTTCTTTCTTTTTTTTTTGGGGGGGGGGAAACTAGCATTAGGGAAGTTAGATAACATCCTGCACATGTGCACTGTGAATTTTAGAAATGGCAACGTGACATCTTTGCAGTCCCGTTGATTTTAAATGGGTGGCTCAAATAACTATGCAAGGTATTTCACCTTTTTACTGTAACAATGTTACCAACTCTTTGGTTATGTTATTGTTTTGTTTTAGTTTCATGCAAGTATTTTTTATTCATTTTAAAAAAAAAACAAAAAAAACCAAATCATTAATATTCATTTAAGGAGAAGTTGTATTAACACATTCATGTGCCAAATCTGCTGACTAGCAGTGTCTTCAAGGGGCAACTGCATTCTACATTTGAAAAGGAAAACAGCGTTTATCTGATAAAAAATGTATATTTTATTGGATGTCATTTTGTGTTCTGCAGGTTTTTTTTGGTTTACGGTATGTTTCTCTGAACTGAACTTGTATCTCTGTAGCTACTTTTATATTGACCATTATTTCTAAAAGTTTTTAATCCGTCCTGTAATTTCCTCAAGTTTAAAGCTGCTCTGGTTAAACCCACAGAGGTTTAAAGGGACACTGTCAGCCTAAACTCTGCTCATTCTGTGAATATAGAGAATGAAATATGATCCATAAATTGTGTTATCAGAAATGTACCAAATGCATAATAAGCAATCTATGTTTTAAATGTGTCTGTGGGGGTCTCCTGCTTATGACTTAGGGTTGCATATCAAGCCACAGGTCATGTAATAAGCGGGAGAATCCACCAACCTGTTTTTATTCACTTCAGTCACCATATAGGCAGTGTTTGGGGTGACAGGGGTCCTAAACTTTTTATTTAATGGAAATTTTAAATCTGAGGGAGTAATTGGGTCACATTTTACATGTCACGTGGTCTTCATGATGGTGGTTTTTATGATGGCATTCACACCAAACTCTGCAATAGGTCCTAGGCGTCCAACTGCATTCCCTGCCATTCTAGAAAGCTGGTTTGCAATTATGGGAGTTTATTTTTGTACCGTCTGGAGCTAATAGTGTCTCCCTGCTACTTGTGTTTCACAGCCCCTCGGAAGTGTTAAGGAGTTTGAGCGAATCGTGTTCTGAAGAAGAAGACAAAGAGAACCAGAGAAGAGATCTCAACGTTGAACAAGAAAGTAAAAATTCTCACACTCAGGGCAAATTCTCTGACACGGATCACGTGCTAAATACCAGCCATGTCAATAGTGCGGACTCTCACCACAACGCTGAGGAAGAGGACTCGGAGAATACAAATACAGTGGTGACAATACATTTCCAACATACTGTAGAACCGAAAAGGGTGCGTCTATGTTTCTATGGTGGTAAACCTGTACATTGCTTGTTTTGCCTGTTTGCAGTGTGGATAATGATAATGATGTCTGGACTGAGATTATTTCACCTTCTCTATAAATATATATATAATGTACATTTTTATACATCTTACGTAGTGCAAAATTAATGGATTGTGCAAAAAGTCGATGTGACCTTGAGAGGAAGCAGATTATTTTAGGAGAAGATTGTGGAATATATGTGGCTTGTTGGCAGACAAGACTAACACATTTTATTAAAGGTTTTTTTTTTTTTTTTTTACATTAAGAGTAACGGGTAACTTGACCTCATGGCTCAGACCACATCTATCTCACCTTGGTCACTCATTTTTATAACCAGTGTGCTAGAAGCCAAAAGTTCTTGTCTCTGACCGTGCACCATCTAAACCCATTTCTAACACCAATCTCTAATGTGTCCATCTGCTCCATGCATGGCAGACACCACCTATAAGAACCGTGGACGATATTTTATAATCTCTATCACTATAAAATATAGGTAGAGGGAGTCGGGCAAGGGCTTGGCAAATCTCCAAAAACTGGAAGCCTCAAATCCCTACTAACTTTTTTGATTGTGTTAGATAGATCTCTGAAGTTTAATTTCCTTAGCTCTCTGTTGACTCCTGAGTTGGTCTGTTTTAGCTCCTAAAGTATACAATTTCTTGTGAAGCCCCTGCTTCTATAGTGTCTATAGAACATTTCAAGCAGTCCCAACGGAATGTGACAAATTATTCTAGCTTGTATCAGATGCAAGAAGGTGATGGGATCACACCTTTCCCTGCTTCCAAAAAGTAACCACACCCCACTCATTGTAGAATAATTAGTTCAATAACGTTTTTCTGTAGTGGGTTTACATATGACACATGCACATGTACCCTTAGATAACACAATCTAGAGATTCTTGGGTTAAACTTCAGTTTTTTCTTTTTTCACTGAAAATGGGGCTAATGTTTGCTATATGTGTTTTATTTCCCTGTATGTGTTTTGTTTGTTTTAGGTCAGGATAAACACTGGAAAAAATACTACTTTAAAATACAGCGAAAAGAAAGAAGAAGCGAAAAGGAAAAGGAGGAACAGCAATGGGAACGGGCATCCCACCCCAGGTCTCCCCATCATCAAAACGCCTGCAGATATCTACAGGTGAGGGGGGGGGGGGGTATTTACTGATACTGATATTTACAGATAGCTGGGAGGGAGATTGCTTTGGAGGATGTGTACAGTTAGGATGACTGTAAAGTAGGAAGGAGCAGGCACACCGTGAGATGGAGGAGCCAAAGTATCAGAGGAGTTACACAAGGTTTTGGCGCTGGAGTAAAATAGGGAGAACAGAACGTGCTGCCGATTCAATTTTTTTTAAGTTTAATTCCTTCTTTAACGTGGGGAGCCTGTGCTGATTAGAACATGTAGATGAATTCCCGTCCCTTGCCATACGGTCCTCCATAAAGCAGGTATTGTTGCTTTTCCAGGGTATTTGTGGACGTTGTCAACGGGGAATACATCCCTCGCAAATCCATCATGAAGTCCCGTAGCCGCGAGAACAGCGTCTGCAGCGATACCAGCGAAGGCAGTGCGGCCGAGCTGGACGACAGGCGGTACTATGCAAGAAGTTGTAGCCTTGAAGAAAGACCGTGCGAGAGCCGACTCTACGGAGTCCCCAAAGACCCTGACCGAGAGTACAAGAAGCTGATGTTTGCCCATGCTCCACTAGAGGTAAAAGGATACGTTCTAGTCTGTGTGATGGGCTTGTACATTGGTGGAGGGTGAGGGGGACCAGTTACAGTGCACAGCTCTTTACAGCAGTGCCCTTATAATTATGTTGCTTAGTGCAGCTATCCGCGCCCTTTCTGTGGCAGCGCTGGAGCCTCTGTCCTGCAGTGCTGTGTATTGCAGAGCCTGTTGCCGTGTTTATGCTCCACAAAAGCCATGTGTTCTATTGCACATCTTCTTGACACAGGAGGTCTTTTAGTCAACGATGTACGGTCATAGCTCCAAAACTGGCACGTACACATTATCATCATCCTTGGATTTCTGGTGGTTGTGTGTGTGTGTGTTTGTGTAGCATTTAAAAATATATATATATATATATTTTTTTTTTTTTTTTGCACCAAGAATCTGTTGGCGCCCTGTGGTTGCACACAAACTCATAATAATAATAATCCTAATTATTTTAGGCTTTTTCAGGAACAGTGGTGGAAAAAGTGCCCTTCATGTCAGCCCAAAGCACCAATAACTGCCCCCCTGCCTTACCCATTATCCAGGAGGGAAAATTCGAAGAGCCGTCTCCCAAGGGACTCGATGAGAATCAAAAAAGAGTATCAAAGTTCAAAGCTGCGAGAATCCTTCAAAAAACCTAGACGCACATCCGACCTTGTTTTTCGGGAAAACCTAGATTTGGTTTAACTCTCCTGGTGGTGCCAAGGGAAAGGGGGGTCCAGGTCTGTTTCATTGAAAAAAGCTTAACACACATTTTTTTAGTTTCCTTTTTTTTTTTTGTTTTCATTCTTTCTGTCTTTTTATGTGTTTATGAAGTTGTATCGTTTCTCTACTGGGATGGCGGTTTCAGTTGTTCACAGCCGCTAGCATTTAAAGGGCGTGGTCTGTGCATTTTGTCATAAGTGATTGGACGGGAGCGTATATTGGTTACTCCAGCACTTATTTGCAATATTTGTAGAGTGTACGAAATGTTCCCCATTTTTGAGGCCAACATTGAATTATTGCCATAACCCTGTCTCTGTGTGGTTCAACAGAAATAAAATAAATTGGGTGACCAAGAAAACAAGCAATTAGCACTGCCATTTTGGCTCTATCCATTGGTACAATCCATTTGTTTAGGGAAGTAAGATGTCCTGCCAATAGAACTAGACCAGGTAGATTAGCCTTGTGCCAAAAACCGGTCCCTGGATATAAATGGGGAATATTCCAATCTATTCATAGATTTATCCTTTACCAGCTGCAAACACACTGCACAATGGAATTATTCCCTTTATACACAATGCAAGCTCATTGCAACTTGAAGGTTTTTTTTTTTCTTCCTTCTTGCTCACATAGTTTTTCAAAGTCAACCCAGATCTGCTGCGATCGTAGTCACCCCATCCTGGAGGACCCAGAGCAAAGGCTACTCGTTAGTGCTGATAGTAATGAGGTGTCTGCGGGTTGCCTGACAGTATGTAGCATTTGGAGGGAAATACATGTTTTCGTTTTCAATACACAAATGGGTTTTCCCTTATCCCTACGAGGGGTCTCAGGCTTGTTTGTCAGACTGTGGACACAGTTGAATCATCTTTTTTTTTTTTTTTTTTCTATTGTAGTCTGTTGATCAATTTAGCATTTGGCAGATGTTCCAATCAGGAGTATCACGCTCCACTTTCATCTCATTGTGGCTTTGCTGTACAATGTCCAAACTGACCTAGCACTGCCTACAAACTTATTAAGTTCCTGAAAACTTCCAAAAATAAGAAAAGCAAACTATGTTCTGTAAACTGGCGCCGTAAAGCTTCAGTTTTGTCATGTTGTAAAGATAATAAACCTTCCTTACAATGTGTTTTCTTTTTTTTTTTCGGTATTTTTTCTTTCTTTTTTTTTCTCTCAAAACAGCTTTTTGTGAGTTTCATACCTCTTACCTGGAAACATATCAAAGGAAAACAAAAATAGTATTTTATAATAGTATTTTTTTCTTTTTCCCAAAGCAAATACAAATTCTTGTGAATTGTCTCTATTTTTCACAATGTTAAATGTAAAAAATAAATAAAAGTTTTTACTGTGAATTTCAGTCAAGTGTTTGTTTTCTATACATATCTTTTTTTTCCCTAGTACTTGCAGCTTTCAGCCTGTTGGGGTCTAGTCTTGTTTGGGGTCACTCACTGGCATTTGAGATATTAGCCATAGAGATACTGGAACCAGTAACAAAGTATATGTGATTTTTAGTGGTCCAATGTATCAGCAGTATTAATGGTCCAACCCAGAGAGATTTCACATAGATACAGATGATCTACATTGCTTGGTAAGTCATCAGAAGAACACAGAACGAAGGAATTGAGAAGGTAATTACAAACTTAAGGCAGAAGTATCTGAATTTACCTGAATGGGTGAATTATTCCAACTCTGCTATTTTGGCTCTAAGTTTGAAATTCCTTTTCCAATTCTCTCTCTTATGAATAATGCTCTTCGACAGCAGTTTAGAACCATGGTAGTTTGGTATGTTCCTGAATTCCTTTTTGTGTGTGTTTTGTACCAAAACCAGGCCTGGTAGTCTCAGAGTTGTGGTTAATTTGTAAAAATTGGTTCCTCTAGCACCAGGTTCTTCCAGCTGAAAATCTCTTGGCATGTCAGGGACACAGCGCTGCTTTTATTTATTGCCCGATAACTTGCACACAAGAAAAACGTTAACACATAGGGTATTTCTAAACTCTAAAAGAATGTATTTAGCAGGTTTTTTTTCATTCGTTTTTGTAGATGTGTAAAATATTTTTCAAGTAATAGAAAAGGTGTTTTTTTTTCTTTAATTTTCCATCATTTTTTTTTTATATATATATATAGTAAATTATGAGATTATCAAAACAATAGTATCTCTAAAAAAATCCTATAGAAGTAATAATGTAAGAAAGACCTACGTTCACAAGTATCACAAGGCTCAACGTATATGTCCCAAATGAATAGGCGAATCAAACGCGTCCAACGTGCGTACACTATGTGCCATCAGCATGAAATGCGTTGGGTGTTGTTCAGATATTACATGACTCGAATCTTCAAGTGTGTGGATATATCTTTATTTTAACATTCTTCTTTCCAGTTTCCCACCTCCTATAACCTCCGATCAAGTACCTGCACTTTCTTTACTGTCACACAATTCCACAAAAGGAAGTGGCTCAACCCTCGTTTTTCCTACAGAGCACCACAACGGTGGAATAACCTGGACCCAGTCAAACCATCCTCCTTTCTAAAACCCCTTGGATCTATCCGTATACCTCAATACCTGATATCATGGTTGATTACCCAGGACATGAGATAAATCTTAGTGTCCTTCCTGGTAAAAATATATTTTTTCTATAAATAAAAAAAAGAAACCCATAATACTAATTTACTTGCTTTCTTACCAGTTTGTTTTCTATGTTCGATTTGTATCTTTCTATTTATAATATTATATTGTTACAGTTCAATGCTCTTGGACCCAGGATACTTGAAAAGGAGAGAGATCTCACCGTATCCTTCCTGGTTAAAATACTTTATAAATAACAATATCCTCACCCCAGAGCAGGTTAAACGACGTCCAACCCTCATATTTGTATTTGTAAATTCCCCTCGCAGCTCGTCGGAGAGTAATTTGGGGAAATATAAACCCATATATTTTTTTTTGTTATGGGTGAATAACAAGCCCAATTAGGTTTCTGTCAGTAAATGTTTTTACCATGATTTTGATTCCCCTCCTTGTGTTGATAATGACCTTTAACAGTCCAATAATCTTGACTAGAGCACTTAGTGCCTCTCTCGAATATTTGGAGCTACTGATTGGGACCAAATGCCACAGAGGTTATCTTGTCTACTGAATAAGAAAGTTCTGATGCATTACATTTAAACTATCGATAGGTGGATTAATAAAGGTTTATCCAGTATTTCTGCCTGGGGGTGGAAAGCAGTAACTCCTTCCTTCCCTCCTCGGCACTAGCACATCATCTTCTTTTAATGTACAGCTGTATTTGGAAACCTCATTGCAAGGGTTAAGTTTAGACCAGGGATGTCTGAGCTGTTTCCTGGCGAGGGACACATAATTAGAAATATATATGTGTAATGGGCTGCAATTATTATTGGTTGTTTTGCAATAATAGGACTAAATCGTTTGTTACCATAGAAGGAAAATGTATGCTTATCAGTGATACAAAATCTGGCCAAAAATCATTTAACTCGACTTTATTGAAACAAAGCTACACATTTGCAGGGAGGGGAGTAACTAGAAAGTACAGGGTCCCATAAGCAATGCATTGGTTAACACAGTCCCATTAAGTCTTTTGGGCCATATCTTTCTGTCGGATGATTTCTACAAGCCTTCTGTGCACCGATTCCTTCAAGCACCTCCTTAGCTTATTTATTTAATTGAACGCTTGCATTAAGTGTTAGTATTTTCACCCCTTAATCCTATGTGATGCTCTTGAATTTGGAAGCCAGGGGCACAGAGGCAGCGACCCAACAAGGATCTTTATATGGAAATGTATGTCTTGTGATGTAGCATGCTTGCGTGCTCGAACCCCGGCTCACTTCTAGTTAATGTAACCAGCTCTCACTTTGATCATTGGTTACATTTCGCCTGGCAGACTGACACCACTCAAAGTGGCTGATGGTTAGAAGATGTTCTATGTCATCCTCTAGGTAATTTGGGCTATGTCTGTTAGGCCAGCATTCAATGACAAGATGTGCTAACAGGTTATATACAAAAGCTTTAATGAACCTTTACTAATAAAGTACCTTATGGATCCCTCGTTGCTCTATCACAGGGTAGACACACAGTATCGGTCTCTTGTTTCTCATCTCAGCCTTATGTGGTTTTTATTTCAGGGTCATATTTAATAGTTCGTGCAATTACCCCTTCCTTCAGGGTAGTACTAGGCAAAATGATCTGCCTGCCTTCAGAGAGGTTCTGCAACAGGACCCCCCCCCCCCCCCCCCCCTGTTACCTCTGTTATTATAGAGACGTTCGCTATTAAAACCAATTGCAGAAGATGTCCTTATTTCAGGATATCCCCTGTCTGTGTACAAGTGAGATAATCACTGACTCATTCAATTAGGCTAATTAACGCCTGCGTAGACAAGGGAACTGTTAATCTGGCCTGTTAGTGGCATTTCAGGACAAACTTGTAAAAGAAAAACTAGACTGGTTGATTCAGACTTGGCAAGAGAAACTCATCTCTCCGCCACCCTGCAAACAATAAATTTGTGTCGATGTGTGTTCTGTAAAAACTCTGACAGGGAGGACAGTGAAGTTATGGAATCCACAATGGAATGTCGATTTTTCTACCATTCTCCCAAGGAAGGTTATGCGCTTGTACACCGTTTGGAAGTGACAGTAACCGTTCCTCCAGCAACTACCTAGGGTCTTTATTCATAGAATAGGGAATTGCAAAATTAAGGCCAAAGTAGCAGAGTTGGAAGAATTCTCCCATTCCGCTAGACTTCAAACTCTGCTATTTTGGCCTTAAGTTTGCCATGGTCTGGTCAGTGCATCTCCCATCTTCATGGATAAAGCCCTTGGCCTGAAAATTGAAAATCTCACAATATTCCAAAAGCCCGTCAAGCCACAAGCTTCTACTTTTTTACAACAGAATCCCCGATTTTGACTGCTCTTTCCAGAAATACGCGTTTTTCTTCTTCACGTGAGCGCGTACTTTAAATCGCACCTTTCGTGGTCTTTGGCGCTGCTTTTACCAGCTGATAACGAACGTACAATCTTTTTTACATGCCTGATCTGCTTCGAATGTTACCAGCGTCGTGTGTAAAAAGATTAAATTGGATGAAGCCCTCCGATGTGACTGTGTCTCTTTCGTTGCACAATATTTATTTATTTTCGTCTTACAAATAGCTGCTTTGTAACCCACATTAACCCCATGATATGCCGCTTCTGCCGGCTCCTGCTGAGCTCTCTAAATCACATCCACTAAATCATCCTGAGCGGCCTAATTTCTAAATAAACTGCTTGCTGTGGAAATGCTTCAACGCGGAACCACAAGCGAGTCAACCAAAGATAGATCGTCTGCCCGCACTAATTGTTCGGCGTTCAATAGCAGATTAATAGCGGCATTGCGCCACGGATAACCGGGACCCAGGGGCATCTGTCTATTCTGTTAGTGAACTTGTCTGCCATTTTGTTACAACGGAAGCCATTCCATCATCGTGAATCCAGGATGCTGACCTTTAACCTGTGTCTCAGAAAGATTGGGTATAACTAGTATTAAGTGTAACAAACCATCCAGGACCCAAGTGTGGAGATTTGGGACCGTGCAAGTCACACTTGTTTTACCTTCAGGACTGTTCATTGTCTTCTGTTAATGACTCTTAAAAGACAACTGTTGACAAAAAAAAAGAACTTATGTTTAATTAAAAGTTTGATCAAATGCAGATGTTTTGAACAGAAATGCCATATTTATGGCTTTTTGCTCTAAATAGCTCGGTTTGGGGCTGACATGTTTAGAATATTGGGTAAGGTGAAGGAAGATTTGACTCATCTAACCCAAGATTCTAAACAACATGTCCCCCCCCTGATAGAGCTATACAGAGCAAAGATTCTAAACAACATGTCCGCCCCCTGATAGAGCTATACAGAGCAAAGATTCTAAACGTGTCCGCCCCTGATAGAGCTATACAGAGCAAAGATTCTAAACAACATGTCCCCCCCCCCCTGATAGAGCTATACAGAGCAAAGATTCTAAACATGTCCGCCCCCTGATAGAGCTATACAGAACAAAGATTCTAAACAACATGTCCACCCCTGATAGAGCTATACAGAGCAAAGATTCTAAACATGTCCGCCCCCTGATAGAGCTATACAAAGCAAACATTCTAAACAATATGTCCGCTCCCTGATAGAGCTATACAGAGCAAAGATTCTAAACATGTCCACCCCCTGATAGAGCTATACAGAGCAAAGATTCTCAACAACATGTCCGCCCCCTGATAGAGGGATACAGAGCAAAGATTCTAAACAAAATGTCTGCCCCCTGATAGAGCTATACAGAGCAAAGATTCTAAACAATATGTCCGCAACCTGATAGAGCGATATAGAGCAAAGATTCTAAACACCATGTCCGTCCCCTGATAGAGTAATACAGTGCAAAAATTCTAAACAACATGTCTGCCCCTGATAGCTATATAGAGAAAAGATACTAAACAACATGTCCACCCCTGATAGAGCTATACAGAGCAAAGATTCTAAACACCAGGTCCGCCCCTGATAGAGCTATATAGAGCAAAGATACTAAACAACATGTCCGCTCCATGATAGAGCTATACAGAGCAAAGATTCTAAACATGTCCATCCCTGATAGAGCTATACAGAGCAAAGATTCTAAACAACATGTCCACCCCCTGATAGAGCTATACAGAGCAAAGATTCTAAACAACATGTCCACCCCCTGATAGAGCTATGCACTGCAAAGATTCTAAAGATGTCTGATCCCTGATAAAGCCATGCACTGCAAAGAGGGCTCCGTACAATTATTTATTTGTATTCTTCAATTAAGGCATGTATTTTTAAAACACCTGCAGTTGATCACTCTGTATTCGAGGCCAGGAACACAGTTATGGTTCTTTCTTCGTTAGGGACGAATGTACCATCCGTAGTAAAGGGATTAAACATAACTTCATTTTTTTGTTGGCCATTTTGCCCTTCAAGGACTCTTAAATCTTCAAGACAAGCATCAAGTCCTTTCCAACTAGAGAGTAGCTAAAGATGATTGCACACAAGTTTTTACTTAGTTTAAAAGACACTTTGTATAAATATGTAATCTCAGTGACATCTGCTAATCATTTACCAGTCATATCATTTAATAATAGCATTTATTATTATCATTGCTGCTCCATATTCAATTTTTTTTAAAAAGGTATTGCAATTGGATCATATTTTCCTGAATATTTCAATTTTTTTTTTACTAAAATAAACATAACGCTAGTTTGGCTTCAAACCTCAAGTTGCCAGAATATCCTAGATGCTGAAGCCCTACATCGTATGAAACATGTAGTAAACATGTATGTTTTTTTATTATTTAAATAAGCTTTAGTTTGTAATATGCGTCAAGCAGACCTGGTGGAATAGATTAGAAAATGCACTGGTCTCAAATTAAAAACCACAAGCCTAATGTGCCTGAAAAAGAACAATATTCATGTACTGGAAAATCTTCCTGTATAGTATATATATATATATATATATATATATATATATATATATATATATATATATAAATATATATAAAGACTTAACAGGGGGGATATGATAGAAACATTTATATACATAAAGGGAATCAACACAGTAAAGGAAGAGAGTATATTTAAAAGAAGAAAAACTACCACAACTAGAGGGCATAGTCTTAAATTAGAGGGGCAACGATTTAAACATAATAACAGGAAGTATTACTTTACTGAGAGGGTAGTGGATGTATGGAATAGCCTGCCAGCAGAAGTGGTAGAGGTAAACACAGTCAAGGATTTTAAGCATGCGTGGGCAGACTAGATGGACCGAATGGTTCTTATCTGCCGACACATTCTATGTTTCTATATGTGTTCCCTAGCGCAGTTCCTTCTTTTGCCCAGTAGGGAGCAGGCTAGAGCACCCTGAAACAACAGAAAGCTGCCACTCAGTGATTACAATTTATTATTCATTTCTGTTATAGGTGGGGTGTGCAGACACAGTTACAGTAATAATTACCAAGACTAGTGTTTCCAAGGCAACCTATTTTTTTTGTTTTTTTTGTTTCATTCATGCTGTTGCAGTGTGTGTGTGTGTGTGTCTGTAAAGCATGACATTGCTGGATTTGCATCCTGCTGCTAAAGGTTTGAGGTTAGTTACAGCATCATAAGGTGCTCTCAGGCATAAAAACAAAGCTCAGGCTGGGATTAAAGCGCCCAGTGAGCACTAGCGCAGCCCCTTCTCCCACTACCAATTCGCTCTTAAGTAACAGGGTTATAAAAATGCAAATTACGTTTCCTGGACGGTAAAAGCAGAATGAAAGCAGAGTCACTGGAAAGAGTAAAACGCTTTGCGGGTCGATTTTTCTTTTTCTTATAATGGCACCAAAATATTAGCCTTCGTTACCAGCCAATGGCTCGCTTTCCCACGGAGTAGTAAACGCTTCCAGTGATTTTAGGTTTTCTCCTTTCAGTTCTTACTAAAGGCAGCGAATATTTTTTTTTTATATTTCCTGCTTAATTTAATTTAATTTTTTTAAGGAAAAGGGAGTGCGAAAGCTTAATGAAATGGAGCGTTTTAAATATGAGCACGTTGATTTACCTGTAGCAAAATGGAAGGTTTTAATTCAAACCCCCAATGCTGGGTGACTGCTCCATGTATCCACTATACATTTTGGAATATAGTAAATTCTTGCAAGTTATATCAGTAATACTTCCTCTACGGTGGCTGACCTTCTCATCCATTTGGGTGCCAGAGGGTTGAATCATTTTCCATTACCCCTGCAGGTGTTGTAGATCTCTGATGATGATATTCGATTTGTCAGAAAGACATACTGGAATAACAGACAGTTGAAATGAGAACTGATTGTAAGCTTTCAAGACCAGTAGGATATACAATGGGCTTATTCATTACAGAGGATTGCAATGAATTGACAAGAGAATTTCACACATATGTAGCCAATTTTCAGGTATAGCTGGGGAATTTTTCCTACTACTTGTACCTTAATTTCGTCAATTGTCAATTCCCTCTCTCATGAATAAACCCTATAGATCTCCAGTCATTCGATGTACTTAATCCACAAGCTAATACCCAACTCCGTAAGAGTCTCCATATTGAAGGAGTTCATTTATTTCAAGGTTTGGAGTGGTCTGCAGAAGACTCCGTCAGAACAAACTTCCACGACTGAGACTATGTGTCCCACCCTCTAACTCTGCCTCGCTTATAGGAGCAGAGGTAGAGCTTGGCAGGATAGTGGGATTGCAGTCCTGGTTTCAGTCTCCAGTGTCGCCATACTGCGACACTGCATACTGCGACACTGCATACTGTGAAACTGCATACTGCGACACTGCATACTGCGACACTGCATACTGCGACACTGCATACTGCGACACTGCATACGGCGACACTGCATACTGCGACACTGCATACTGCAACACTGCATACTGCGACACTGCATACTGCGACACTGCATACTGCGGTGACACTGCATACTGCGACACTGCATACTGTGAAACTGCATACTGCGACACTGCATACTGCGACACTGCATACTGCGACTCCATACGGCAACACTGCATACGGCGACACTGCATACTGCGACACTGCATACTGTGACACTGCATACTGAGGTGACACTGCATACTGCGACACTGCATACTGCGACACTGCATACTGCGACACTGCATACTGCGACACTGCATACTGCGACACTGCATACTGCGGTGATACTCAACCTCCCAAACTCTGCCCTCGATCCGCCCGGGAGCAGGAGCCGGAAGGTATGAGAGTATTCTTATGGTTAACTGAAAGAGTGTGTAGCATGGACAGTCTCCCACCCAATCAAGTGTAGACATTTTAAATATAAGTGTTTTAATGAAAGAATTCAAGTAAAGCACCATATTGAGTCATCTTTGTTCTGTATAGCTCTATCAGGGGGTGGACATATTGTTTAGAATCTTTTATCTGTATAGCTCTATCAGGGGGTGGACATGTTTAGAATCTTTGCTCTGTATAGCTCTATCAGGGGGCGGACATGTTTAGAATCTTTGCTCTGTATAGCTCTATCAGGGGGTGGACATGTTTAGACTCTTTTCTCTGTATAGCTCTATCAGGGGGCGGACATGTTGTTTAGAATCTTTGCTCTGAATAGCTCTATCGGGGGCGGACATGTTGTTTAGAATCTTCGCTCTGAATAGCTCTATCGGGGGCAGACATGTTTAGAATCTTTGCTCTGTATAGCTCTATCAGAAGGTGGACACGTGGTTTAGAATTTTTGCTTTGTATAGCTCTATCAGGGGACGGACATGTTGTTTAGAAACTTTGCTCTGTATAGCTCTACCAGGGGGTGGACATGTTGTTTAGAATCTTTGCTTTGTATAGCTCTGTCGGGGCGGACATCTTTGCTCTGTATAGCCCTATCAGGGAGCGGACATGTTGCTTAGAATATTTCCTCTGTGTAGTTCTATCAGGGGGTGCACATGTTGTTTAGAATCTTTGCTCTGTATAGTTCTATCAGGGGGCGGACATGTTGTTTAGAATGTTTGCTCTGTTTAGCTCTATCAGGGGGCAGACATGTTGTTTAGAATCTTTGCTCTGTATAGCTCTATCAGGGGTTGGACATGTTGTTTAGAATCTTTGCTCTGTATAGCTCTATCAGGGGGTGGACATGTTGTTTAGAATGTTTGCTCTGTTTAGCTCTATCAGGGGGCAGACATGTTGTTTAGAATCTTTGCTCTGTATAGCTCTATCAGGGGGCAGACATGTTGTTTAGAATCTTTGCTCTGTATAGCTCTATCAGGGGTTGGACATGTTGTTTAGAATCTTTGCTCTGTATAGCTCTATCAGGGGCGGACATGTTGTTTAGAATGTTTGCTCTGTTTAGCTCTATCAGGGGGCAGACATGTTGTTTAGAATCTTTGCTCTGTATAGCTCTATCAGGGGGCAGACATGTTGTTTAGAATCTTGGGTCAGAGCTTCTTTCATCTAGCCCAACATGTCTGCCCCCTGATAGAGCTATATGGATCAGATGGCTCAATACAATATTTGTATTATATTATTATAACTCTGATTTGGTGTAGGGACACAGTGTATCCATGCTCTGAAACTACAGAGTCGGCTCTCTCCCCTGTACTCAGGTAACATTTTGTTCCAGGGAGCAGTTGCTCTGAAAGCTCAGTTTTTACCTTAAGTCAGGCGGATAAAGCTACCCGCGGTACATTCACCAGCTCTCCGGTTATTGCCTGGATCTCAACACTGATAAATTAGAATTTTGTGTGTATACACTTTGATTGCTAATATAATGAATGCCTTTCTCTGGAAAACAGATTGGTTCGTCTGGGTAATATATTCATTATGTGAGATGAAAATGAAGCGCATTAACTGTAATTCTTTAATTGATCCTTCCGCACTTAGATGAAATACATATTTTTAAAAGCAGCGTCTTAGAATATTTTTTTTTTTTTAAAACAAGGGGAACATTTAGACACCCAGGTGATGTGATTAGTTAAACGTCCTGGAAAGTTTTCTTTTAAAGTATATTTATTTTTGTATAATATTATGAGTACTGATGTTAATTGGTTATGATATTCCAGACAGGAGATTATTGATATTTGGAGGACAGTGGGATTAAAAAGTGCAATCCTCAGTAGAAATAGAAGTCTCTGGTATCTGGGACACCGGAATGTGGTTACTGCGCAGTAGCTTCGGGAACTCCAAAGTGCCGCCCCCCCCCCCCCAGCACCCCAATTTGCTGGTTTCAAGTGCTTGGCGGTATGCCTTGTCTATTGCCAATTTGTTGCTCCCTACTTTGTTATTTATTATTGTGTTAAGCACTGAAGGGATATTCCAGTAGATTTAGCAGATGAGATTGCTTCTTTGCCCCCAGACTGATCCTTGCGAAACGCGGCGAGATCGCTTCCGTCTGTCTCATATATCGAGAAAGACTGCAAAGTGTAATGTTTCCACTCTCTCTTCTCTTAAGCAGTATGTGTTTTCAGTCACGCTCGCCCTGCAAAGTCACTCTGAAGGTTTATTACTCTCGTGATGGGGTAGGAGAGCAGGAGGGGGTGAAACGCGTTTGGATCACACTGTATGGCATGCAGAATTTGGACCAGTTATACTGCACCTTACATTTAGGAAACTGAGCCCTTTTACACTCGCTAATCTGCCATCAGTTTTCCAGTGTCTTAATAGGGCTACCTGCCTGAAGTCAAAAATATCCAACTGGGGATCTTAGCCCTTATCGTTATTGAATTCTCTTCTCATTACAGGTCCCCTTGTTAAACTCTGCGGTGTAAAAACTATTATAATTGTATTACCGCATCCATGCTAATCCTTCATTTAATAGCTTTCAATGGTATCTGAGTCTGGAAACTAAGATTTGACTGCAGCAAATGTGTCTAGGGTGCAGTTCAGAAAGTGTAGGTGATGCAGATATGTCTAACCTTGCACCAGAGAGAGCAGCCGGCCCCCCACACCTCTTCATACCCCCATCTGATCTTAGAAAGCCTCAACAAGAGGGGAAACGCGTCGTGAGAGGAGAGGAGTGTATAAGAAAAAGGCTTTTGATTTTATGGACAAGCATCCAGGACTTTTATAACCATTTTAATGTAAGTTCTTACTATATGTTTGTTTTATGGCTGTATATTAAAATTATTTACACGTACATTCCTGCCTTCTTCTTCCCATGTGATCTGATTACTTTGGAGCTGTGTGACAGGATCTACTGGATCTACTGAGCTCCTCCACGCTATTTTTCTGGAGCAGAGTACTGCTCATGTACATGTGAGTGCAATATCTGTATACTACATGCACTTTATTATCATCCTGTTTAAATATACTACACTATAATTGTTCTTACTGTTTTTCCCTTTACATAATACCTGAGCCCTCGTCTCATTGAAAAGGGTAATGTTTCAGCTTGTCGAGTGTTGGTTTTAGCGCACTTGTTCACTTTATCTTGTCTTTTTGCACATGATCTTAGAAAGGGTTCAGAAAATTATTTAATGCCAGGTATTTGGGATTTTTAAAGCAATTAAGACAATGGCAATTTTTTAATGACAACTTTAAAAATGAAGTTGTGTTGAACTGAAAGATTTCATCAAGTGTAGATATTTTAAATAGCAATGCTTTAATGAAATAATTCAAATAAAGTACTTTATTGTGTCTTCTTTGCTATGTAGAGTTCTATCAGGGGGCGGACATGTTGTTTAGAATCTTTGCTCTGTATAGCTCTATCAGGGGGCAGACATGTTGTTTAGAATCTTTGCTCTGGATAGCTCTATCAGGGGGCAGACATGTTGTTTAGAATATTTGCTCTGTATAGTTCTATCAGGGGGCGGACATGTTGTTTAGAATCTTTGCTCTGTATAGCTCTATCAGGGGGCGGACATGTTGTTTAGAATCTGTGCTCTGTATAGCTCTATCAGGGGGCGGACATGTTGTTTAGAATCTGTGCTCTGTATAGCTCTATCAGGATGCGGACATGTTGTTTAGAATATTTTACTAGATATACATAACCTATAACTAGCTAAATATAACCTATAGTGAGCTATATACACCATACCATTATGACCGCCTGCCTAATATTGTGTTGCTCCCCTTTTGAAACAGCCCTGACCCGTCGGGGCATGGACTCCACTAGACCTGTGAAGGTGTGCTGGGGTAACTGGCACCAAGACATTAGCAGCAGATCCTTTAAGTCCTGTAAGTTGTGAGGTGGGGCCTCCATGGATTGGACTTGTTTGTCCAGCACATCCCACAGATGCTCGATTGGATTGAGATCTGGGGAATTTGGAGGCCAAGTCAACACCTTGAACTCGTTGTTGTGTTCCTCAAACCATTCCAGAAAGCCCTGGATTTAAGCATTAACAGGAAGGGCTACATGACTTGTGACCAGATCATGAGATTTACCTATCAGTTGCATTGTTAGTGGTTAATTATTGCCCAATCATGGGTCTTCCAGATAACCCTGGATATAAGCATTATCAGTAAGGGGCTACATGACTCTGACTCATGATCAGATCATGGGTTTTACCTAACAGTTACATTGTATAGTGATCATGTCCCAAGCATGGGTCCTCCAGGAGGCCCTGGATTTAAGCATTATGAGTAAGGGCTGCATGTCCCTGACTCATGATCAGATCAGGGGGTTTTTACCTAACAGTTACACTGTATAGTGGTTGATCATGCCCCAGGCATGTGTCCTCCTGGGAGTGACAGGCTGGGTATCCAGTAAAGTTTCCCCTAATTGGGTGGGATATAGATTAGTATATAGAGGTGGGAGTTTTTTGATGTTCATTACGATCAATTTAACAAAAGAGATTTTCCCTCCCTTCCTCCCCAGATTTTGGCTTCGTATTCCCGTGTGGTGGCAGGGGTTCCTACGAGAATTGGCTCCTGAGCAGGTGGCCCTCACAGGGAGGGCTACGATGGGTGCACTGTCCAATGGGCGGCAGTGCACAATCTCCTCAGGGCAGGATCCTGAGGAGTGGTTCAGCGAATGATACCACCAGCTAGGAGGATGCTGCTGGTGGTTTTTCCTACCACCGGAATACAATGTTACGATTGCGCTTGGGGGCCAATTCTCACGGGATCTCGCCAAGGGAAAGGCTAATAGTTTGTGTTATTAGCCTTATATATATATTTGTTCATATATGTTATTATATGTTTATAATGTTATTAAAGTTTATATTTGTCACTGTGTGGTTTTAAAATAAACGCTGTGGCCTTCGAACTCCAATCTGGTGTGGTGTCCTTTATTGGGGGGATATAGGTTTTTTCCAGTGGGGTTCTCTAAGTAGATGGTTCCTTAGTCATGAACCATTTTTGCTTTGTGGCAGGGAGCATTATCCTGCTGAAAGAGGCCAATGCCATCAGGGAATACCGTTTCCATGAAAGGGTGTACATGGCCTGTAACAATGCTTAGGTAGGTGCTACGTGTCAAAGTAACATCCACATGAATGGCAGGACCCAAGGTTTCCTGGCAGAACATTACCCAAAGCATCACACTGCCTCCGCCAGCTTGTCACCTGTCAGTCCAAAGCATCACACTGCCTCCGCCGGCTTGCCACCTGTCAGTCCAAAGCATCACACTGCCTCCGTCGGCTTGCCACCTGTCAGTCCAAAGCATCACACTGCCTCCGCCGGCTTGCCACCTGTCAGTCCAAAGCATCACACTGCCTCTGCCGGCTTGCCACCTGTCAGTCCAAAGCATCACACTGTCTCCGTCGGCTTGCCACCTGTCACTCCAAAGCATCACACTGCCTCCGCTGGCTTGCCACTTGTCAGTCCAAAGCATCACACTGCCTTCTCCAGCTTGTTACCTGTCAGTCCAAATCATCACACTGCCTCTGCCTGCTTGCCACCTGTCACTCCAAAGCATCACACTGCCTCCTTCGCTTGCCATCTGTCACTCCAAAGCATCACACTGCCTCTGCCGGCTTGCCACCTGTCAGTCCAAAGCATCACACTGTCTCCGCCGTTTGCCACCTGTCACTTTAAAGCATCACACTGCCTCCGCCGGCTTGCCACTTGTCAGTCCAAAGCATCACACTGCCTCTGCCGGCTTGCCACCTGTCAGTCCAAAGCATCACACTGCCTCTGCCGGCTTGCCACCTGTCAGTCCAAAGCATCACACTGCCTCTGCCGGCTTGCCACCTGTCAGTCCAAAGCATCACACTGTCTCCGTCGGCTTGCCACCTGTCACTCCAAAGCATCACACTGCCTCCGCTGGCTTGCCACTTGTCAGTCCAAAGCATCACACTGCCTTCTCCAGCTTGTTACCTGTCAGTCCAAATCATCACACTGCCTCTGCCTGCTTGCCACCTGTCACTCCAAAGCATCACACTGCCTCCTTCGCTTGCCATCTGTCACTCCAAAGCATCACACTGCCTCTGCCGGCTTGCCACCTGTCAGTCCAAAGCATCACACTGTCTCCGCCGTTTGCCACCTGTCACTTTAAAGCATCACACTGCCTCCGCCGGCTTGCCACTTGTCAGTCCAAAGCATCACACTGCCTCTGCCGGCTTGCCACCTGTCAGTCCAAAGCATCACACTGCCTCTGCCGGCTTGCCACCTGTCAGTCCAAAGCATCACACTGCCTCTGCCGGCTTGTCACATGTCAGTCCAAAGCATCACA
Organism: Pelodytes ibericus; assembly: GCA_036172795.1. Classification (NCBI taxonomy): domain Eukaryota; kingdom Metazoa; phylum Chordata; class Amphibia; order Anura; family Pelodytidae; genus Pelodytes; species Pelodytes ibericus. Next base: position 205,461,148 of record CM069862.1, on the reverse strand, counting down.
CTGCCTCTGCCGGCTTGTCACATGTCAGTCCAAAGCATCACACTGCCACTGCCGGCTTGCCACCTGTCAGTCCAAAGCATCACACTGTCTCCGTCGGCTTGCCACCTATCACTCCAAAGCATCACACTGCCTCCGCTGGCTTGCAACTTGTCAGTCCAAAGCATCACACTGCCTTTGCCAGCTTGTCATCTGTCAGTCCAAATCATCACACTGCCTCTGCCGGCTTGCCACCTGTCAGTCCAAAGCATCACACTGCCTCCATCGGCTTGCCACCTGTCAGTCCAAAGCATCACACTGCCTCTGCCGGCTTGTCACATGTCAGTCCAAAGCATCATACTGCCTCTGCCGGCTTGCCACCTGTCAGTCCAAAGCATCACACTGTCTCCGTCGGCTTGCCACCTGTCACTCCAAAGCATCACACTGCCTCCGCTGGCTTGCCACTTGTCAGTCCAAAGCATCACACTGCCTTCTCCAGCTTGTTACCTGTCAGTCCAAATCATCACACTGCCTCTGCCGGCTTGCCACCTGTCACTCCAAATAATCAAACTGCCTCCTTAGCTTGCCATTTGTCACTCCAAAGCATCACACTGCCTCTGCCGGCTTGCCACCTGTCAGTCCAAAGCATCACACTGCCTCCGCCGTTTGCCACCTGTCACTCTAAAGCATCACACTGCCTCCGCCGGCTTGCCACCTGTCAGTCCAAAGCATCACACTGCCACTGCCGGCTTGCCACCTGTCAGTCCAAAGCATCACACTGCCTCTGCCGGCTTGCCACCTGTCAGTCCAAAGCATCACACTGCCTCCTTAGCTTGCCACCTGTCAGTCCAAAGCATCACACTGCCTCCTTAGCTTGCCATCTGTCACTCCAAAGCATCACACTGCCTCTGCCGGCTTGCCACCTGTCAGTCCAAAGCATCACACTGCCTCCGCCGTTTGCCACCTGTCACTCTAAAGCATCACACTGCCTCTGCCGGCTTGCCACCTGTCAGTCCAAAGCATCACACTGCCTCCGCCGTTTGCCACCTGTCACTCTAAAGCATCACACTGCCTCCGCCGGCTTGCCACCTGTCAGTCCAAAGCATCACACTGCCTCCTTAGCTTGCCATCTGTCACTCCAAAGAATCACACTGCCTCTGCCGGCTTGCCACCTGTCAGTCCAAAGCATCACACTGCCTCCGCCGTTTGCCACCTGTCACTCTAAAGCATCACACTGCCTCCGCCGGCTTGCCACCTGTCAGTCCAAAGCATCACACTGCCTCTGCCGGCTTGCCATCTGTCACTCCAAAGCATCACACTGCCTCTGCCGGCTTGCCACCTGTCAGTCCAAAGCATCACACTGCCTCCGCCGTTTGCCACCTGTCACTCTAAAGCATCACACTGCCTCCGCCAGCTTGCCACCTGTCAGTCCAAAGCATCACACTGCCTCCTTAGCTTGCCATCTGTCACTCCAAAGCATCACACTGCCTCTGCCGGCTTGCCACCTGTCACTCCAAAGCATTACACTGCCTCCGCCGTTTGCCACCTGTCACTCTAAAGCATCACACTGCCTCCGCCGGCTTGCCACCTGTCAGTCCAAAGCATCACACTGCCTCTGCCGGCTTGCCATCTGTCACTCCAAAGCATCACACTGCCTCTGCCGGCTTGCCACCTGTCAGTCCAAAGCATCACACTGCCTCCGCCGTTTGCCACCTGTCACTCTAAAGCATCACACTGCCTCCGCCGGCTTGCCACCTGTCAGTCCAAAGCATCACACTGCCTCTGCCGGCTTGCCACCTGTCAGTCCAAAGCATCACACTATCTCCGTTGGCTTGCCACCTATCACTCCAAAGCATCACACTGCCTCCGCTGGCTTGCAACTTGTCAGTCCAAAGCATCACACTGCCTCTGCCGGCTTGTCACCTGTTGGTCCAAAGCATCACATTGCCTCCGCCGACTTGCCACCTGTCACTCCAAAGCATCACACTGCCTCCGCCGACTTGCCACCTGTCACTCCAAAGCATCACACTGCCTCTGCCAGCTTGTCACCTGTCAGTCCAAAGCATCACACTGCCTCTGCCGGCTTGCCACCTGTCAGTCCAAAGCATCACACTGCCTCCTCCAGCTTGCCACCTATCAGTCCAAAGCATCACCCTGCCTCCGCCGGCTTGCCACCTGTCAGTCCAAAGCATCACACTGCCTCCGCCTTTTGCCACCTGTCACTCCAAATCATCACACTGCCTCTGCCGGCTTGCCACCTGTCACTCCAAAGCATCACACTGCCTCCACAATGTTATGGATGATCGGTGTATAACCTATAACTAGCTGTACATAACTAGCTATATATGACCTCTAACTAGCTGTACATAACTAGTAATATATGACCTTTACCTAGCTGTACATAACTAGCTATATATGACCTATAACTAGCTGTACATAACTAGCTATATATGACCCATAACTAGCTGTACATAACTAGCTATAAATGACCTATAACTAGCTGTACATAACTAGCTATATATGACCTATAACTAGCTGTACATAACTAGCTATATATGACCTATAACTAGCTATATATGACCTATAACTAGCTATATATGACCCATAACTATCACTCCAAAGCATCACACTGCCTCCGCTGGCTTGCAACTTGTCAGTCCAAAGCATCACACTGCCTCTGCCGGCTTGTCACCTGTTGGTCCAAAGCATCACATTGCCTCCGACGACTTGCCACCTGTCACTCCAAAGCATCACACTGCCTCCGCCGACTTGCCACCTGTCACTCCAAAGCATCACACTGCCTCCGCCAGCTTGTCACCTGTCAGTCCAAAGCATCACACTGCCTCTGCCGGCTTGCCACCTGTCAGTCCAAAGCATCACACTGCCTCCGCCGGCTTGCAACTTGTCAGTCCAAAGCATCACACTGCCTCTGCCGGCTTGTCACCTGTTGGTCCAAAGCATCACATTGCCTCCGCCGACTTGCCACCTGTCACTCCAAAGCATCACACTGCCTCCGCCGACTTGCCACCTGTCACTCCAAAGCATCACACTGCCTCCGCCAGCTTGTCACCTGTCAGTCCAAAGCATCACACTGCCTCCTCCAGCTTGCCACCTGTCAGTCCAAAGCATCACACTGCCTCCGCCGGCTTGCCACCTGTCAGTCCAAAGCATCACACTGCCTCCGCCTTTTGCCACCTGTCACTCCAAATCATCACACTGCCTCTGCCGGCTTGCCACCTGTCACTCCAAAGCATCACACTGCCTCCACAATGTTATGGATGATCGGTGTATAACCTATAACTAGCTGTACATAACTAGCTATATATGACCTCTAACTAGCTGTACATAACTAGTAATATATGACCTTTACCTAGCTGTACATAACTAGCTATATATGACCTATAACTAGCTGTACATAACTAGCTATATATGACCCATAACTAGCTGTACATAACTAGCTATAAATGACCTATAACTAGTTGTACATAACTAGCTATATATGACCTATAACTAGCTGTACATAACTAGCTATATATGACCTATAACTAGCTATATATGACCCATAACTAGCTGTACATAACTAGCTATATATTACCTATAACTAGCTGTATATAACTAGCTATATATGACTCATAACTAGCTGTACATAACTAGCTATATATGACCTGTAACTAGCTATATATGACCCATAACTAGCTGTACATAACTAGCTATATATGACTTATAACTAGCTGTATATAACTAGCTATATATGACCTATAACTAGCTGTAAATAACTAGCTATATATGACCTATAACTAGCTATATATGACCTATAACTAGCTGTACATAACTAGCTATATATGACCTGTAACTAGCTATATATGACCTATAACTAGCTGTAAATAACTAGCTATATATGACCTATAACTAGCTATGTACAACCTATAACTAGCTGTACATAACTAGTAATATATGACCTTTACCTAGCTGTACATAACTAGCTATATATGACCCATAACTAGCTGTACATAACTAGCTATAAATGACCTATAACTAGTTGTACATAACTAGCTATATATGACCTATAACTAGCTGTACATAACTAGCTATATATGACCTATAACTAGCTATATATGACCCATAACTAGCTGTACATAACTAGCTATATATGACCTATAACTTGCTGTATATAACTAGCTATATATGACCCATAACTAGCTGTACATAACTAGCTATATATGACCTGTAACTAGCTATATATGACCCATAACTAGCTGTACATAACTAGCTATATATGACCTATAACTAGCTGTATATAACTAGCTATATATGACCTATAACTAGCTGTAAATAACTAGCTATATATGACCTATAACTAGCTATATATGACCTATAACTAGCTGTAAATAACTAGCTATATATGACCTGTAACTAGCTATATATGACCCATAACTAGCTGTACATAACTAGCTATATATGACCTATAACTAGCTGTACATAACTAGCTATATATGACCTATAACTAGCTATATATGACCCATAACTAGCTGTACATAACTAGCTATATATTACCTATAACTATCTGTATATAACTAGCTATATATGACTCATAACTAGCTGTACATAACTAGCTATATATGACCTGTAACTAGCTATATATGACCCATAACTAGCTGTACATAACTAGCTATATATGACTTATAACTAGCTGTATATAACTAGCTATATATGACCTATAACTAGCTGTAAATAACTAGCTATATATGACCTATAACTAGCTATATATGACCTATAACTAGCTGTACATAACTAGCTATATATGACCTGTAACTAGCTATATATGACCTATAACTAGCTGTAAATAACTAGCTATATATGACCTATAACTAGCTATGTACAACCTATAACTAGCTGTACATAACTAGTAATATATGACCTTTACCTAGCTGTACATAACTAGCTATATATGACCCATAACTAGCTGTACATAACTAGCTATAAATGACCTATAACTAGTTGTACATAACTAGCTATATATGACCTATAACTAGCTGTACATAACTAGCTATATATGACCTATAACTAGCTATATATGACCCATAACTAGCTGTACATAACTAGCTATATATGACCTATAACTTGCTGTATATAACTAGCTATATATGACCCATAACTAGCTGTACATAACTAGCTATATATGACCTGTAACTAGCTATATATGACCCATAACTAGCTGTACATAACTAGCTATATATGACCTATAACTAGCTGTATATAACTAGCTATATATGACCTATAACTAGCTGTAAATAACTAGCTATATATGACCTATAACTAGCTATATATGACCTATAACTAGCTGTACATAACTAGCTATATATGACCTGTAACTAGCTATATATGACCTATAACTAGCTGTGAATAACTAGCTATATATGACCTATAACTAGCTATGTACGACCTATAACTAGCTGTACATAACTAGCTATATATGACCTATAACTAGCTATATATGACCTATAACTAGCTGTACATAACTAGCTATATATGACCTGTAACTAGCTATATACGACCTATAACTAGCTGTACATAACTAGCTATATATGACCTGTAACTAGCTATATACGACCTATAACTAGCTGTACATAACTAGCTATATATGACCTATAACTAGCTATATACGACCTATAACTAGCTGTACATAGCTAGCTATATATGACCTATAACTAGCTATATACGACCTATAACTAGCTGTAAATAACTAGCTATATATGACCTATAACTAGCTGTAAATAACTAGCTATATATGACCTATAACTAGCTATATACGACCTATAACTAGCTGTACATAACTAGCTATATACAGGGCCGGTCTGGGAACAAAAACCAGCCCTGGAAAAAATTTATATACCAGCCCCATCGCATAAGATTTTTAAACCAGCCCATAGCATAATATAATTTTTTTGTTCATAGAAGGGAAAATCATGCATTTTAAAAAAGCACATCTGAAGAGTGTATTATTTATAGATAAGACTGATATATAAGCCTGTCTAGGGCAATATATATACCTCCAGTATGTACACAGAGTTATATGAATTGCCCTGTGCAGAGGTATATATCAGGGCAGTGTGTGAGACATATCCTGTAGCCTGTCTCTCGCATATCTGTAGCCTGTCTCTCTCTGTCTTTTCTGTGGTGTCTCTCTCTCTCTGTGTCCTTTCTCTCTCTCTCTGTCCTTTCTGTGGCGTCTCTCTCTCTCTCTGTGGCGTCTCTCTCTCTGTGGCATCTCTCTCTCTCTCTGTGGCATCTCTCTCTCTGTGGCGTCTCTCTCTCTCTCTCTCTCTCTCTCTCTCTCTGTGGCGTCTCTCTCTCTTTGGCATCTCTCTCACTCTGTGGCATCTCTCTCTCTCTCTGTGGCATCTCTCTCTCTCTCTGTGGCGTCTCTCTCTCTCTCTCTCTCTGTGGCATCTCTCTCTGTGGCGTCTCTCTCTCTCTCTCTCTCTCTCTGTGGCGTCTCTCTCTCTCTCTCTCTCTGTGGCGTCTCTCTCTCTCTCTCTCTCTGTGGCATCTCTCTCTGTGGCGTCTCTCTCTCTCTCTCTCTCTCTCTCTGTGGCGTCTCTCTCTCTCTCTCTCTCTCTGTGGCGTCTCTTTCTCTGTGGCGTCTCTCTCGCTCTCTGTGGCGTCTCTCTCTGTGGCGTCTCTCTCTCTCTCTCTCTGTGGCGTCTCTCTCTCTGTGGCGTCTCTCTCGCTCTCTGTGGCGTCTCTCTCTCTCTCTCTCTCTGTGGCGTCTCTCTCTCTCTCTGTGGCGTCTCTCTCTCTCTCTCTCTGTGGCGTCTCTCTCTCTCTCTGTGGCGTCTCTCTCTCTCTCTCTCTGTGGCGTCTCTCTCGCTCTCTGTGGCGTCTCTCTCTCTGTGGCGTCTCTCTCTCTCTCTCTCTCTGTTGCGTCTCTCTCTCTGTGGCGTCTCTCTCGCTCTCTGTGGCGTCTCTCTCTCTGTGGCATCTCTCTCTCTGTGGCGTCTCGCTCTCTGTGGCGTCTCGCTCTCTGTGTGTCCTTTCTGTGGCATCTCTCTCTCTCTCTGTCCTTTCTGTGGCCTCTCTCCCACCTTCCCCCTGTAGTGTCTTTCACCCCTTTCCCCCTGTAGTCTTTCACCCCCCCTTCCCCCCTGTAGTGTCTTTCACCCCTTTCCCGCTGTAGTCTTTCACCCCCCCCTTCCCCCCCTGTAGTGTCTTTCACCCCTTTCCCACTGTAGTCTTTCACGCCCCCTTCCCCCCTGTTGTTTCTTTCACCGCTTTCCCACTGTAGTCTTTCAACCCCCCCTTCCCCCCTGTAGTGTCTTTCACCCCCCCTTCCCCCCTGTAGTGTCTTTCACCCCTTTCCCCCTGTAGTCTTTCACCCCCCCCTTCCCCCCCTGTAGTGTCTTTCACCCCTTTCCCGCTGTAGTCTTTCACCCCCCCCTTCCCCCCTGTAGTGTCTTTCCCTCCTTTCCCCCTGTAGTCTTTCACCCCCCCTTTCCCCCCTGTAGTGTCTTTCACCCCCCCTTCCCCCCTGTAGTGTCTTTCACCCCTTTCCCCCTGTAGTCTTTCACCCCCCCCCTTCCCCCCCTGTAGTGTCTTTCACCCCTTTCCCCCTGTAGTTTTTCACCCCCCCCTTCCCCCCCTGTAGTGTCTTTCACCCCTTTCCCGCTGTAGTCTTTCACCCCCCCCTTCCCCCCCTGTAGTGTCTTTCACCCCTTTCCCCCTGTAGTCTTTCACCCCCCCCTTCCACCTCCCCCTGTAGTGTCTTTCACCCCTTTCCCCCTGTAGTCTTTCACCCCCCCTTCCCCCCCTGTAGTGTCTTTCACCCCCCCTTCTCCCCCTGTAGTGTCTTTCACCCCTTTCCCCCTGTAGTGTCTTTCACCCCCCCTTCCCCCCTGTAGTGTCTTTCACCCCCCCTTCTCCCCCTGTAGTGTCTTTCACCCCTTTCCCCCTGTAGTGTCTTTCACCCCCCCTTCCCCCTCCCCCTGTAGTGTCTTTCACCCCACCCTTCCCCCTCCCCCTGTAGTGTCTTTCACCCCCCCTTCCCCCTCCCCCTGTAGTGTCTTTCACCCCCCCTTCCCCCTCCCCCTGTAGTGTCTTTCACCCCCTCTTCCCCCCTGTAGTGTCTTTCACCCCCACTCTTCCCCCTCCCCCTGTAGTGTCTTTCACCCCCCCCTCCACCTCCCCCTGTAGTGTCTTTCACCCCCCTTCCCCCCCTGTAGTGTCTTTCACCCCCACCCTTCCCCCTCCCCCTGTAGTGTCTTTCAACCCCCCTTCCCCCTCCCCCTGTAGTGTCTTTCACCCCACCCTTCCCCCTCCCCCTGTAGTGTCTTTCACCCCCCCCTTCCACCTCCCCCTGTAGTGTCTTTCACCCCCCCTTCCCCCCCTGTAGTGTCTTTCACCCCCACCCTTCCCCCTCCCCCTGTAGTGTCTTTCACCCCCCTTCCCCCTCCCCCTGTAGTGTCTTTCACCCCACCCTTCCCCCTCCCCCTGTAGTGTCTTTCACCCCCACCCTTCCCCCTCCCCCTGTAGTGTCTTTCACCCCCCTTCCCCCCCTGTAGTGTCTTTCACCCCCACCCTTCCCCCTCCCCCTGTAGTGTCTTTCACCCCCCCTTCCCCCTCCCCCTGTAGTGTCTTTCACCCCACCCTTCCCCCTCCCCCTGTAGTGTCTTTCACCCCCCCTTCCACCTCCCCCTGTAGTGTCTTTCACCCCCCCTTCCCCCCCTGTAGTGTCTTTCACCCCCACCCTTCCCCCTCCCCCTGTAGTGTCTTTCACCCCCCCTTCCCCCTCCCCCTGTAGTGTCTTTCACCCCACCCTTCCCCCTCCCCCTGTAGTGTCTTTCACCCCCACCCTTCCCCCTCCCCCTGTAGTGTCTTTCACCCCCACCCTTCCCCCTCCCCCTGTAGTGTCTTTCACCCCACCCTTCCCCCTCCCCCTGTAGTGTCTTTCACCCCCCCCTTCCCCCCTGTAGTGTCTTTCCCCCCCCTCCCCCCCGTAGTGTCTTTCACCCCCCCTTCCCCCCCTGTAGTGTCTTTCACCCTTCCCCCTCCCCCTGTAGTGTCTTTCACCCCCCCCTTCCCCCTCCCCCTGTAGTGTCTTTCACCCCCCCCCTTCCCCCCCTGTAGTGTCTTTCACCCCCCCCTTCCCCCCCTGTAGTGTCTTTCCCCCCCCTTCCCCCCCGTAGTGTCTTTCACCCCCCCTTCCCCCCCTGTACAGTCTTTCACCCCACCCTTCCCCCTCCCCCTGTAGTGTCTTTCCCCCCCCCTTCCCCCCCTGTAGTGTCTTTCACCCCACCCTTCCCCCTCCCCCTGTAGTGTCTTTCACCCCCCTTCCCCCCCTGTAGTGTCTTTCACCCCCCCTTCCCCCCCTGTAGTGTCTTTCACCCCCCCTTCCCCCCCTGTAGTGTCTTTCACCCCCCCTTCCCCCCCTGTAGTGTCTTTCACCCCCCCTTCCCCCCCTGTAGTGTCTTTCACCCCCTCCCCTTTATGTCTCACTCACCTTGCGTTCTCTGCTCCCCATCCCGCCGCCGGAACTGCAACTGCAGCATCCGGCGGCAGCAGGCGAATTTCTTAAAGTGGCGGCCGCCGCTGAATTGCTTTAAGTGGCCAAGGCGGCCCCGGGGCAGGCGGCCCACCGGGATTTTTCCCTTTATCCCGGTGGGCCAGTCCGGCCCTGGCTATATATGACCTATAACTAGCTGTACATAACTAGCTATATATGACCTATAACTAGCTATATATGACCTATAACTAGCTATATATGACCTATAACTAGCTGTACATAACTAGCTATATATGACCTATAACTAGCTGTACATAACTAGCTATATATGACCTATAACTAGCTATATATGACCTATAACTAGCTATATATGACCTATAACTAGCTGTACATAACTAGCTATATATGACCTATAACTAGCTGTACATAACTAGCTATATATGACCTATAACTAGCTGTACATAACTAGCTATATATGACCTATAACTAGCTGTACATAACTAGCTATATATGACCTATAACTAGCTGTACATAACTAGCTATATATGACCTATAACTAGCTGTACATAACTAGCTATATATGACCTATAACTAGCTGTACATAACTAGCTATATATGACCTATAACTAGCTGTACATAACTAGCTATATATGACCTATAACTAGCTGTACATAACTAGCTATATATGACCTATAACTAACTGTACATAATTAGTAATATATGACCTCTACCTAGCTGTACATAACTAGCTATATATGACCTATAACTAGCTGTACATAACTAGCTATATATGACCTGTAACTAGCTATATATGACCTATAACTAGCTGTACATAACTAGCTATATATGACCTATAACTAGCTGTACATAACTAGCTATATATGACCTATAACTAGCTGTACATAACTAGCTATATATGACCTATAACTAGCTGTACATAACTAGCTATATATGACCTATAACTAGCTGTACATAACTAGCTATATATGACCTGTAACTAGCTATATATGACATATAACTAGCTGTACATAACTAGCTATATATGACCTATAACTAGCTATATATGACCTATAACTAGCTGTACATAACTAGCTATATATGACCTATAACTAGCTGTACATAACTAGCTATATATGACCTATAACTAGCTGTACATAACTAGCTATATATGACCTATAACTAGCTGTACATAACTAGCTATATATGACCTATAACTAGCTGTACATAACTAGCTATATATGACCTATAACTAGCTGTACATAACTAGCTATATATGACCTGTAACTAGCTATATATGACATATAACTAGCTGTACATAACTAGCTATATATGACCTATAACTAGCTATATATGACCTATAACTAGCTGTACATAACTAGCTATATATGACCTATAACTAGCTGTACATAACTAGCTATATATGACCTATAACTAGCTATATATGACCTATAACTAGCTGTACATAACTAGCTATATATGACCTATAACTAGCTGTACATAACTAGCTATATATGACCTGTAACTAGCTATATATGACCTATAACTAGCTGTACATAACTAGCTATATATGACCTGTAACTAGCTATATATGACCTATAACTAGCTGTACATAACTAGCTATATATGACCTATAACTAGCTGTACATAACTAGCTATATATGACCTGTAACTAGCTATATATGACCTATAACTAGCTGTAAATGACTAGCTATATATGACCTATAACTAGCTATATATGACCTATAACTAGCTGTACATAACTAGCTATATATGACCTATAACTAGCTGTACATAACTAGCTATATATGACCTATAACTAGCTGTACATAACTAGCTATATATGACCTATAACTAGCTGTACATAACTAGCTATATATGACCTTTAACTAGCTATATATGACCTATAACTAGCTATATATGACCTGTAACTAGCTATATATGACCTATAACTAGCTGTAAATGACTAGCTATATATGACCTATAACTAGCTATATACGACCTATAACTAGCTGTACATAACTAGCTATATATGACCTATAACTAGCTGTACATAACTAGCTATATATGACCTGTAACTAGCTATATAGGACCTATAACTAGCTGTAAATGACTAGCTATATATGACCTATAACTAGCTATATACGACCTATAACTAGCTGTACATAACTAGCTATATATGACCTGTAATTAGCTATATATGACCTATAACTAGCTGTACATAACTAGCTATATATGACCTGTAACTAGCTATATATGACCTATAACTAGCTGTAAATGACTAGCTATATATGACCTATAACTAGCTATATACAACCTATAACTAGCTGTACATAACTAGCTATATATGACCTATAACTAGCTATATATGACCTATAACTAGCTGTACATAACTAGCTATTAATGACCTATAACTAGCTGTACATAACTAGCTATATATGACCTATAACTAGCTATATATGACCTATAACTAGCTGTACATAACTAGCTATTAATGACCTATATACTGCCACCCTACTTGTTACTTGCAGAGTAAGGCTAGACAGACAGACAGACAGACAGAGTGATGATGAGGATGATGATGCACAGGTTATAATTAAATTAGACAGGAGCAGCTGTGAGTGCAGCGCTGACGGTAAGAGTAGTCTTTATCAGCTTGTGTCAACTCCCTGATTATTACCCAGTTACCCCGATCATAGTTACCCAACACGCCTTACAAAACCCACTGTTAATGCATTTTATAAAATCCGGGACTGTTGGCAGCTATGTTTCCGTTTTTGATGTATACTCTGTGGCCAGCAATGATTGGGCTCTGCATCATGTCTAATACGCCTGCCCCATGCCCCATTTCATACACAACCCATGCTTTGTGTACGGGCCATTTTTATAAATTACTACTTAAGGCCAAAGTAGCCGAGCTGGAAAAACGTTCTCATTCGGGTGAACGGGAGAAGATTTCCAACTCGGCTACTTTGGCCTTAAGTTTGCAATTCCCCTCAATTCAGGGAGATTTAGGACTATAGTCCCGAGAGAGGAATTGAGAAGACAACTGCAGACATTATAGCAGAGTTTGAAGTATCGCTGGTACTCGGGAGAGTTTGTCCAACTCGTCTTCTCTCTATAATGAATAAAAGCCGTCGCGCCGTTTGCTCTCGATTCCCCTCCATCTTTTTGTAATTCCCGTGCGTGCGCTCTCTACCAAGTCTTAATCCAGCAGCTTCACATGTGGTCTGGTCATAAAACACTTAGACCTTCTCTGCCATGATCTACGTCCGTACCACTTCCATTCCCAGGAAGTTAGTTTGGCAACATCTCCTGCCATAAAACCATATTGATTTCTTTACTAATCGTTCTGTTCTGTACAATTTACACCAGGCGTGTGTTCTCCAATGGCTGCCCCTGGGGGAATTACACCCCCCGCTGCTCCCCCCACCCTATTTTTGATGTCACTCTTATTAGTGTACGATTGCCATCTCTATTTCTATCTGTATTCAGATAATGACACTGAATTGACTTTCCATCAATACCGTGGCATTTAGTTAGGGAAGATGGTGTCACTACAGGTTTAAAACAGAGGCCTAATAAGTGCTGCCCCCAGCATGGAATCTTCAGTAGCGTACTATACTATTCTTAAAGGGCCTCTATCACCTAAACATTGCTTTTACTGTGACTGCAGAGGATAACAACAAATACATTGTGTTAGCGCCAATGCAAGAAATGCATAAATTAGGGGGGAAATGTGTTTTAAATGTGTCTGTGGGGGTCTCCTGGTTATGTTAATTTGCATATCAAGCCACAGGTGATGTCATACACAGGAGACAATACAGACATTTAAAAAAAGAAAAAACTCTCCTGCATTTGTTTATACATAACGTATAGATCATTTTCGATCATTTTTTATTCTCTACATTTACAGTCAAAACAATGTTTAGGTGATAGAGACCCTTTATTGTCTGCAGTGCTTCTATCTGACTCTTTTAGTTTAACTGTTTCAGTCTCACAGGGTCTCATCCAATCACTTGGCGCATAAACGGATCAAGATAAACTATCACAACTAGAGGACATAGTCTGAAATTAGAGGGGCAACGATTTAATATACAGGAAGTATTACTTTACTGAGAGGGTAGTGGATGCATGGAATAGCCTTCCAGTAGAAGTGGTAAAGGGTTAATACAGTGAAGGAGTTTAGGCATGCAAGGGATAGGTATAAGGCTATCCTAGATATAAGATAAGGCCAGGGACTAATGAAAGTATTACATTACTGAGAGGGTAGTGGATGTATGGAATAGTCTTCTAGTAGAAGTGGTAGAGGTTAATACAGTGAAGGAGTTTAAGCATGCATGGGATAGGTATAAGGCTATCCTAGATATAAGATAAGGCCAGGGACTAATGAAAGTATTACATTACTGAGAGGTTAGTGGATGCATGGAATAGCCTTCCAGTAGAAGTGGTAGAGGTTAATACAGTGAAGGAGTTTAAGCATGCGTAGGATAGGTATAAGGCTATCCTAGATATAAGATAAGGCCATGGACTAATGAAAGTATTACATTACTGAGAGGGTAGTGGATGCATGGAATAGTCTTCCAGTAGAAGTGGTAGAGGTTAATACAGTGAAGGAGTTTAAGCATGCATGGGATAGGTATAAGGTTATCCTAGATATAAGATAAGGCCAGGGACTAATGAAAGTATTACATTACTGAGAGGGTAGTGGATGCATGGAATAGTCTTCCAGCAGAAGAGGTAGAGGTTAATACAGTGAAGGAGTTTAAGCATGCGTGGGATAGGTATAAGGTTATCCTAGATATAAGATAAGGCCAGGGACTAATGAAAGTATTACATTACTGAGAGTGTAGTGGATGCATGGAATAGTCTTCCAGTAGAAGTGGTAGAGGTTAATACAGTGAAGCAGTTTAAGCATGCATGGGATAGGTATAAGGCTATCCTAGATATAAGATAAGGCCAGGGACTAATGAAAGTATTACATTACTGAGAGGGTAGTGGATGCATGGAATAGTCTTCCAGTAGAAGTGGTAGAGGTTAATACAGTGAAGCAGTTTAAGCATGCGTGGGATAGGTATAAGGCTATCCTAGATATAAGATAAGGCCAGGGACTAATGAAAGTATTACATTACTGAGAGGGTAGTGGATGCATGGAATAGTCTTCCAGTAGAAGTGATAGAGGTTAATACAGTGAAGGAGTTTAAGCATGCATGGGATAGGTATACGGCTATCCTAGATATAAGATAAGGTCAGGGACTAATGAAAGTATTACTTTACTGAGAGGGTAGTGGATGTATGGGAAAGTCTTCCAGTAGAAGTGGTAGAGGTTAATACAGTGAAGGAGTTTAAGCATGCATGGGATAGGTATAAGGCTATCCTAGATATAAGATAAGGCCAGGGACTAATGAAAGTATTACTTTACTGAGAGGGTAGTGGATGCATGGAATAGTCTTCCAGTAGAAGTGGTAGAGGTTAGTACAGTGAAGGCAGTGAAGGAGTTTAAGCATGCATGGGATAGGTATAAGGCTATCCTAGATATAAGATAAGGTCAGGGACTAATGAAAGGATTACTTTACTGAGAGGGTAGTGGATGCATGGAATAGTCTTCCAGTAGAAGTGGCAGAGGTTAATACAGTGAAGCAGTTTAAGCATGCATTGGATAGGTATAAGGCTATCCTAGATATAAGATAAGGTCAGGGACTAATGACAGTATTACATTACTGAGAGGGTAGTGGATGTATGGAAAAGTCTTCCAGTAGAAGTGGTAGAGGTTAGTACAGTGAAGGAGTTTAAGCATGCATTGGACAGGTATAAGGCTATCCTAGCTATAAGATAAGGTCAGGGACTAATGACAGTATTACATTACTGAGAGGGTAGTGGATGCATGGAATAGTCTTCCAGTAGAAGTGGTAGAACTTAATACAGTGAAGGAGTTTAAGCATGCGTGGAATAGGTATAAGGCTATCCTAGATATAAGATAAGACCAGGGACTAATGAAAGTATTGCTGTAGTGAGAGGGTAGTGGGTGCATGGAATAGTCTTCCAGTAGAAGTGGTAGAGGTTAATACAGTGAAGGAGTTTAAGCATTCATGGGATAGGTATAAGGCTATCCTAGATATAAGATAAGGTCAGGGATTAATAAAAGTATTACTTTACCGAGAAGGTAGTGGATGTATGGAATAGTCTTCCAGTAGAAGTGGTAGAGGTTAATACAGTGAAGGAGTTTAAGCATGCATGGGATAGGTATAAGGCTATCCTAGATATAAGATAAGGCCAGGGACTAATGAAAGTATTACATTACTGAGAGGGTAGTGGATGTATGGAATAGTCTTCCAGTAGAAGTGGTAAAGGTTAATACAGTGAAGGAGTTTAAGCATGCATGGGATAGGTATAAGGCTATCCTAGATATAAGATAAGGTCAGGGACTAATGAAAGTATTACTTTACTGAGAGGGTAGTGGATGTATGGAATAGTCTTCCAGTAGAAGTGGTAGAGGCTAATACAATGAAGCAGTTTAAGCATGCGTGGGATAGGTATAAGGCTATCCTAGATATAAGATAAGGTCAGGGACTAATGAAAGTATTACATTACTGAGAGGGTAGTGGATGTATGGAATAGTCTTCCAGTAGAAGTGGTAGAGGTTAATACAGTGAGGGAGTTTAAGCATGCATGGGATAGGTATAAGGCTATCCTAGATATAAGATAAGGCCAGGGACTAATGAAAGTATTTCATTACTGAGAGGGTAGTGGATGTGTGGAATAGTCTTCCAGTAGAAGTGGTAGAGGTTACTACAGTGAAGGAGTTTAAGCATGCATGGGATAGGTATAAGGCTATCCTAGATATAAGATAAGGCCAGGGACTAATGACAGTATTACATTACTGAGAGGGTAGTGGATGCACAGAATAGTCTTCCAGTAGAAGTGGTAGAGGTTAATACAGTGAAGGAGTTTAAGCATGCATGGGATAGGTATAAGGCTATCCTAGATATAAGATAAGGTCAGGGACTAATGAAAGTATTTAGAAAATTGGGCAGACTAGATGGACCGAATGATTCTTATCTGCTGGAAGTCTATGTCTACTGAAACAAAAACAGATTTACAATAAACCTCCTGAAAGTTTTAACCTGTACTTTCATTATGTTTCTTTGTTGCCTGATTGTATTTTACCAGGATTTACTGCATGCTTTATAGCTCTGAGATTAATCTTATCATTTTTTTATGCTTAAATAATAATAAAAAGAATGAATTGAATCAGCACTTTATATGCATCAGAACAGGCCCAGCTCCAAAGGCGCCTCCTGTTGCATTGTTGCAAGAGAAGCAGTATGTTCTTCCTGACCCTAATACTGCTGTGCCATAGCGGAGGTACTCCCTCATCATCCAGTAACGTCCTGTACATTAATAACATCGAGCTGAGCATATGCCAGCCTTTGGAACATCCTGGGCTTTATGTATGAAAAAAAACAAACTGCAGGGAATTGAGAAGGGAATTTCAAACTGAAGACCAAAGTAGTTGAGTTGGAAAATTCTCCCATTCAGCTACTTTGGCCTTAACTTTTACCTTTCCTTCTCCATATCCTGCAATTCCTTCTTTCATGAGTAAATCCCCATGTTTTTTGTTAAAATGGAGTTGTAAATTTCCCCCCTCCTTACACTTCGTCCCGTTGACATTACAACGGAAATAATGCACACACCAGCAAGTGGAAAACACTTGATCTATACATTCCCTTCCCTGATCAGATCCGGCTGGCTTGCATTTCATCTCCGTACAGAATTCTAATCTGCCCTGCCCTGTTAGTAACCAGGAGCTAGACTATCGGCTGCCGGATCCATGTCATGGTCATTCTTCTCAGCTGATAGGTTAAGCTGTTATATTTTATGATAATGAATATAGTCTAGTGGATGCTGGGGTACCCAATGTTGCCAAATCTTCTATAGGTACCTCAAAAGCGATTCACATACGTAACAACAACATGTTAAGTATGAAAGGGATTATGTTCTCCTTCTAACCTGCTTTAAGGTTTCTTACAATTCTGCCCAGACTTGGTAAAGATATAATTCCTCGGCTGCCTGAACCTTTTCTTTGCCAATACGGCTCAATCGTTTGGCTATATTTGCATGCCTTTATTATATCTCTATACCCTCCACTCGTAGGTTCCAAGACCATAATTATACCCACTGTGGGACTTCTTCTCTCAAGATCTTTCAAATAACAACTTGCTAGCCTTGTTATTTTTTTTTTTTTTTTTTTTGCTAATCCCCAGATTTAATTGTATTGTTATAATTTAGAAGGGTAATTCATCCCCTTTTCCAGCTGGAGGTGTCTGAAACGCCCCTCCATTCCACAAAAAAAGGATTAGGTGTCGCTGGAAAGGCTACTTTTATACACGAAACCCCAGGAGCATCACTGCCGATGAGGTTTCACAATCCCTCTTGGAAAGGGGGCCGTCTTGGCATAGACTGTGATTAGAGCATAAGCAGGATTTTAAAAAAATATAGGTTCATTGCAATGTTTTCAGGAAAAACAAATAGACTTAGCTGTACCTGGGAGGAGGTCCACTTACTTATATATATATATATTGAATAATTATAGTATAAACGTATTTGCAGGCTTTTAGAATGTGCCTCTTGATAAAGCTCTTCAGGTTGGCAAGGGATAGATTTCAACAGCAAACAGAGGTTAGTAAGGCAAAGGTCTATTTATCTTGTCCTCAGTGGATTCTCACATACCCCCGTTTAGTATGTCACTGCGTTAGAACTCACGGCGCCAGCAGAGAGCGCTGTAAAAAGGCGCCGTCTACTGTGCAGTCACGATGGCACCCATTTGATTTGTTGGCAATGTCCCCCTTTTATGACATCACCGATTCGATTGTTATGGACAAACAAAGCCTGGGTGCAATCATGATAACTAGGGGGGTCGTTTAATACGGGTGCGCCATAAAGGAGGGGGTGGTAACTCTTCTTTCCTGGAGGGCTGCAATCCCACTGGAGAGTTAGTATTCCTCTAATTAATCAGTAATCACACGGTTAAAGGACAACAGTCGGCAAAAAAACTGGGGTGTAGGTTTAATTAAAAGATTGCATCAATGGTAGGCAGTTGAAGTATAAATGGTTTAATGAAAGAATAGAAATAAAGTATCCTATTGGACCCTCTTTACCTGTCTTGCATTATCAGGGGGCCGCCATGTGGTTTAGAATCTTGGGTCAGACGAAGGAAGATTTGGATCTTCTTCCCCAAAACGTCTGCCCCCTGATTTGGATCTGTCTACCCCCACAAAGGCCCCACTTGCTGGCTTCCCAAACTCTTCCCCTCCTTACTTTCCTGCATCTTCCTCTCTGTTGATTGTATGCGAGGGTAAGCATGTAGATTTCAGGTGATTGATTACTTTATTAAAAAAAAAAGAACAACACATCTAAAGGTCTTAAATATATTTTAATCTTATAATGTTTCCACGGTAACGACATGATGTGAAGATCTCCCCTCCTCTCCCCTATAATCGAATCTGTTTTATGACACTGGTATTGTGAGTTCATTTCAATAGATGAAGAGGGGGAGGTGGGGGGTAAAATGTGATGGTTAAGTGGGTTTTACACTTAAGAAATATGTTTGTGCTCCCTTATATCTCTTACTTTATATACATTAGCCGATTGGCCTCTATAGAAGACGCTAAGGAAGTTCAGCTCGTGGGAGAGCAAGGGCATCGTGCTCTTGAGAAAAGTGTGTTTAATTGTGTCTGTGGCATCTCCAGCTTATGACATCACTTGTAGCCTGATATGCAAATGAACTGGTTCACAATGGAAAATTTATAATTTGCATATCAGGCCACAGGTGATGTCATAAGCTGAAGACCCCCCACACACACACATCGAAAACACATTTTCTCCTAATTTAGGCAGTTTCTACCATTTGAAATCATTTCGTACTGTTTATCTTCACAGGGTAAAGTTTAAGCGATACAGCAGCCTTTAAAAGTACCTGGCACCTTATCTCCTCACCCCTGCTCTTTCCTGGGGCAGGGGAGGTGAGAAGAAAATTGGGGAACAGAAATCTATATGTTTTCCCTTTCACATGATACAAGGTAACCTGACATGTCTGCTATTATCCCTGCAGGTTTAGCACAAACATTTCTGGAACATTGGTTAAATAAAATATCAGATTAGGATTCCCCCACCTCACTCCCCCTCTTCTGCCTTGTGTATTGCAATGTCACCTAGACAAAGGCAACATTTAAACTGAACAAAGATACAGTCTGCTTATAACTCCTCGGGTAACCCTATATAAAAAAAAAATTCTTTCAAAAATTGCCTATTCATTCAGATTTACCAAGTGTAGCAAAAATGTCAGAGGCATAAAGTCAAAGAAGATTGAATAAAATAATGCAGAAAGACAGATTAGTGATGCCCAGTCCCACACAGCCTTTCACAGTGCACAATACCACTTTTTATTGCAGCCCCGACCCTTACAAAGACTATGTTCAATACACAGTGAATGATACATGGCCAGCCATGTAATCTGCCTTTGATTCTGAAACTCATTTATCCAAGTCCCTTTTTCACAAAGACATTGATGAGAGATCTCGCTGTTTGCGGCTCATTGTTTTATTTATCATACATAATGGCTTTAAAAAAATAAAGAGGAACTAAGAGGAGCGGGGGGGGGGGGGGGGGGGGGAGGGGGGGTAGAGAGAAATTATGTCACCACTATGGAATAAAAACACATAACATATTCAGTAGCAAAGTTTAATCAGGGAGATGCCGTGCAGAAAAAAATAAATTCTTTCCTTCCCCCGAAATAATGTTAACATTCTGGATACCTATCAAAAGATGCTTAAAAAAAAAATAAAAAAAATGTTCTCATCGGAATATATTTAAATGTTTCTGAAGATCTTTGAGCAAAGCACATGAAATGACTGCATTTCAAACTTGACCTCTCTCCTAATCTTTACTGCCGCAGATAGATAGATCCATTATTTATGCATCCGGATAAGTATAGAGAATATTTGTCAGTCACAGTTTTGTACCTTGCAAATTTAATAAAGCACAGCCCTTAAGATAGAATTGCTTAGCCTGCCAGACGCTGACAAAAGCTAAGCTTAATGTGCAAATGTCAACAGTAGAAAAGTAGTATTCAGTACCCAGCCATGCCAGTGCTAGCTGGGAACACGTACGCACACAGATATGGCAAGGGCAGGAGGGGCGGCAATTTTTCCATCTCTGATACTTTGGCCTTAAGTTTGAATTGCCCTTCACAATGCCCTGCGATTCCCTCTTTCATGAATACAGGTCATAGTCTTATTTCGGACATAGCTGTATTATGGAACAGGAGGTTATGGCATGTTTGCAGTCTCAGTTCCTGGAAAATGTTCTCTTTATTGAATAGACCTTTAAGTTTTGTCGCTCCCCCCCCCCCCCCCCACGCAGTGTACCCTGGATCATAACCAGCGTTGTGAGATTGATGCACTCGTGGCGTTTTGTCCCACACACCAAGCGACAGGTTCATTTAACACTTATTATGTTTCTGACTCTTGTTTTATGCTTCTGCCTCCCCAATATTCCACCTCAAACTTTCCCTGACAAATGTACACTATCTGAAACTGAATGCTATACTCTCCAGCCAATGCATTTGGAACGTCAGAAGTGGGACAGAGAAAGGGAAATATATTAAGATTTTGAAGGATACTGGGATTTTAAAGGGCAACTGCTGACACAAAATGTAAAAAGTTATGTTTCATAGAAATAAGGCAACAAGTGGAGGCATTTTAAATATAAATTCTGTAATGAAAGAATACAAATAAAGCACCTTATTGAGCCCTCTTTGCTCTGTATAGCTCTATCAGGGTTCAGACATGTTGTTTAGAATCTTTGCTCTGTATAGCTCTATCAGGGGGCAGACATGTTGTTTAGAATCTTTGCTCTGTATAGCTCTATCAGGGGGCAGACATGTTGTTTAGAATCTTTGCTCTGTATAGCTCTATCAGGGGGCAGACATGTTGTTTAGAATCTTTGCTCTGTATAGCTCTATCAGGGGGCGGACATGTTGTTTAGAATCTTTGCTCTGTATAGCTCTATCAGGGGGAGGACATGTTGTTTAGAATCTTTGCTCTGTATAGCTCTATCAGGGGTGGACATGTTGTTTAGAATCTTTGCTCAATATAGCTCTATCAGGGGGTGGACATGTTGTTTCGAATCTTTGCTTTGTATAGCTCTATCAGGGGGCGGACATGTTGTTTAGAATCTTTGCTTTGTATAGCTCTATCAGGGGGTGGACATGTTGTTTAGAATCTTTGCTCTGTACAGCTCTATCAGGGGGCGGACATGTTGTTTAGAATCTTTGCTCTGTATAGCTCTATCAGGGGGCGGACATGTTGGTTAGAATCTTTGCTCAGTATAGCTCTATCAGGAGGCAGACATGTTGTTTAGAATCTTTGCTCTGTATAGCTCTATCAGGGGGCGGACATGTTGGTTAGAATCTTTGCTCAGTATAGCTCTATCAGGAGGCAGACATGTTGTTTAGAATCTTCGATCAGATGAAGAAAGGAGGTAAGTCATCTGACCCAAGATGTCCGCCCCCTGATGGAGCTATATAGAGTTGGCTCAACTAGGTACTTTTTTTCTCTTCTTTCATTAAAGAATTTCTATTTAAAATGCCTGTACTTAATGCTATCTTTAGACATGATTATTTGCAGGCCGTTGTCCTGTAGACATGATTATTTGCAGGCCGTTGTCCTGTAGACGAGCCGTATGGCTGTGTAATGTGTTAATGTAATGCGATTGGGTGTTGTCTTCCTGCGTTTAACGCACCATTGAGTGATATTTCGCAGTAGGACGGCGCAGTGTCTCTCTCACAGTCGGCCACCGGCCATCAATGTTTTACAGCAACACGAATTGGCAGAATTTACTGAAAATGGACGGAGTCCATAATAACAAAAAATACCAATAATAGTTCTACCAGACCTTCCCAAACCTTCTGTTTGTATTCTGAGGAAGCGGTAGATTGGATCGCTACCTTAATGGGATTTAATAATGAAAGAGGAGATTGCAGGGAATTGAGAAGGGAATTTCCAACCCATCTGACCCAAGAATGTCTGCCCCAGCACATGTTAAGGCAGCTTCATGGAGTACTGTCTGTATCCTAGCACATGTTAAAGCAGCTTCATGGAGTATTGTCTGTATCCTAGCACATGTGAAGGCAGCTTCATGGAGTATTGTCTGTAACCCAGCACATGTTAAAGCAGCTTCATGGAGTATTGTCTGTATCCTAGCACATGTGAAGGCAGCTTCATGGAGTATTGTCTGTAACCTAGCACATGTTAAGGCAGCTTCATGGAGTATTGTCTGTATCCTAGCACATGTGAAGGCAGCTTCATGGAGTATTGTCTGTATCCTAGCACATGTGAAGGCAGCTTCATGGAGTATTGTCTGTATCCTAGCACATGTGAAGGCAGCTTCATGGAGTATTGTCTGTATCCTAGCACATGTTAAAGCAGCTTCATGGAGTATTGTCTGTATCCTAGCACATGTTAAAGCAGCTTCATGGAGTATTATCTGCATAGGCGTGCGCAGCCTATTGCATTAGGGTGTGCACCCTAAAGCACAAACACACACGCCGCACACGTGTGTGTGTATAGATATATAGATAGATATATATCTATCTATATATCTATACACACACACACACATACACAAATGCACTCTGCATACTTACATACAGACCCGCATTCATATAATTATCAATATAAACAAACATTTAAAAACTGTATTAAAACTTTTTTTTTTATTAATTAAGCATTTAGCAATGTAAACAAACATTTCACATTTTTTAACTTAAAAAAACATTTAAAATAAATAAGCTGTTATAACTGTAACAAATCTAAGTAAACATTTTGATAATGATAAATGGCATAATATTTATTAAGAAATAAATTTGGATTCCTTCAATTCTCAAGTATGTTCTCAAATGCAGGTGTGTGTCTATTTAATTCTCAATCTCAGAACTATAAATAATATAGCCGGACCTCAAACACGAAATCAAACCTGCAGCCTCAGAAATCAATCAATCAAATTTAAACTTACTTAAAGTTTACCAGCCAGCCGGCCGCCCCAGAACCCCTCCTGGGAAAAAACGATGTGCCTGTGCTCCGCTCTGCACCCTCTCCTCTGGCACTGCGGCTGGGCCTCACCCTTGCGTTGCCGTGACTCTGCCTCTGCGTGACGTCACTGAACGCGTGTACGCGAACGCGTACATTACAGGGGAGTTCTGAGGGAGGAGAAAGTCCGTCCTTCACTATGCGGCGCTTCCGCTCGCATAGTGAAGGATCGGATTAGGAGACAAACTCGGGCGGCAGACGGCAGTGCAGCACGGAGGTGAGAGAGCCTCAATTTTGAGGCTTGATTAGGGTGTGCCCAGGCACACCCGGCACATCCCGTGCGCACGCCTATGATTATCTGTATCCTAGCACATGTTAAAGCAGCTTCATGGAGTATTGTCTGTATCCTAGCACTTGTGAAGGCAGCTTCATGGAGTATTGTCTGTATCCTAGCACATGTGAAGGCAGTTTTATGGAGTATTGTCTGTAACCTAGCACATGTGAAGGCAGCTTCATGGAGTATTGTCTGTAACCCAGCACATGTTAAAGCAGCTTCATGGAGTATTGTCTGTATCCTAGCACATGTTAAAGCAGCTTCATGGAGTATTGTCTGTATCCTAGCACTTGTGAAGGCAGCTTCATGGAGTATTGTCTGTATCCTAGCACATGTGAAGGCAGCTTCATGGAGTATTGTCTGTATCCTAGCACATGTGAAGGCAGCTTCATGGAGTATTGTCTGTATACTAGCACATGTTAAGGCAGATTCATGGAGTATTGTCTGTATCCTAGCACATGTGAAGGCAGCTTCATGGAGTATTGTCTGTATACTAGCACATGTGAAGGCAGCTTCATGGAGTATTGTCTGTATCCTAGCACATGTGAAGGCAGCTTCATGGAGTATTGTCTGTATCCTAGCACATGTGAAGGCAGCTTCATGGAGTATTGTCTGTATCCTAGCACATGTGAAGGCAGCTTCATGGAGTATTGTCTGTAACGTAGCACATGTGAAGGCAGCTTCATGGAGTATTGTCTGTAACCCAGCACATGTTAAAGCAGCTTCATGGAGTATTGTCTGTAACCTAGCACATGTGAAGGCAGCTTCATGGAGTATTGTCTGTATCCTAGCACATGTTAAAGCAGCTTCATGGAGTATTGTCTGTATCCTAGCACATGTGAAGGCAGCTTCATGGAGTATTGTCTGTATCCTAGCACATGTGAAGGCAGCTTCATGGAGTATTGTCTGTATCCTAGCACATGTTAAAGCAGCTTCATGGAGTATTGTCTGTATCCTAGCACATGTGAAGGCAGCTTCATGGAGTATTGTCTGTATCCTAGCACATGTTAAAGCAGCTTCATGGAGTATTGTCTGTATCCTAGCACATGTGAAGGCAGCTTCATGGAGTATTGTCTGTATCCTAGCACATGTTAAAGCAGCTTCATGGAGTATTGTCTGTATCCTAGCACATGTGAAGGCAGCTTCATGGAGTATTGTCTGTATCCTAGCACATGTTAAAGCAGCTTCATGGAGTATTGTCTGTATCCTAGCACATGTGAAGGCAGCTTCATGGAGTATTGTCTGTATCCTAGCACATGTGAAGGCAGCTTCATGGAGTATTGTCTGTATCCTAGCACTTGTGAAGGCAGTTTTATGGAGTATTGTCTGTATCCTAGCACATGTGAAGGCAGCTTCATGGAGTATTGTCTGTAACCCAGCACATGTTAAAGCAGCTTCATGGAGTATTGTCTGTATCCTAGCACATGTTAAGGCAGCTTCATGGAGTACTGTCTGTATACTAGCACATGTGAAGGCAGCTTCATGGAGTATTGTCTGTATCCTAGCACATGTTAAAGCAGCTTCATGGAGTACTGTCTGTATCCTAGCACATGTTAAAGCAGCTTCATGGAGTATTGTCTGTAACCCAGCACATGTTAAAGCAGCTTCATGGAGTATTGTCTGTATCCTAGCACATGTGAAGGCAGCTTCATGGAGTATTGTCTGTATCCTAGCACATGTGAAGGCAGCTTCATGGAGTATTGTCTGTATCCTAGCACATGTTAAAGCAGCTTCATGGAGTACTGTCTGTATCCTAGCACATGTTAAAGCAGCTTCATGGAGTATTGTCTGTAACCCAGCACATGTTAAAGCAGCTTCATGGAGTATTGTCTGTATCCTAGCACATGTGAAGGCAGCTTCATGGAGTATTGTCTGTATCCTAGCACATGTGAAGGCAGCTTCATGGAGTACTGTCTGTATCCTAGCACATGTTAAAGCAGCTTCATGGAGTATTGTCTGTAACCCAGCACATGTTAAAGCAGCTTCATGGAGTATTGTCTGTAACCCAGCACATGTTAAAGCAGCTTCATGGAGTATTGTCTGTATCCTAGCACATGTTAAGGCAGCTTCATGGAGTATTGTCTGTATCCTAGCACATGTGAAGGCAGCTTCATGGAGTATTGTCTGTATCCCAGCACATGTTAAAGCAGCTTCATGGAGTATTGTCTGTAACCCAGCACATGTTAAAGCAGCTTCATGGAGTATTGTCTGTATCCTAGCACATGTTAAGGCAGCTTCATGGAGTATTGTCTGCCCCAGCACATGTTAAAGCAGCTTCATGGAGTACTGTCTGTATCCTAGCACATGTTAAAGCAGCTTCATGGAGTATTGTCTGTAACCCAGCACATGTGAAGGCAGCTTCATGGAGTATTGTCTGTATCCTAGCACATGTGAAGGCAGCTTCATGGAGTATTGTCTGTATCCTAGCACATGTGAAGGCAGCTTCATGGAGTATTGTCTGTATCCTAGCACATGTGAAGGCAGCTTCATGGAGTATTGTCTGTATCCTAGCACATGTGAAGGCAGCTTCATGGAGTACTGTCTGTATCCTAGCACTTGTGAAGGCAGTTTTATGGAGTATTGTCTGTAACCCAGCACATGTTAAAGCAGCTTCATGGAGTATTGTCTGTAACCCAGCACATGTTAAAGCAGCTTCATGGAGTATTGTCTGTAACCCAGCACATGTTAAAGCAGCTTCATGGAGTATTGTCTGTATCCTAGCACATGTGAAGGCAGATTCATGGAGTATTGTCTGTAACCCAGCACATGTGAAGGCAGCTTCATGGAGTATTGTCTGTATCCTAGCACATGTGAAGGCAGATTCATGGAGTATTGTCTGTATCCTAGCACATGTGAAGGCAGAGAGAGAGAGAGAGAGAGAAGGGGAGAGAGAGAGAGAAGGGGAGAGAGAGAGAGAAGGGGAGAGAGAGAGAAGGGGAGAGAGAGAGAAGGGGAGAGAGAGAGAAGGGGAGAGAGAGAGAGAGAGAGAGAGAGAGACAGAGAGAGAGAGAGAAGGAGTGAGAGAGAGCAGAGAGAGAGAGACAGAGTGAGAGAGAGAGAGAGAGAGAGAGAGAGACAGAGTGAGAGAGAGAGAGAGAGAGAGAGAGAGACAGAGTGAGAGAGAGAGAGAGAGAGAGAGACAGAGAGAGAGAGAGCGCGCGAGCGAGAGAGAGAAGGAGAGAGAGAGAAGAGAGAGAGAGAGAGAGAGAGAGAAGGGGAGAGAGAGAGTGCGCGAGAGAGAGAGAAGGAGTGAGAGAGAGAGAGAGACAGAGTGAGAGAGAGAGAGAGAGAGAGAGAGAGAGACAGAGTGAGAGAGAGAGAGAGACAGAGTGAGAGAGAGAGAGAGAGAGAGAGAGAGAGACAGAGTGAGAGAGAGAGAGAGAGAGAGAGAGAGAGAGAGAGAGAGACAGAGTGAGAGAGAGAGAGAGAGAGAGAGTGAGAGAGAGAGAGAGAGAGAGAGAGAGAGAGATATGCATACTGTGGTTCACACTGACCCCGGTAACATTAGTGCTCTGTGAGAGAGGATTAGATGGATTTTTACCTGACTTACTGTATCGACTTCTGACCAAACCGTCATGAATTACTACAGTGTAAGAATAGCAGGAAAAATGCTGGAAAGGAATATGTGGAGATGTCTAATCATGTAGAGGACGCTGGCTTCATTCACCATAGAATTCACCATACATTCACCTGAATGGGAGCATTCTTCCAACTCGGCTACTTTGGCCTTAAGTTTGCGAATTCCCTTTAATTCCTTCTTTCGTGAATAAAGTATTGATTTTTTTATTTTTAACATTCTGAGTTGATGGCAAGGAGAATTTTTCCAACTCAGCTACTTTGGCCTTAAGTTTGAAATGCTCTTGTCACTTCCCTGCAATTCTCTCTTTCATGAATAACGGCCATAGTCTATGTACAATACAGAGTACACTGTGAGTAACAGCCTGGCACCCTGGACATGCATGTGCATTAAATACACAGGGGGGAGTTGCACATGTTATCTCAGCTGAGCTGGATAGAGATCCAGTGGAGAATTTTCGCAGCTCCACTATTAGTGGCTGATTTTGCAGTTCACTTGTGCAGTTTGAGCATATAGTCCCCATAAGAAGGGATGGTATATATTACAATATGTATAATACTTGGGTAATGCCTAGATTTGTACAGCCCCCCTGGGCAAGGATACATGGGGAAATCATGCTGCGTTGGGGGAAATCCAGACACTGGAACACTGTAATATCAGGACCCCTGGGGAGTTTCTTCTCTTTTTTTTTAAATGTTTCCCTCTTTGATTCCTGATGAATGTGTTTGTGAAGATGGTGACCAAACTGTTTACCCTCTCGCTGCTCTGCTCTGTTGTCTGTAGCGCCCCCCATCCGAGCAGCAAGAAATACTTTATGGTATTCATCCTATAACATGAAGTCAATACTTGTCTCATTTGTTCATCATTTTCCTTTCTCCTAATCAACCCTGACCAGCCCCAGGGCTCCCATTTGCCCTGAAGTTAACCCCTGATACCCTACTCCGCCTTAGAGGCTTATTCCTTGTAATACAAGTTCGCTTTATTTCCACTATAAATCAAACCAGCACGAAATAAACCCGGCACGTCTGTACAGCGTGAGAAATGGGCATTCATTCTGGTAATAGACGCGGAGAACGGCTTAATGGCGCTGTATGAACAGTTACAGGTTGTACAGTAGCGGACGAGACCTCTTACAAGAACAGCCAATATGATTTGCATTCAAATCGGGCAAAATACCTGCCCGCTAAATCCATGGGAACAAACTCACTGGAAACTTCCAAATCTCATTCCTTTCGTCTACCCGATATTTTTTTTTATTTAAATGCCAGCGGAGACTGAAAAGGTGACTGATCATTTAACAAACCCTCCCCCCCCCCCCCCCCGAAAAAGAACTTTGAAACCCATTTCTGTTGTACGATACATATATTTATGACTCCAAACACCCCAACGATATAAAGTATGCAACTGATCCGTATTATTATTGCATCCCGGCAATGTGCTTGTAAATCTTTTT
Source organism: Pelodytes ibericus (assembly GCA_036172795.1). Taxonomy (NCBI): domain Eukaryota; kingdom Metazoa; phylum Chordata; class Amphibia; order Anura; family Pelodytidae; genus Pelodytes; species Pelodytes ibericus. Next base: position 205,432,225 of record CM069862.1, on the reverse strand, counting down.
TTGCGGATTCTGCTGTTGGGGGCGGGATGATACGTTCACCTTGTGAAAAAAAAAGCGAGAAAGCACCTTACTTCCGTCCGTCCCCCCCCACACCTCCTTTTCAAAAGAATATTCTCCTGTCCTGTTTCTCGATGATAGAAGGTAAGGAGTGAGGGATTGGAGCCAAAGCTCGTATGACAGGCAGAAGTAATTTTTATACTTATCAGGATAATGCCGCGCGCGAGAGAGAATCTTTTTGGGCTTCTTACCAATTGCCGCGCACATTCTATTAGCAGTCCCATAGATAAACTGCTAATAGATTCCGATGACAGCGCCGAACTTATAAATTAAAGGGGAATTTAACACAACGGCTCATTCTTTAAGACGGGTAATAATTTAGACGTGAAATTAGCTCAGGGTTCCTCAGTCGTCGAGGGGGCTTATTGCTTCTCGAGTCCCGATCGTCGCCGGGAACAGTATGGGCCGGGGTCATAAAACAGTGGGTTCTACGTCTATGGTGCTACGTTCTCTGCATGTCAGCTCCCAAATGTGCCCTTTATTGTGTTTCACTGCCGTTCCTGAGATTTGTCTTCCTGCGCTGTGGAATGGGATAATGGGCCTCTTCTGTCATCTGCTTGTTGTGGCTCCTCTAATCGCTCGGGTTAACCAGTGCAGCGCTGGGATCGCGCCGCCCCTGGCGTTACTCTTAAGTGGTTATTCATACCTTTACTAAGGAAGACTAGGGCTCTAGGTGTTAAAGAGCCAATTCAGCTCTCAGTGTATGAATACATATTTTTCTCTCAAAAAACTGTAAAAAAAAAGTTATTTCTGTTGCTAGAGCAACCAAGCCCCTCCTTATAGAAAGCCGTTGAATTTAGGACCCCCGGCAAAATTATTTTCAATGTAAAACTACAGAAGATCTGTATACTGTTTTAAAGAAAAAAGACGCACATTGCACATACTTTAAACTGTACAACATACAGAATATAAACTCGGTGGTAGTTCACAATCTTTACAGTCCTTACCGTAAAAACCCTTTCCACTGCTGTAGGTGAAACTTCCTCAAGTCTATTTTGGATGACCTTTGTGGAGTCTTGCTCCTGTCTGTCGGTCCCTGTGATATATAGGATAACCACTGACTAGCTTATAGTCTCAAACTAGTCTGAGAATTTTCATAAAGCGGAAAGCATTTGGAAAGTGTGTCTTAGAGCAATTTAATCTTGACACTTTGAAAAGAGTATTGTTTGATAATCCCTTTCAAACCCTACCAAGTGTCTGTCTGATTACTATTTGCTGTGCATTTTTAAAATACACTTTTATTAGCCTCTAATTATATGCAGAGACCTGCCTGTCCTTGAAACACACGAGGATGGAAGTAATACAACAATTTAAATTAAAAAAACCTGATACAACAGCACTCACAGGCGAAACTTTTAATTTTTATCTTATGTGATTCCAGAATGAGTGGGAATCGCCAATAATACATAAACGAGTGATAAAAGGGGCCATGGAAGGAGGATTTTCCTGCACGCTAGTTAAGGGGCACGACAAAGATTTGGAATTACTTTGGTGAAAAAAGCTTCATTAGATTTTGGGAAGGAAGCAGGGAAATTCTCATATAACAGTTATTTTCATTCATCACATGCCTCCTGGCCTATAGTTCTGTATTTCAAACAACTGAACAGAAATTACCTGGCTTTTAAAGGACTAGTTCCACCTAGCAAGTTGTACATGTTTTTATTATAGGCACTTATTTTCCCTTTTTTTTTTTTTTACAGGTCTCCTGCAGTTTTGCATTCAAAATAATTTCCCAGGGGTCTCTAAATTCAGTCAGAGGGAATCTGTCTTCCTGCTGCAGCAGTTCCCTCTGAGAAAGTGCCCTCGTTAGCCATTACTGTGGAATCAGCCTCACTCTGTTGAACTCAGTTGTTTCAAGTGCTTGGAATGCAGGGAGGCGTGGTTTCATTCAACTCGGTTTATTGGGCTGTAACACAAGATGGAGGGGCTTGGCGAGATAGGTAGCACCACTGGCTGCAACAGCAGAAACTTTTTACACAATGCAGCACTTATCTAAATATATATATATATATATATATGTGGCCCCTTTAAAAGCTTTTAATCTTTACGTAGGAATATTCGACATGCACAGAGTGAAAGAGGTCTTCATGGACGACATGCTTTGAATTAAGAGATGGGGGGCTAGGATGGAGTGTTTACATCTAGAGTAGTAGAAAAGATAGACTATTGTGTTCCAGTAAATGACTAGACTCTCACCATGCTCAGCCAAGTGCTGCTGTGTCTCCTCCAACCCGTGTCTATGGCTATATAGGACCGCTACAAGCAATGCTGTGGCAAATACTATCAGTAAATGAGCAAGTTCAGACTGACCAATGCAATGGTAAGAACTAAAGACAGAAACGTTTTTTTAGTTTTTTTTTAATCCCAGCAGGTGGGGCCGACACACATATAATTTCTTCCTCCTTTCCATAAAAATATCTGCTGCTTCTTTCTTGTCCCATCTAAAAGACCCCACAGCTTTGGGACAGTGGGACCCCCTATAGTAATGTCTTGGAACCTTTCTCAGTGGACTTAGTCCTTGTTACTCTGTATCTATATGTTCTTTTGAAAGGGTTTCTATGTATTCTCATTACTAGAGTAGAACACCGCGCAGCCAATGAGAGAGAAGCATGCCAGTGGTGTATCTTGATTTTGTGCTGCCCTAGGCAGACAAAATCCGGGCACCCCCCTACCCAAGCTGCACACCCACGTTACACACCTAAGACATGCCCCATCATTCAGACTCACATCAAGCTCACAATCCCATCACACTCAGTCACACACTCCTACTCCCATCACACTCAGTCACACACACTGTCTCCCATCACACACACTCCTACTCCCATCACACTCAGTCACACACACTGTCTCCCATCACACTCAGTCACACACACTGTCTCCCATCACACACACTCTGACTCCCATCACACTCAGTCACACACACTGACTCCCATCACACACACACTCTGACTCCCATCACATTCAGTCACACACACTGTCTCCCATCACACACACTCTGACTCCCATCACACTCAGTCACACACACACACACACTCTGACTCCCATCAGCACTTACCTTTCATTGGTGGCTAGTGGCAGGCAGCATGGTCCCTCCATGCTGCCTGTTCGGCTTCCCGGCGATTGTGCCGACAGGTCACGTGACCGGGCGCGCGTATGACGTCAGCGCGCCCGTCACGTGACTGTCGGCACTTCCGTGTCGGAACACTTTACGGGGAGCCGAACAGGCAGCACGGAGGTTTCTCTGTCACACTGCACGGAGGTTTCTCTGTGCTGCCTGTTCGGCTCCCCGTGCAGCCCGGCAGGCAGAGCGATGGTGAGAGGGGATCTTCCGATCCCCTCTCACCTCCGTCTCTGCCTGCAAGCGCGGTCTTTTTTTTTTTTTTAAAGGGCCGCTTTTTTTTTTTTTTACTTTTTTTTTTTCAGTGCTGGGGGGCGCTGCCGCCCCCCAAAATTTGCCACCCTAGGCATCCGCCTAGGATGCCTCGCGGTAAATACTGCACTGAAGCATGCACTGGATTCCATCATTCATTGGCTGAAACATGCTAACGCTAATCTTCCTGGGGGTGGGGGTCTATAAATTCTCTCTCCTCCACATGCCAAGACTTCAACAAATCCATAAAAAAATTATATATTTTTCTGCTAAAAATAATCACGTATGTTAAATGCTATAGGGTTTCCTGCCTTTTGGGTGGTTTCTGTATGACATATGCATCTCACTCCCTTTTCAAATCTTTGGGGTTTTTTTTTCTTCCTACTTTCTTATTTAATGAATCCTGCTGCTTTTAGATGCATGTATTGTAATGTTGTATAAATGGTATTATAATCTATGATTATTTCCCTTTTGTGCCTGGTATCTGATACTGTTATTATGGGTTTGCCAAATGAATACCTAGTTTAAAATAATAACAGACTTCAGCAAGGCTTAACGAGCAGCCTAGACATGGACATCACTTACCCCCGCTTCAACGGGTTTTTGATTGATTTATTAGAAATTATTAGAATAGTGATAATCGGCATTCCTGAGCTTTTCTGCTCTGAGTTATTATCTGGCAATATCTTTTCCAAAAAGAAATACAATTAATGAAGCTATTTTAGCACACAGTCCTGTTTTACCTGGTTAATTACCATTCAGATTAGATTTGGGGGTCTTTGCGGTAGCGATAATAGAAATAAATCAGATGTTGGGCAGATTCTTTTTTATTTATGTTTAAGTGAAAAATCGCATTATAAGTAGAAATACTTTAATGAAAGAATATAACAAATGTACCTTATTGAGCCCTTTATACTGGGGGCAGACATGTTGAGATTCATGGGTCAGATCTTCATTCACCCTGGGTCAGAGAAAGAAAGATCTGACCAATGATTTTAAACAACATGTCCGCCCCCTAATAGAGCTGTACAGAGCAAAGATTCTAAACAACATGTCTGCCCCCTGATAGAGCTATACAGAGCAAAGATTCTAAACAACATGTCCGCCCCCTGATAGAGCTATACAGAGCAAAGATTCTAAACAACATGTCTGCCCCCTGATAGAGCTATACAGAGCAAACATTCTAAACAACATGTCTGCCCCCTGATAGAGCTATACAGAGCAAACATTCTAAACAACCTGTCCGCTCCCTGACAGAGCTATACAAGCAAAGATTCTAAACAACATGTCCGCCCCCTGATAGAGCTATACAGAGCAAAGATTCTAAACAACATGTCTGCCCCCTGATAGAGCTTTACAGAGCAAACATTCTAAACAACATGTCTGGCCCCTGATAGAGCTATACAGGGCAAAGATTCTAAACAACATGTCTGGCCACTGATAGAGCTATACAGAGCAAAGATTCTAACCAACATGTCCGCCCCCTGATAGAGCTATACAGAGAAAAGATTCTAAACAACATGTCCTCTCCCTGATAGAGCTATAGGGAGCAAATAGGATTATCTGCGGAATCCATCACTCTCTATAAGTTACCTGCAGAATCCACGCTATTGATAAGCTACCTGTTTAATCCAGCTGCTGTAGATTACGGCTTCTGTGATATCAGCTCTGTATAACATGAAATTGGAGGCTGCTACTTTGACCCTTTAAGTATCTGATTTCAGAGGGTCACAGCTATTCCTCTGGTCCAAAGAGGGTAACCTCCAAATAGAGATAAAGGTTTATAGTGGCCCTGTACTTTGTTAGACAGCACCTCTGATTATACATATAGAAAGTAATCTATATACCTATTAATTACCCCCCCCCCCCCCCCCCCCCGGTACAGGAAGAGGCCACAGCTGTTATCTGTTCAATCTCATCAGCAGTCAGGCAGGAATTAATGCAGACAGACATACAGAGGACCAGCACCTGAGATATTCAGCCAGTCAGCTCCAGCTAACACGGGGGGGGGCCAGAGGATGTATCCTTATCACATCTACAGTAATCCACTTAATCACTTCATACTGAATCTGTATTACGGATGGTGCGGCCACACAGGGCCAGATCCTTAACAAGTATTGAAACGTTACCTGCTGCCACTGAGGATAATGAACAGCAAACATTCCCAGGCAGCATCACAGAGGAATTACCCTCAGGGAAAAAGACCCTCAACATCCAGTCTGCCCAATTCGTTACCTGCTTCAGGTTCCTCTAGGTGTAGCAAGCCAGGGACCCACGTCTGGCCATACCCTGATAGCTCACACAACAAAGAAATGGGAGACAAAACCATCTCCATCTTTGTGCATAGTAACGATGTATCATTTATAATCTGCGTCAATCTGCGTCTTTCCCCCAATTTCAACAAACGGCTTTGAAAGAAAAGGAAGACACGTTTATAGAAATATATGTGAATGGGTAATATATTCCAGAACAATATTGATTTTACACGGGGAGGAGGGGAAAAAAAAAACCCCTGTAAAAATCAAGTAATTTTTATTCATATTTATAAGGAAAGTGCCGATTTTGAACGCTTTTCCCAAAGGATAAGAACCAGACATCACAAATAATATGTATAAGCTGCTCTCACAATGTCCGTGTGTTCCTGGGCAAGAGACTTAACTGCTGACATTATCCAAAATACCCTCCATGTAATTAAAATAGGAGAATTCCCATCATTAGAAGCTGGGAATAGTTATATTAGCATTTCTAGAAAGTTTCATGTGTCTGTGTAAAAACCTCGTACTGTAAAACAAAAGGTCTGTTTAACGCAAGAATTCAAGGACATTAAAAGGCATAGCGAATTAAAGGCAAGATTTCTCTTGTTAAAATCAATCTATCAATCAATATGGTTTATAGCACTCTGCCTCTGCTCTACGATTACTCAAAATGCAGTATATCAGGCAAGCCCATACTCATATCCCTCTACAAACGACATCAGTGTGTATTGCACTCATATTGTAACTCGGTGAATGTAGCGTTTGCCAAATTAACCTATTGGTGAGGTGGGGAAATAATGTGTGGCCCTTCTATTGTATAGTGGGGAACACTGACCCGTATATATAGTGTGGTACTTACCATATCTAGGCTTTCATCTTCCTAACGAGCTGAGAGGACGCGGAACTCCGGTTTCTATTCATTTGTGGTTCTACAAGGGCGAGTGGACAATGCCAACAGTTTAGGCCATTTTATCTAAAGCAGTGATCCCCAACCTTTTTGGCACCGGGGACCGTTTCCAGTGAAAAAAAAACTTTCCATGGCCCCTTCAGGGGGGCAGGCGGGGTGATGGGGTTGGGAGCAGTTGGTCAATATGCCAGTATTTAGCCACACAGTATGCCAGTATTTAGCCACTCACTATGCCAGTATTTAGCCACTCACTATGCCAGCATTTTCCATTCAATATGGCAGTATTTTGCCACTCAGTATGCCAGTATTTAGCCATTCAATATGCCAGTATTTTGCCTCTCAATAAGCCAGTATTTTGCCACTCAATATGCCAGTATTTAGCCACTCAGTATGCCAGTATTTAGCCATTCAACAAGCCAGTATTTTTCCTCTCAATATGCCAGCATTTTGCCACTCAATATGCCAGTATTTAGCCACTCAGTATGCCAGTATTTTGCCACTCAATATGCCAGTATTGTGCCTCTCAATAAGCCAGTATTTTGCCACTCAGTATGCCAGTATTTAGACATTCAATATGCCAGTATTTTGCCTCTCAATAAACCACTATTTTGCTACTCAATATGCCAGTATTTTTTCACTCAATATGCCAGTATTTTGCTCGTTATATATCACCCTCCTCCCCCCCCGTTCCCCTGTACTTACCTTACTTGCTGAACCGTGTCCCCGGTTGTCACCTGCACGGAGGAGGGAAACAAAGCCACCTGATGTGACGTAAGATCATATCCGGCTGCAATTATTTTATTTTGGAATTTTTTGGGAACCCAAGCTTCATAAAGTAACCGGCTGGAGGGGAGCACAGAACGCTTCCCTCACAGCACACGGCCCGGCTGAACAGAGGCCGCGGACCGGTGCTGGGCCGCGGCCCAGGGGGGTGGGGACCCCTGCGTTAAAGTTTACAACACGGGAGTAAATTACTATTATTATTCTTTAACCTTCTCTCTGGTGACTATTTTTGACTTCTGTTATTATGCCAGGACGGGTAATTTTTTTTATAGACAAGGTCTGCGGCTTATCTTATAGTCAAGGGTATGTTATTATAGCAGGCGCTGACTAGTTTAGAGATAATTTCTCTAAATTGAGGGATCCAGCGCCAGATGCTATGGGCTTCCACTCTTGTAAGTCTCATGCTATGGGGGGTGCTGTGGTTTATAAGCATCTGGGGGGAAGACACAGGTGGAAAGAGAGAAACATCATTGAAAAATGAGTTGCCTCTAGTCTGAGGATAAATCGGCATGTCATTTTGATAATATTACATTGGCAACTGTATCTCTCTGCTAGCACAGAAAGAGACCCTTGCTTTAACATGGGATCAGCACAGGGGACCTTAACTAGACCAATCCCCCGCTCTGACAGTGTCAGCGAGCGCCAGCCTCCAGAAAATTCTAAACAACATGTCCGCCCACCAATAGAGCTATACAGAGCAATGATTCTAAACAACATGTCCTCCTCCCCCTGATAGAGCTATACAGAGCAAAGATTCTAAACAACATGTCCGCCCCCTGATAGAGCTATACAGAGCAAAGATTCTAAACAACAGTTCCTCCTCCCCCTGATAGAGCTATGCAGAGCAAAGATTCTAAAAAACATGTCCACCCCCTGATAGAGCTATACAGAGTAAAGATTCTAAACAACATGTCTGTCTTCTGATAGAGCTATACAGGGTAAAGATTCTAAACAACATGTCTACCCCCTGATAGAGCTATACAGAGTAAAGATTCTAAACAACATGTCCGCCCCCTGATAGAGCTATACAGAGCAAAGATTCTAAACAACAGTTCCTCCTCCCCCTGATAGAGCTATGCAGAGCAAAGATTCTAAAAAACATGTCCACCCCCTGATAGAGCTATACAGAGTAAAGATTCTAAACAACATGTCTGTCTTCTGATAGAGCTATACAGGGTAAAGATTCTAAACAACATGTCTACCCCCTGATAGAGCTATACAGAGTAAAGATTCTAAACAACATGTCCACCCCCTGATAGAGCTATACAGAGCAAAGATTCTAAACAAAATGTCTGCCCCCTGATAGAGCTATACAGAACAAAAGATTCTAAACAACATGTCCGCCCAATGATAGAGCTAAACAGAGCAAATATTCTAAAAAACATGTCCGCCCCCTGATAGAGCTATGCAGAGAAAAGATTCTAAAAAACATGTCCACCCCCTGATAGAGCTATACAGAGTAAAGATTCTAAACAACATGTCTGCCCCCTGATAGAGCTATACAGAGCAATGATTCGAAACAACATGTCCGCTCCCTGATAGAGCTATACAGAGCAATGATTCTAAACAACATGTCTGCCCCCTGATTCAGCTATACAGAGCAAAGATTCTAAACAACATGTCCGCCCCCTGATAGAGCTATACAGAGCAAAGATTCTAAACAACATGTCCGCTCCCTGATAGAGCTATACAGAGCAAAGATTCTAAACAACATGTCCGCCCCCTCATAGAGCTATACAGAGCAAAGATTCTAAACAACATGTCCGCCCCCTCATAGAGCCATACAGAGCAAAGGAGGCTCACCAAGGTAGTTTATTTAGATTTTTTCATTAAAGCATTTCTATATAAAATGCCCACACTTGATGCCATCTTTCAGTTAAGCAGAACTTATTTTTTTGCTGACGCAGATTCGCGATTCATAAACACATCTCTATCCTCAGATCTACCGGCAGTTGTCTTTTGTGGTTTTTGACTTGCAGATAGATTTTCTCATTTATTGGCTTCATGCCAGGCCGACGCAGAATGACTTCACCCCGCCGCTCCTATTCACTTGCGCCACTTTTGCACGGAGCCAGAGAGAGAGAGAGACAGGAAGCAAGGCGGGAAAAAAAAGAGCATATCTTATTGTACCTGAAACACTGTATAATATGTACTAAATATTATGACTACTTGCGAGCCTAGCAATAATTGATTCACCCACACAGGCATTTAGTCTGTGAGCTGTTCGTTTTACAAATTCTATAATCTTTTAGAAATTCTTTCAGTGGAGAAGATTGTTGCCTGGTCTCAAATTCATTATGGTGATTGAATCCTCTTCAATAGAGAACCCAGCCTCGTATCTCACTCAGAATCAAGGCACATAGGTTAAAAGCTTGTCTGGGTGGCATAATTCACTACATCGGTGGCAAAACAATCACATTTTATTCTGACCTTCATATGATACAAAAAAAAAGGAAAGCCTAGAAAGATTGGCTTTTTTTAAATGTAAAAAAAAAAAAAAAAGCGAAAGTATAATTTTTCCCAATATCAGAAGCTGGGAGAATTCCTAATTAAATAGCCAATTAATAATGCAGAATAAAAAAAAAAAAAAAAAGCAATTTTTTTTTCTTTCTCTCTCTCAAAGACCAAATTATAATTAGAGCAGGAAAAGCCTGTCTGTCTTTTCGATCAGCCTGTTATAGAGGAGGGTATTTAAATATTCTGCTCTACCTCCAACCATAACTCATTGTTATGAGTTAAAACATCTTGGGTCTAAATGAGCTTTTTGTTTGTATAGATTGTGTAGTCAGATGGTTTGAATGACAACATTAGAAAGCATGCAGACCGCCGAAGCAGGTCCCCGTGTCCCCCCCCCCCCCCTTCCCTGTTTGGGTAAAAATATGTATATCTAATGTGCTGTTTGACTAGAAATGATTTCCGATGATTTTGCTGGGTTAAAGTATATTAATAATAATAATAACATCCTGTGTGCAGCACAAATATACACTGCATAACAATGGATATACGTTCATTGACGGGCTCAGGCTGATGTGTTAACACCTTCAGCTTCAAGGGAAAGTCAGTCTCTTGTTGCCAGCGGATCTCTGTACACAAATACTATGGCGCCATGGAGCTGCCAAACATGGCTTGGGTTGTGCATGCCTTTCAAGACAGGAAGCCACGTCAAGGGAGCAGTTATTGCAGTAATTATTGTGGATTCTTAGGGGCAGATTGATATACCGTGACGTGGCCCTCGGGAATGTAACACAGTATGGAATGCCGTGGAACGCAAGCTGGGGCTTTTTAAATAAGTGGTTGGGGTTACATCATATCCTCTTAACCAGCCCCCCAACTGCGCAACACATCACCACCTGATACCGCCAGTGCAATATATCCCCACTTTCCACACTACCAGCTTTGCTCCCACATCACTTTCTACACTACCAGCTTTGTCCCACATCACTTTCCATACTACCAGCTTTGCTCCCACATCACTTTCCACACTACCAGCTTTGCTCCCACATCACTTTCCACACTACCAGCTTTGTCCCACATCACTTTCCATACTACCAGCTTTGCTCCCACATCACTTTCCACACTGCCAGCTTTGTCCCCACATCACTTTCCACACTACCAGCTTTGTCCCACATCACTTTCCACACTACCAGCTTTGTCCCACATCACTTTCCATACTACCAGCTTTGCTCTCACATCACTTTCTACACTACCAGCTTTGTTCCCACATCACTTTCCACACTACCAGCTTTGTCCCCACATCACTTTCCACACTACCAGCTTTGTTCCCACATCACTTTCCACACTACCAGCTTTGTCCCCACATCACTTTCCACACTACCAGCTTTGTCCCACATCACTTTCCATACTACCAGCTTTGCTCCCACATCACTTTCCACACTACCAGCTTTGTCCCCACATCACTTTCCACACTACCAGCTTTGCTCCCACATCACTTTCCATACTACCAGCTTTGTCCCCACATCACTTTCCACACTACCAGCTTTGTCCCCATCATTCCTCATCCTATGCATCTCTTTTTCCCTACACTGGGGTTAACAAGGGATAGTCAATGTCCGTTTTGCCTATTAGAGTTTACTTAGCAAGAGGGGCCCCTAACTGATGGGAAACCGTTATGGAGAGCGGGGCTGACACAGCTTTGTCCCACATCACTTTCCATACTACCAGCTTTGCTCCCACATCACTTTCCACACTACCAGCTTTGCTCCCACATCACTTTCCACACTACCAGCTTTGCTCCCACATCACTTTCCACACTACCAGCTTTGTTACCACATCACTTTCCACACTACCAGCTTTGTCCCCACATCACTTTCCACACTACCAGCTTTGTCCCCACATCACTTTCTACACTACCAGCTTTGTTCCCACATCACTTTCCACACTACCAGCTTTGCTCCCACATCACTTTCCACACTACCAGCTTTGTCCCCACATCATTTTCCACACTACCAGCTTTGTCCCACATCACTTTCTACACTACCAGCTTTGTTCCCACATCACTTTCCACACTACCAGCTTTGTCCCCACATCATTTTCCACACTACCAGCTTTGTCCCACATCACTTTCTACACTACCAGCTTTGTTCCCACATCACTTTCCACACTACCAGCTTTGTCCCACATCACTTTCCATACTACCAGCTTTGCTCCCACATCACTTTCCACACTACCAGCTTTGCTCCCACATCACTTTCCACACTACCAGCTTTGGTCCCACATCACTTTCCATACTACCAGCTTTGCTCCCACATCACTTTCCACACTACCAGCTTTGCTCCCACATCACTTTCCACACTACCAGCTTTGCTCCCACATCACTTTCCACACTACCAGCTTTGTTACCACATCACTTTCCACACTACCAGCTTTGTCCCCACATCACTTTCCACACTACCAGCTTTGTCCCCACATCACTTTCTACACTACCAGCTTTGTTCCCACATCACTTTCCACACTACCAGCTTTGCTCCCACATCACTTTCCACACTACCAGCTTTGTCCCCACATCATTTTCCACACTACCAGCTTTGTCCCACATCACTTTCTACACTACCAGCTTTGTTCCCACATCACTTTCCACACTACCAGCTTTGTCCCCACATCATTTTCCACACTACCAGCTTTGTCCCACATCACTTTCTACACTACCAGCTTTGTTCCCACATCACTTTCCACACTACCAGCTTTGTCCCACATCACTTTCCATACTACCAGCTTTGCTCCCACATCACTTTCCACACTACCAGCTTTGCTCCCACATCACTTTCCACACTACCAGCTTTGTCCCCACATCACTTTCCACACTACCAGCTTTGTCCCACATCACTTTCCACACTACCAGCTTTGCTCCCACGTCACTTTCCACAGAGCCAGCTTTGTCCCCACATCACTTTCCACACTACCAGCTTTGTCCCACATCACTTTCCACACTACCAGCTTTGCTCCCACGTCACTTTCCACAGAGCCAGCTTTGTCCCCACATCACTTTCCACACTACCAGCTTTGTCCCCATCATTCCTCATCCTATGCATCTCTTTTTCCCTACACTGGGGTTAACAAGGGATAGTCAATGTCCGTTTTGCCTATTAGAGTTTACTTAGCAAGAGGAGCCCCTAACTGATGGGAAACCGTTATGGAGAGCGGGGCTGACACAGCTTTGTCCCACATCACTTTCCATACTACCAGCTTTGCTCCCACATCACTTTCCACACTACCAGCTTTGTTACCACATCACTTTCCATACTACCAGCTTTGCTCCCACATCACTTTCTACACTACCAGCTTTGTTCCCACATCACTTTCCACACTACCAGCTTTGCTCCCACATCACTTTCCACACTACCAGCTTTGCTCCCACATCACTTTCCACACTACCAGCTTTGTCCCCACATCACTTTCCACACTACCAGCTTTGTCCCCACATCATTTTCCACACTACCAGCTTTTTCCCCACATCACTTTCCACACTACCAGCTTTGCTCCCACGTCACTTTCCACACTACCAGCTTTGTCCCCACATCACTTTCCATACTACCAGCTTTGTCCCACATCACTTTCCACACTACCAGCTTTGCTCCCACGTCACTTTCCACACTACCAGCTTTGTCCCACATCACTTTCTACACTACCAGCTTTGCTCCCACATCACTTTCCACACTACCAGCTTTGTCCCACATCACTTTCCACACTACCAGCTTTGCTCCCACGTCACTTTCCACACTACCAGCTTTGTCCCACATCACTTTCCACACTACCAGCTTTGCTCCCACATCACTTTCCACAGAGCCAGCTTTGTCCCCACATCACTTTCCATACTACCAGCTTTGTCCCCATCATTCCTCATCCTATGCATCTCTTGTTCCCTACACTGGGGTTAACAAGGGATAGTCAATGTCCGTTTTGCCTATTAGAGTTTACTTAGCAAGAGGGGCCCCTAACTGATGGGAAACGGTTATGGAGAGCGGGGCTGACACAGGAGTTGCCATTTTCTGTTTTCCCTCTAATGGACTCCCAAATCTTGCAGCACCCTGGGTATGGGTATTATGTGGGTACACCTTTCCCCCACAGTTCTTTTTGGGGATTAGTACATCTGCAAATGCTTTAACCCAAAAATGTACTTTTCTTAACTCTCTGAGATCCAACACAGCAGTTACGTCCACCAATTAGCTGTGCAACCCCTTCTGGAATTCTAATACATAGTGCTGCACAGGGAATTTATAAAATGTATATATTCATGGAATATTATGTTGGAGAGAGGTAAAACCAGCATTATCACTGTTCAATACATAACCCCAAAGTGTTCAGTCCCACTCCTGTCCAGCCAGTTATTAGTGGGACGTGCGGAGAGACAGTAATAAGGTCATCCTGTGGGTTTCTTTTGCAGTAGTGTATTTTCTAATGTGAGTTGCCTTGGTTAGCAAATCAATGCTCCTGCCTACTGCCTCTCAGTAAAATATTAGATTATTGATTTGAATTCCATGCCGTTTAATGGTTATTCAGAAGTAGCTGCCTACAATCTCTGATTAAAATAAATAGCGGATCCTGGAGTATTTTCCTGCAGATCTATAAGGACTCCGTAAAGGAGAAAGACTGAAGTGGTCTCCGGGGGGCTCGCAGATTTAAGAAGGACTTTACAGACGTTACAGAATTCTGGGTATATAATTCTGGGTTCATTTTAGGAGTATTGACACTACATTGTAGACATTTTATATAGAAATAAAGCACCTTACTGAGCACTTTCTGCTTGCGTGGCTCTATCAGGGGGCGGACATCTTGGTACAGATGGGTCAGATCTTTCTTCATCTGACCCGAGATTCTAAACAACATGTCCTCCCCTGATAGAGCTATACAGAGCAAAGATTCTAAACAACACGTCCGTCCCCTGATAGAGTTATACAGAGCAAAGATTCTAAACAACATGTCCACCCCCTGATAGAGCTACATAGAGCAAAGATTCGAAACAACACGTCCGCCCCCTGATAGAGCTATACAGAGCAAAGATTAGAAACAACATGTCTGCACCCTGATAGAGCTATACAGAGCAAAGATTCTAAACAACATGTCCACCCCCTGATAGAGCTACACAGAGCAAAGATTCTAAACAACACGTCCGCCCCCTCTCAATTAAACACAAATTAATTTTGTGTTCACAGTAGTGCTTTAAGGGCCCTGGTTCACCCACCAATAGGCCAATAAATGGCTAACCGTGGCTGTGATACTGTCTAGAGTGTCTTTCGTGGAAGCCCTTAAAGTGACATGCACGGGTGCATTGAACCTGCTGATCTCCTATTGCTCAGCCCCTGTCTAATGTGTTATGTACACAGATATACACATCTGCAGTTAGGGAGTTTGGTTTATTAATGAATCTATAACATAAACTAAGCTCTGAATTTCCTGGACACAATTCCATTCTCCACTTTAGATTGTAAGTTCTGCGGGCCAGGGAATTGTTCAATATATCATCGGCTTGACGTATTCTATGACAGGGGGAGATCGAAAGAGGAAGCTAATTCTATAAGAAATGATTATATTTATTGGTTAATAGGGAGTTATAGAAAGTATAATTCCATCGCAGCAGCCAGACGGGGACGACTGGGAACATATTACAGAACCTTTAGAGTCACAATATAGAGGGCAGGACTGCACAGACCACTATACCCCAGACAGGACTGCACAGACCACTATACCCCAGACAGGACTGTACAGACCACTGTACCCCAGACAGGACTGCACAGACCACTATACCCCAGACAGGACTGCACAGACCACTATACCCCAGACAGGACTGCACAGACCACTATACCCCAGACAGGACTGCACAGACCACTATACCCCAGACAGGACTGCACAGACCACTATACCCCAGACAGGACTGCACAGACCACTATACCCAGACAGGACTGCACAGACCACTATACCCCAGATAGGACTGCACAGACCACTATACCCCAGACAGGACTGCACAGACCACTATACCCCAGACAGGACTGTACAGACCACTATACCCAGACAGGACTGCACAGACCACTATACCCAGACAGGACTGCACAGACCACTATACCCCAGACAGGACTGCACAGACCACTATACCCCAGACAGGACTGCACAGACCACTATACCCCAGACAGGACTGCACAGACCACTATACCCCAGACAGGACTGCACAGACCACTATACCCCAGACAGGACTGCACAGACCACTATACCCCAGACAGGACTGCACAGACCACTATACCCAGACAGGACTGCACAGACCACTATACCCCAGACAGGACTGCACAGACCACTATACCCCAGACAGGACTGCACAGACCACTATACCCCAGACAGGACTGCACAGACCACTATACCCCAGACAGGACTGCACAGACCACTATACCCAGACAGGACTGCACAGACCACTATACCCCAGACAGGACTGCACAGACCACTATACCCCAGACAGGACTGCACAGACCACTATACCCCAGACAGGACTGCACAGACCACTATACCCCAGACAGGACTGCACAGACCGCTATACCCCAGACAGGACTGCACAGACCACTATACCCAGACAGGACTGCACAGACCACTATACCCCAGACAGGACTGCACAGACCACTATACCCAGACAGGACTGTACAGACCACTATACCCCAGACAGGACTGCACAGACCACTATACCCCAGACAAGACTGCACAGACCACTATACCCCAGACAGGACTGCACAGACCACTATACCCAGACAGGACTGTACAGACCACTGTACCCCAGACAGGACTGCACAGACCACTGTACCCCAGACAGGACTGCACAGACCACTGTGCCCCAGACAGGACTGCACAGACCACTATACCCCAGACAGGACTGTACAGACCACTGTACCCCAGACAGGACTGCAGAGACGACTATACCCCAGACAGGACTGCACAGACCACTATACCCCAGACAGGACTGTACAGACCACTATACCCCAGAGAGGACTGCACAGACCACTATACCCCAGACAGGACTGCACAGACCACTATACCCCAGACAGGACTGCACAGACCACTATACCCAGACAGGACTGCACAGACCACTATACCCCAGGCAGGACTGCACAGACCACTATACCCCAGGCAGGACTGCACAGACCACTATACCCCAGACAGGACTGCACAGACCACTATACCCCAGACAGGACTGCACAGACCACTATACCCCAGACAGGACTGCACAGACCACTATACCCCAGACAGGACTGCACAGACCACTATACCCCAGACAGGACTGCACAGACCACTATACCCCAGACAGGACTGCACAGACCACTATACCCCAGACAGGACTGCACAGACCACTATACCCCAGACAGGACTGCACAGACCACTATACCCAGACAGGACTGCACAGACCACTATACCCCAGACAGGACTGCACAGACCACTATACCCCAGACAGGACTGCACAGACCACTATACCCCAGACAGGACTGCACAGACCACTATACCCCAGACAGGACTGCACAGACCACTATACCCAGACAGGACTGCACAGACCACTATACCCCAGACAGGACTGCACAGACCACTATACCCAGACAGGACTGTACAGACCACTATACCCCAGACAGGACTGCACAGACCACTATACCCAGACAGGACTGCACAGACCACTGTACCCCAGACAGGACTGCACAGACCACTATACCCCAGACAGGACTGCACAGACCACTATACCCCAGACAGGACTGTACAGACCACTGTACCCCAGACAGGACTGCACAGACCACTGTACCCCAGACAGGACTGCACAGACCACTATACCCCAGACAGGACTGTACAGACCACTATACCCCAGACAGGACTGCACAGACCACTATACCCCAGACAGGACTGTACAGACCACTATACCCCAGACAGGACTGCACAGACCACTATACCCCAGACAGGACTGCACAGACCACTATACCCCAGACAGGACTGTACAGACCACTATACCCCAGACAGGACTGCACAGACCACTATACCCCAGACAGGACTGCACAGACCACTATACCCCAGACAGGACTGCACAGACCACTATACCCCAGACAGGACTGTACAGACCACTATACTCCAGACAGGACTGCACAGACCACTATACCCCAGACAGGACTGCACAGACCACTATACCCCAGACAGGACTGCACAGACCACTATACCCCAGACAGGACTGCACAGACCACTATACCCCAGACAGGACTGCACAGACCACTATACCCAGACAGGACTGCACAGACCACTATACCCCAGACAGGACTGCACAGACCACTATACCCAGACAGGACTGCACAGACCACTATACCCAGACAGGACTGCACAGACCACTATACCCCAGACAGGACTGCACAGACTACTATACCCCAGACAGGACTGCACAGACCACTATACCCCAGACAGGACTGCACAGACCACTATACCCCAGACAGGACTGTACAGACCACTATACCCCAGACAGGACTGCACAGACCACTATACCCCAGACAGGACTGCACAGACCACTATACCCCAGACAGGACTGCACAGACCACTATACCCCAGACAGGACTGCACAGACCACTATACCCCAGACAGGACTGCACAGACCACTATACCCCAGACAGGACTGCACAGACCACTATACCCAGACAGGACTGCACAGACCACTATACCCCAGAGAGGACTGCACAGACCACTATACCCCAGACAGGACTGCACAGACCACTATACCCCAGACAGGACTGCACAGACCACTATACCCCAGACAGGACTGCACAGACCACTATACCCCAGACAGGACTGCACAGACCACTATACCCAAACAGGACTGCACAGACCACTATACCCCAGACAGGACTGCACAGACCACTATACCCCAGACAGGACTGCACAGACCACTATACCCCAGACAGGACTGCACAGACCACTATACCCAGACAGGACTGCACAGACCACTATACCCCAGACAGGACTGCACAGACCACTATACCCCAGACAGGACTGCACAGACCACTATACCCCAGACAGGACTGCACAGACCACTATACCCCAGACAGGACTGTACAGACCACTATACCCCAGACAGGACTGCACAGACCACTATACCCCAGACAGGACTGTACAGACCACTATACCCCAGACAGGACTGTACAGACCACTATACCCCAGACAGGACTGCACAGACCACTATACCCCAGACAGGACTGCACAGACCACTATACCCCAGACAGGACTGCACAGACCACTATACCCCAGACAGGACTGCACAGACCACTATACCCCAGACAGGACTGCACAGACCACTATACCCAGACAGGACTGCACAGACCACTATACCCCAGACAGGACTGTACAGACCACTATACCCCAGA
Organism: Pelodytes ibericus; assembly: GCA_036172795.1. Classification (NCBI taxonomy): domain Eukaryota; kingdom Metazoa; phylum Chordata; class Amphibia; order Anura; family Pelodytidae; genus Pelodytes; species Pelodytes ibericus. Next base: position 205,412,980 of record CM069862.1, on the reverse strand, counting down.
CAGGACTGCACAGACCACTATACCCCAGACAGGACTGCACAGACCACTATACCCAGACAGGACTGCACAGACCACTATACCCCAGACAGGACTGCACAGACCACTATACCCAGACAGGACTGCACAGACCACTATACCCCAGACAGGACTGCACAGACCACTATACCCGAGACAGGACTGTACAGACCACTATACCCCAGACAGGACTGCACAGACCACTATACCCAGACAGGACTGTACAGACCACTATACCCCAGACAGGACTGCACAGACCACTATACCCCAGACAAGACTGCACAGACCACTATACCCCAGACAGGACTGCACAGACCACTATACCCAGACAGGACTGTACAGACCACTGTACCCCAGACAGGACTGCACAGACCACTGTACCCCAGACAGGACTGCACAGACCACTGTGCCCCAGACAGGACTGCACAGACCACTATACCCCAGACAGGACTGTACAGACCACTGTACCCCAGACAGGACTGCACAGACCACTATACCCCAGACAGGACTGCACAGACCACTATACCCCAGACAGGACTGTACAGACCACTATAACTCCGGAGAGGACTGCACAGACCACTATACCCCAGGCAGGACTGCACAGACCACTATACCCCAGGCAGGACTGCACAGACCACTATACCCAGACAGGACTGCACAGACCACTATACCCCAGGCAGGACTGTACAGACCACTATACCCCAGGCAGGACTGCACAGACCACTATACCCCAGACAGGACTGCACAGACCACTATACCCCAGACAGGACTGCACAGACCACTATACCCCAGACAGGACTGCACAGACCACTATACCCCAGACAGGACTGCACAGACCACTATACCCCAGACAGGACTGCACAGACCACTATACCCCAGACAGGACTGCACAGACCACTATACCCCAGACAGGACTGCACAGACCACTATACCCCAGACAGGACTGCACAGACCACTATACCCAGACAGGACTGCACAGACCACTATACCCCAGACAGGACTGCACAGACCACTATACCCCAGACAGGACTGCACAGACCACTATACCCCAGACAGGACTGCACAGACCACTATACCCCAGACAGGACTGCACAGACCACTATACCCAGACAGGACTGCACAGACCACTATACCCCAGACAGGACTGCACAGACCACTATACCCAGACAGGACTGTACAGACCACTATACCCCAGACAGGACTGCACAGACCACTATACCCAGACAGGACTGCACAGACCACTGTACCCCAGACAGGACTGCACAGACCACTATACCCCAGACAGGACTGTACAGACCACTATACCCCAGACAGGACTGCACAGACCACTATACCCCAGACAGGACTGTACAGACCACTGTGCCCCAGACAGGACTGCACAGACCACTATACCCCAGACAGGACTGTACAGACCACTATACCCCAGACAGGACTGCACAGACCACTATACCCCAGACAGGACTGCACAGACCACTATACCCCAGACAGGACTGCACAGACCACTATACCCCAGACAGGACTGTACAGACCACTATACCCCAGACAGGACTGCACAGACCACTATACCCCAGACAGGACTGCACAGACCACTATACCCTAGACAGGACTGTACAGACCACTATACCCAGACAGGACTGCACAGACCACTATACCCCAGACAGGACTGCACAGACCACTATACCCCAGACAGGACTGTACAGACCACTATACCCCAGACAGGACTGCACAGACCACTACACCCCAGACAGGACTGCACAGACCACTATACCCCAGACAGGACTGTACAGACCACTATACCCCAGAGAGGACTGCACAGACCACTATACCCCAGACAGGACTGTACAGACCACTATACCCCAGACAGGACTGCACAGACCACTATACCCAGACAGGACTGCACAAACCACTATACCCCACACAGGACTGCACAGACCACTGTACCCCAGACAGACCATCAATAGATCCATGTTTTCCATGCTTGGTTACAGAGTGAGCAGTGAGATTGTTATTATGACCTTACTCCATGTGGTGGGTGTCGTTATGTCAATACAATCAATAATGAAGCAGTGAAAGAACGGTTATATCTAAATGCTGGTTAACCAAAACAAAAGCCACCTAGTCCCTTGAGCTTGATATTCAGTCTGACCCCTTTCAGGTCCTCTACATATTGATCTGGCAGATATCTTCGCTTTACCCATCAAAAATAAAGACTGCTGGAAGGTAATTACACCAGAATTAATCTGCCCATTACACACATTAACGACTGTCCTAGCAGTACAGACAGTGAGCTGCTAGGCCGGGGAATGTAACCAGGATCCAGGTTAAAGCGTCTAGCTGCTTCCAGAGGACTTGGACCTTAATCTCTCACCTGAAAACATCAGTTGCTTGGCACAGTCATGAGCTAATTATCCCCTGGAGGGTTTTGACTAGAGTTTTTTATTTCCTTCTTTGTCAAAGTTACGTTGAATAGCTGAGCATCCAAGTAGTTGGGAAAGACACAAGTTAAAAGCCAGTAACATTGGCACGTTCCGTATTATCAAGGATCTGTAACCCAACCACTCACAGGGGGGATACATGGGGAGGGGATTCTGCACATGAGAATATATATATCCATATGGCACAGAGGAGCTAGAGGTAACCATATAAAAGGGAAAAATTATAACGTGTGTGTGTGCTTGAACAGGAGGCACCAACAAATAACACACCAACAAATAACACTCCGACAAATAACACCAACAAATAACACTCCAACAAATAACACTCCGACAAATAACACCAACAAATAACACACCTATAAATAACACTCCGACAAATAACACCAACAAATAACACTCCAACAAATAACACTCCGACAAATAACACCAACAAATAACACTCCAACAAATAACACTCCGACAAATAACACCAACAAATAACACACCAACAAATAACACACCAACAAATAACACTCCGACAAATAACACCAACAAATAACACTCCGACAAATAACACCAACAAATAACACTCTGACAAATAACACCAACAAATAACACTCCGACAAATATCACCAACAAATAACACTCTGACAAATAACACCAACAAATAACACTCCGACAAATAACACTCCAACAAATAACACTCCGACAAATAACACCAACAAATAACACTCCAACAAATAACACACCAACAAATAACACTCCGACAAATAACACCAACAAATAACACTCCAACAAATAACACACCAACAAATAACACTCTGACAAATAACACCAACAAATAACACTCTAACAAATAACACACCAACAAATAACATACCAAAAAATCACACTCCGACAAATAACACACCAACAAATAACACTCTGACAAATAACATCAACAAATAACACTGCAACAAATAACACACCAACAAATAACACACCAACAAACAACACTCTGACAAATAACACCAACAAATAACACTCCGACAAATAACACACCAACAAATAACACTCCAACAAATAACATACCAACAAATCACACTCCGACAAATAACACACCAACAAATAACACTCCAACAAATAACACACCAACAAAATACACACCACGAAATAACACACCAACAAATAACACTCCGACAAATAACACACCAACAAATAACACACCTACAAATAACACTCCGACAAATAACACACCAACAAATAACACACCTACAAATAACACACCAACAAATAACACACCAACAAATAACACCCCAACTATGTTAATCAAATCCTTTACAGTGCAGTTTAAAGACATTTAAAGGGTGTGGATTTGAGGAATGGGCAAAAAGCTTGGTTAAATACTAATTGTACAGATGAAAACAAGTACCGTTATTGGGTTATGTAAAATGCAGTTAAAATTCATTTAAAGGACAACTGTCAGCAAAAAAATTAAGCTCTGTGTCACTGAAAGATTGCATCAAGCTGTTTTAAATAGAAATTCTTTAATGAAAGGATAACAATAAAGTACCTTATTGAGCACTCTCTCTTATCAAAGAGCAGACATGTTGGGTCAGATGAAAGAAGATGTGACCCAAGATTCTAAACAACCCCTTGATAGAGCTATACTAAATTAAAATTCTAAACATGTCCGCCCCCTGATAGAGCTATACTGAACAAAGATTCTAAACAGCATGTCCTTCCTCTGATAGAGCTATACAGAGCAAAGATTCTAAACAACATGTCCGCCTCCTGATAGAGCTATACAGAGCAAAGATTCTAAACAACATGTCCACCCCTTATAGAGCTATACAGAGCAAAGATTCTAAACAACATGTCCTCCCCCTGATAGAGCTATACAGAGCAAAGATTCTAAACAACATGTCCACCCCCTGATAGAGCTATACAGAGCAAAGATTCTAAACAACATGTCCTCCCCCGATAGAGCTATCCAGAGCAAAGATTCTAAACAACATGTCCGCTCCCTGATAGAGCTATCCAGAGCAAAGATTCTAAACAACATGTCCGCTCCCTGATAGAGCTGTACAGAGGAAAGAACATGTCCACCCCCTGATAGAGCTGTACAGAGCAAATATTCTAAACAACATGTCCTCCCCCGATAGAGCTATCCAGAGCAAAGATTCTAAACAACCCCTTGATAGAGCTATACTAAATTAAAATTCTAAACATATCCGCCCCCTGATAGAGCTATACTGAACAAAGATTCTAAACAGCATGTCCTTCCTCTGATAGAGCTATACAGAGAAAAGATTCTAAACAACATGTCCGCCTCCTGATAGAGCTATACAGAGCAAAGATTCTAAACAACATGTCCACCCCTGATAGAGCTATACAGAGCAAAGATTCTAAACAACATGTCCTCCCCCTGATAGAGCTATACAGAGCAAAGATTCTAAACAACATGTCCACCCCCTGATAGAGCTATACAGAGCAAAGATTCTAAACAACATGTCCTCCCCCGATAGAGCTATCCAGAGCAAAGATTCTAAACAACATGTCCGCTCCCTGATAGAGCTGTACAGAGGAAAGAACATGTCCACCCCCTGATAGAGCTGTACAGAGCAAATATTCTAAACAACATGTCCACCCCCTGATAGAGCTATACAGAGCAAAGATTCTAAACAACATGTCCTCCCCCGATAGAGCTATCCAGAGCAAAGATTCTAAACAACATGTCCGCTCCCTGATAGAGCTATCCAGAGCAAAGATTCTAAACAACATGTCCGCTCCCTGATAGAGCTGTACAGAGGAAAGAACATGTCCACCCCCTGATAGAGCTGTACAGAGCAAATATTCTAAACAACATGTCCTCCCCCGATAGAGCTATCCAGAGCAAAGATTCTAAACAACCCCTTGATAGAGCTATACTAAATTAAAATTCTAAACATATCCGCCCCCTGATAGAGCTATACTGAACAAAGATTCTAAACAGCATGTCCTTCCTCTGATAGAGCTATACAGAGCAAAGATTCTAAACAACATGTCCGCCTCCTGATAGAGCTATACAGAGCAAAGATTCTAAACAACATGTCCACCCCTGATAGAGCTATACAGAGCAAAGATTCTAAACAACATGTCCTCCCCCTGATAGAGCTATACAGAGCAAAGATTCTAAACAACATGTCCACCCCCTGATAGAGCTATACAGAGCAAAGATTCTAAACAACATGTCCTCCCCCGATAGAGCTATCCAGAGCAAAGATTCTAAACAACATGTCCGCTCCCTGATAGAGCTGTACAGAGGAAAGAACATGTCCACCCCCTGATAGAGCTGTACAGAGCAAATATTCTAAACAACATGTCCTCCCCCGATAGAGCTATCCAGAGCAAAGATTCTAAACAACATGTCCGCCCCCTGATAGAGCTATACAGAGCAAAGATTCTAAACAACATGTCCGCCTCCGATAGATCTATCCAGAGCAAAGATTCTAAACAACATGTCCTCCCCCTGATAGAGCTATACAGAGCAAAGATTCTAAACAACATGTCTGCCCCCTGATAGAGCTATACAGAGCAAAGAATCTAAACATGTCTCTTTAAAGTAAGCAGTGGAGGGGAAGTCTAAAGATTTGTCTTACAAGGCCAAATAAAATGCCTTGGTATAAGGTCACACACCCCAAGGTGTGCCTGTCTCCCAGGATCATTTAACTGAACAATGCTTTCAAGGAACAAACCTCTCCCACCTCCGCTCGGAGAGTAAGGATTCTCAGCGAGTCTCCTGTCAGCAGACGGCACCACCTGATTGGGCAGATAAATTGTACTCAAGGTAGCTGGGAGCGCTGCCAGACACCGAGTCATAAAACAGTAAAAGAATTTTAAAATCAATAGACTGCTGCACTAAAGTCAATAAAGATTATGCAGGAGCAGACTGATATGGCCAGACGTGTATGGGCCGCGAGAGATGCAAGACATTGGCATTCTGAACTGCAGGGGACCTCACAGGGCAATTGGTCAGCGCTGAGTTATGACAGGCGCATAGTGCAAAGGGAACTCCATATGTCGGCTGGCTAGTCAATGCATGGCCTTATCTCTTAATGGGAATGTAATGCCATTAACTCTCACACTGCCAGGGGACTATCTCACCACTGCAAGCCGACTGAGACCTCCGCGTAACCAAAACATACAGGGTGACACCCCCCATCCTAAACCACAATCCCAAAGGCCCGGCCAGAGGCAGATGTTGGGATGGTATGCCTGTCTCTCCCCCAAATGTCAGCATCCCCCAATGCTAAGCACTAAAGACGCACAGTAAACACTGTGGGAGGATAAGGACACCTTTTGGGGGTCCAGGTACATTCATTTCAGCTTTAATCTTTGCAGCTGTTCAGCCCTGTACCTTGGCAGTCTGAAAGAAAGGAATAAAACACAATACCTTGATTGCAAACACCACATCAGCCATAACATCATGACCACTGACAGGAGGCAAGCCAGTGGAGGCAGTGTGATGCTTTGGACTGACAGGTGGAAAGCCAGTGGAGGCAGTGTGATGCTTTGGACTGACAGGTGGAAAGCCAGTGGAGGCAGTGTGATGCTTTGGACTGACAGGTGGAAAGCCAGTGGAGGCAGTGTGATGCTTTGGACTCACAGGAGGCAAGCTGGGGGAGGCAGTATGATGCTTTGGATTGACAGGTGGCAAGGTGGCGGAGGCAGTGTGATGCTTTGGGCTGACAGGTGGCAAGTCGGTGGAGGCAGTGTGATGCTTTGGACTGATAGGTGGAAAGCCGGCGGAGGTAGTGTGATGCTTTGTACTGACAGGTGACAAGCTGGCAGAGGAAGTGTGATGCTTTGGGCAATGTTCTGCTGGGAAACCTTTGGTCCTGCCATTCATGTGGATGTTACTTTGACACGTAGCACCTACCTAAGCATTGTTACTGGCCATGTACACCCTTTCATGGAAACGGTATTCCCTGATGGCATTGGCCTCTTTCAGCAGGAAAATGTGCCTTGTCACAAAGCAAAAATGGTTCAGGAATGGTTTGAGGAACACAACAACGAGTTCAAGGTGTTGACTTGGCCTCCAAATTCCCCAGATCTCAATCCAATCGAGCATCTGTGGGATGTGCTGGACAAACAAGTCCGATCCATGGAGGCCCCACCTCGCAACTTACAGAACTTAAAGGATCTGCTTCTAACGTCTTGGTGCCAGTTACCCCAGCACACCTTCAGAGGTCTAGTGGAGTCCAAGCCTCGATGGGTCAGGGCTGTTTCAAAAGGGGATTGACACAATATTAGGCAGGCGGTCTTAATGTTATGGCTGATCGGTGTATAAAATTCTATACAATTTGACTAGCCCACCATATAGAATTATTCTTCGTGCTCTGTAAAGTGATACATTGGTTTCCTGTTTTATATTCTCTCTAGGGAATGATTTGCCCTATGGAGTGCTCTTGTTTTATGGTTCCTGGTACCTTCTCCTTATCCAAGGACAATTCTCTGAGAAGAAAATGCACTATATATAAACATAGTAAATGCACTATATATAAACACACTAAATGCACTATATATAAACACACTACCGACTGCTGTGATGTTGTCCTAGCAGTACAGACTGTGAGCTGTATGGTCGGCTAATGTAACCAGACTTCAGGTTAAACAGTTTTTTCCCTCGGGGTATTTAAAGGAGGGGGCAGGTCAGTTTAACTCTTACTTGCCTGGGCAAGACATGTGGAGTGTTGCTCAGCCCACCGCAGATATGTCATGACATGATCTGCACTAGATGTGTCTAGCTTCCTGCCGGGGAAGGAAGTGGTGTTTTACACGTGGCCCCCTTAATTGCTCCCCAGAGACACTCGCTGCTGATGAAGTCATAGTAATATAGTCAATATGTACCGTGTAAACAGCATATTAATTACTGTTACACTCAGCTCGTGGCCAAAAGGAGGGGCCTTGGAAATCCAATATGGCGGGGGCGTCCAAGTGCAGGAGTGTAGTGAGCTGCATTAAATCTTCACAATATATATATATATATATTACAGACTTAGGGCTTGATTCACAATTAAAGCCCTGAGGCTCTATCCCTTGCTGCTTACTCCAGTGTACACGCGTGTTCCAGTAATGTCCGTGTCTGTTACCTGCTCTAGATATGGTTACATGTGGAGCTCGGCTTGACCTCAGATGTGTACCCACACACTCACAGCACTCGAGGAAGTAAAGTGGTTCCATGCCTGTCCCTTACACGGATGTATCTGGAGCCCATGACCCTTTCTACATCAGGCAGAGGATGGTGCTTTTATTTTTGGGGGGAGAAGGAAACAAAGTGTCATTTCAGCCCCTCGCTCACGTTTTCATGGATACTTTGAACATTCTTCTATTTGTTTAACCCCTCGAGGACGAGAGCTTTTTGGGGATTTTTTGTTATTGTATAATATCATTTATCTTTCTCAGTTAGTCTACTCTTACAAACTATATACTGGTTTAATTAAAGGACAGCTGTCCGCAAAAAGCAAGTTATATTTAAATGAAAGCTTGCATCAAGTGTAGGCATTTTAAATATAAATTCTTTAATGAAAGAATTTCTCCTTATGGGGGCGGACATGTTGTTTAGAATCTTTGCTCTGTATAGCTCTATCAGGGGGAGGACATGTTGTTTAGAATCTTTGCTCTGTATAGCTCTATTAGGGGGCGGACATGTTGTTTAGAATCTTTGCTCTGTATAGATCTATCAGGGGGCGGACATGTTGTTTAGAATCTTTGCTCTGTATAGCTCTATCAGGGGGCAGACATGTTGTTTAGAATCTTTGCTCTGTATAGCTCTATCAGGGGGCGGACATGTTGTTTAGAATCTTTGCTCTGTATAGATCTATCAGGGGGCAGACATGTTGTTTAGAATCTTTGCTCTGTATAGCTCTATCAGGGGGCAGACATGTTGTTTAGAATCTTTGCTCTGTATAGCTCTATCAGGGGACAGACATGTTGTTTAGAATCTTTTCTCTGTATAGCTCTATCAGGGGGCGGACATGTTGTTTAGAATCTTTGCTCTGTATAGATGTATCAGGGGGCAGACATGTTGTATAGAATCTTTGCTCTGTATAGCTCTATCAGGGGCTGACATGTTGTTTAGAATCTTTGCTCTGTATAGATGTATCAGGGGGCAGACATGTTGTATAGAATCTTTGCTCTGTATAGCTCTATCAGGGGGCGGACATGTTGTTTAGAATCTTTGCTCTGTATTGCTCTATCAGGGGGCAGACATGTTGTTTAGAATCTTTGCTCTGTATAGCTCTATCAGGGGGAGGACATGTTGTTTAGAATCTTTGCTCTGTATAGCTCTATCAGGGGGCAGACATGTTGTTTAGAATCTTTGCTCTGTATAGCTCTATCAGGGGGCAGACATGTTGTTTAGAATCTTTGCTCTGTATAGCTCTATCAGGGGACAGACATGTTGTTTAGAATCTTTTCTCTGTATAGCTCTATCAGGGGGCGGACATGTTGTTTAGAATCTTTGCTCTGTATAGATGTATCAGGGGGCAGACATGTTGTATAGAATCTTTGCTCTGTATAGCTCTATCAGGGGCTGACATGTTGTTTAGAATCTTTGCTCTGTATAGATGTATCAGGGGGCAGACATGTTGTATAGAATCTTTGCTCTGTATAGCTCTATCAGGGGGCGGACATCTTGTTTAGAATCTTTGCTCTGTATAGCTGTATCAGGGGGTGGACATGTTGTTTAGAATCTTTGCTCTGTATAGATGTATCAGGGGAGGACATGTTGTTTAGAATCTTTGCTCTGTATAGCTCTATCAGGGGGCAGACATGTTGTTTAGAATCTTTGCTCTGTATAGCTCTATCAGGGGGCAGACATGTTGTTTAGAATCTTTGCTATGTATAGCTCTATTAGGGTTGGACATGTTGTTTAGAATCTTGGGTCAGATGAAGGAAGATCTGATCCAAGATGTCACCACCTGATAGAGCTATACAAGCAGAGAGGGCCCAGCTTATTTCTATTCTTTCATTAAATAATTTCTATTGAAAATACCTGGATCTGATGTAATATTTCAGTTAAACAGAACGTTATTTATACTCTTGAACCAGAATTTAATTTCATTTTGTTTCTAGAAAAAGTAAATAAATTGTCCACAAACCGTGATTACATTCCTGACACGTCAGGGCCATCACCTGTCCTTACGGGGTTAAGTAACAATAACTGTGATATGAAGGATCTTCCTGCCATTGTGCAGTGCAGGCTGCTGTATACTTTATCAGTTGCCATATAAGATATTTCCCTTATTGTAATAATTATGTGGGAATCAGATGCTGATCACTGGTTCTCTGTGACCCAGCACCAGCAATATTACTTTGTCACAACAAAGTGGGTGAATTATCTCCAAAGAAGCTGCAGAAAGGTCAGGAGTGTTGTATGTAAATGTGTTTGTGCTGGAGAGAGAAAATTACACCTAGTAAAGTATATTACAATCGCGTGGAGAGTGCCGGGGAGGCTGGCGCAGGATCTGCAGCTGGCAACAGAGGTTATTACACGCACAGAATGGTGTTCATTTTATCGACCTCGGAAGGATGAAGAGCAGAGTGGACCCCAGCAGGAACCACACCGGGGAAAGTGCAGTCAGAGTATTTCTCATTGGCTCTCCCGTCAGGCATGGTGTCCTGTTTATCACACTAGTTACAGCATCTTGTAAAGAGATGTAGACTGCAGGATCTCCGTTTATTCATGAAATTAAGCCCCGCTGTGAGGGGGCCGCCATCGCTGCAGTTACACACAAAAAAAGCCCCTAATTCCAGACCATGCATTATTCATTGAGTTGTGATCAAATTTCAGATACTAATTTGGAGGACGAGAGCCTCAGACACAAGATCATTTTCCTAAACGGACACCGGCCTTCACGTTGCCGGACTGTATGAAATTGTAAAAGTTAATCAGCCAGAGAATAACGACCATTTATCCTGGGATTAAGGCATTTAGCAGGAAAAGTACATTTCACATTATGATCATCAAGTCTGGCAGGGCTGGTAGCACAGTGCTGACAGAGAGGAGATCATTTCTCACGTTCTAGGGTCCTCCACCCAAAGTAAAACCTCTTGGAGAAAGTGGGACACAAGCAGGGGTGCCAGCCACCCCCAGAATTGTACTGCTCAGCTATAGCACTCATGTAAAAGTTGCTTCTGCAGTAAGAATACAGGGGCAGGCTGAGCTTGATCGGTGTTGTATTTCTACCTATGCCTAGGGCAGCAGTCTGAAGGGGGGGAGGTAGCAAAATGAAGGGGGTGACACCAGAGCCAATGCTACCATTGTTCCTGGCACTGCCTGCACAGACATCTGGGCTGCCCCCACTAAGTCACAAGGGAGAAATCTGGAATTGTTGTAAGGTATGTGGGAGCAATCTGGCACTGTTGTAAGGTATGTGGGAGCAATCTGGCACTGTTGTAAGGTACATGGGGGCAATCTGGCACTGTAGTAAAGTATGTGGGAGCAATCTGGCACTGTTGTAAGATATGTGGGGGCAATCTGGCACTGTTGTAAAGTATGTGGGAGCAATCTGGTACTGTTGTAAGGTATGTGGGAGCAATCTAGTACTGTTGTAAGGTATGTGGGAGCAATCTGGCACTGTTGTAAGGTTTGTGGGAGCAATCTGTTACTGTTGTAAGGTATGTGGGAGCAATCTGGTACTGTTGTAAAGTATGTGGGAGCAATCTGGCACTGTTGTAAGGTATGTGGGAGCAATCTGGCACTGTTGTAAGGTATGTGGAGCTAATCTGGTACTGTTGTAAAGTATGTAGGAGCAATCTGGTACTGTTGTAATGTATGTGGGAGCAATCTAGTACTGTTGTAAGGTATGTGGGAGCAATCTGGCACTGTTGTAAGGTTTGTGGGAGCAATCTGTTACTGTTGTAAGGTATGTGGGAGCAATCTAGTACTGTTGTAAGGTATGTGGAGGCAATCTGGTACTGTTGTAAAGTATGTGGGAGCAATCTGGTACTGTTGTAAAGTATGTGGGAGCAATCTAGTACTGTTGTAAGTTATGTGGGAGCAATCTGGCACTGTTGTAAGGTATGTGGGAGCAATCTGGCACTGTTGTAAGGTATGTGGAGCTAATCTGGTACTGTTGTAAAGTATGTAGGAGCAATCTGGTACTGTTGTAATGTATGTGGGAGCAATCTAGTACTGTTGTAAGGTATGTGGGAGCAATCTGGCACTGTTGTAAGGTTTGTGGGAGCAATCTGTTACTGTTGTAAGGTATGTGGGAGCAATCTAGTACTGTTGTAAGGTATGTGGAGGCAATCTGGTACTGTTGTAAAGTATGTGGGAGCAATCTGGTACTGTTGTAAAGTATGTGGGAGCAATCTAGTACTGTTGTAAGGTATGTGGGAGCAATCTGGCACTGTTGTAAGGTTTGTGGGAGCAATCTGTTACTGTTGTAAGGTATGTGGGAGCAATCTGGTACTGTTGTAAAGTATGTGGGAGCAATCTGGTACTGTTGTAAAGTATGTGGGAGCAATCTGGCACTGTTGTAAGGTATGTGGGAGCAATCTGGTACTGTTGTAAGGTATGTGGAGGCAATCTGGCACTGTATGTGGGAACAGTCTGTGTTAGGGAAAAGGTTATACAAGGAACATGGGGGACAAAAAGGAGAGGAAGGGGTGCGACAAATTAGGTTTTGGGGGTGCATAAGTTTAGACAGGCCTAGGGCAACACAAAACCCAAATCCATCAGGCTAGATGCCTTTCCTCCTCCACTTTCCCTGCACACTGAGCTGAATTAGCATGGAGAGGTGATAGGGAGGCATGGGCGTAGGAAGCGGGGGGGATGGGGGGGACGGATCCCCCAAAGGAAAAAATGTGGGGGGGACAGGTAGGGTGAAATCCCCCCCAGAACGCGAGGCAAACGGGGCCCACAGCCCCTGCTTGTCGCTTTTTTCCGGCAAGCCGCATCCGATGGATGCGACGGCCGAAAAAAAAAAAAAAAAAAACTGACGCCGGATGTGACGTTGCGTCACATCCGGTGACTGTTTCCCTCCTCCGTGCAAGAGGGAAGACTGCACGGAGGAGACATCCGGCGGGGGACACGGAGCAGTGAAGTGTAAGTACTAGGGAGAGGGAGAGGGAGAGGGAGAGGGGGTTAACTGGCACTATATTACTGGGCTCTGACTGGCACTATATTACTGGGTTCTGGCTGGCACTATATTACTGGGCTCTGACTGGCACTATATTACTGGGCTCTGGCTGGCACTATATTACTGGGTTCTGACTGGCACTATATTACTGGGCTCTGGCTGGCACTATATTACTGGGTTCTGACTGGCACTATATTACTGGGTTCTGGCTGGCACTATATTACTGGGTTCTGACTGGCACTATATTACTGGGTTCTGGCTGGCACTATATTACTGGGTTCTGACTGGCACAATATTACTGGGCTCTGGCTGGCACTATATTACTGGGTTCTGGCTGGCACTATATTACTGGGTTCTGGCTGGCACTATATTACTGGGCTCTGGCTGGCACTATATTACTGGGTTCTGACTGGCACTATATTACTGGGTTCTGGCTGGCACTATATTACTGGGTTCTGACTGGCACTATATTACTGGGTTCTGGCTGGCACTATATTACTGGGTTCTGACTGGCACTATATTACTGGGCTCTGGCTGGCACTATATTACTGGGTTCTGACTGGCACTATATTACTGGGTTCTGGCTGGCACTATATTACTGGGCTCTGACTGGCATAATATTACAGGCATCTGGCTGGCACTATATTACTGGGCTCTGACTGGCATAATATTACAGGCATCTGGCTGGCATAATATTACTGGGCATCTGGCTGGCACTATATTACTGGGCTCTGGCTGGCACTATATTACTGGGCATCTGACTGGCACAATATTACAGGCATCTGGCTGGCACTATATTACTGGGCATCTGGCTGGCACTATATTACTGGGCATCTGGCTGGCATAATATTACTGGGCTCTGGCTGGCACTATATTACTGGGCATCTGGCTGGCATAATATTACAGGCATCTGGCTGGCACTATATTACTGGGCTCTGACTGGCACAATATTACAGGCATCTGGCTGGCACAATATTACAGGCATCTGGCTGGCACTATATTACTGGGCATCTGGCTGGCATAATATTACAGGCATCTGGCTGGCACTATATTACTGGGCTCTGACTGGCATAATATTACAGGCATCTGGCTGGCACTATATTATTGGGCTCTGACTGGCACAATATTACTGGGCTCTGACTGGCACTATATTACTGGGCTCTGGCTGGCACTATATTACTGGGCTCTGGCTGGCACAATATTACTGGGCTCTGACTGGAATAATATTACAGGCATCTGGCTGGCACTATATTACTGGGCTCTGGCTGGCACTATATTACTGGGCATCTGGCTGGCATAATATTACAGGCATCTGGCTGGCACTATATTACTGGGCTCTGACTGGAATAATATTACAGGCATCTGGCTGGCACTATATTACTGGGCTCTGGCTGGCACTATATTACTGGGCATCTGGCTGGCATAATATTACAGGCATCTGGCTGGCACTATATTACTGGGCTCTGACTGGAATAATATTACAGGCATCTGGCTGGCACTATATTACTGGGCTCTGGCTGGCACTATATTACTGGGCATCTGGCTGGCATAATATTACAGGCATCTGGCTGGCACTATATTACTGGGCTCTGACTGGAATAATATTACAGGCATCTGGCTGGCACTATATTACTGGGCTCTGACTGGAATAATATTACAGGCATCTGGCTGGCACTATATTACTGGGCTCTGGCTGGCACTATATTACTGGGCATCTGGCTGGCACAATATTACTGCCCAAATGAATGTGGGCAACAAAAAACCTGGCAAATGAATGTGGGCAAAAAAAAAAAAAAACCCTGGTAAATGAATGTGGGCAAAAAAAAAAAAACCCTGGCAAATGAATGTGGGCAAAAAAACCCCTGACAAATGAATTTGGGCAAAAAAAAAAACACTGGCAAATGAATGTGGGCAAAATAATGTAATTAATAAGTAATGATGGTCTGTGCCTTTGTAAGAGGCACAGACAAACCTGGAACGGAAATGCCCACCTTCCCTGCAATGAGATATAGTGTGTGTGACTGACTGTGTGAGTTTGTGTGTCTGTGACTGACTGTATGAGTTTGTGTGTATATGTGACTGATTATGAGTGTGTGTGTCTGTGACAGACTGTATGTATGAGTGTATGTGAAAGACCATGTATGAGTGTGTGTGTCTATGTGACTGACTCTGAGTGTATGTGTCTATGTTACAGACTGTATCTATGAGTGTGTGTCTGACAGACTGCATGTTTGTATGAGTGTGTGTCTGCGACAGACTGTATGTATGTATGTATGTTTGTATGAGTGTGTGTCTGCGACAGACTGTATGTATGTATGTATGTATGAGTGTGTGTGTGTCTGACAGACTGTATGTATGTGTGAGTGTGTGCCTGGCAGACTGTATGTATGTATGTATGTATGAGTGTGTGTCTATGTGACAGTATGTATATGTGTGACAGGCTGTATGTATGAGTATATGTGACTGACTGTATATGACTGCATGTGATTGTGTGTATGTGCTGTTGTCTGGCTCCTAAAACTTAGTTAAGGTTGTCAAGCCCTGGTATAAATACATATATTTGGGGTCCACCTTAAGCTTTTGGAAATGCTGGAAATATTTAATATTTTACAGTTTATTTTCTGGTCAGAAATGTAATGTTTGTTTGCTGAGAGGGTAGTGGATGCATGGAATAGTCTTCCAGTAGAAGTGGTAGAGGTTAATGCAGTGAAGGAGTTTAAGCATGCATGGGATAGGTATAAGGCTATCCTAGATATAAGATAAGGTATAAGGCTATCCTAGATATAAGATAAGGCCAGGGACCAATGAAAGTACTATACTGAGAGGGTAGTGGATGCATGGAATAGCCTTCCAGTAGAAGTGGTAGAGGTTAATACAGTGAAGTTGTTTAAGCATGCGTGGGATAGGTATAAGGCTATCCTAGATATAAGATAAGGTCAGGGACTAATGAAAGTATTACTTTACTGAGAGGGTAGTGGATACATGGAATGGCATTCCAGCAGAAGTGGTAGGTTCATACTGATGTATGTTTTATGGTGTACACACAGCTCACTGACTATATTTCATGTAACAGTGATAAAATGCACCTGCCTGATGTAGATGTTGTGCTGTGAATGTATCTGTTGTATACCAAGGATCCTGGTAATGTTGGTGGGAACTTGGTGATATAATATACACTGTGACAAGCTTTATTTTTACTGCTGCTATACCCGGCGAGCAAAAATGCTGTCCCCCCCAGATTTTTGGGGGTTCCTACACCCATGTAGGGAGGGAGCGGACAGCATGAGATGTGGTTTGGCAGGGCACTGAATATGCGTTCATGGATCCAGGGGGGCCCCTAAATAATTTTGGAAAACACTGTTTTAGACAGTGGCCAATCGTCCACACTCATCTCTGAAACTCAAGCTGTGATGAGAGCCATTGGAATTACCGTATTTGCTCGATTATAAGACGACCCTGATTATAAGACGACCCCCCAAACTTTGGACATTCCTTTAGGAAAAAAACTAAAAGCCTGAATATAAGACTACCCTATAGGAAAAAAGTTAAATTTGTATATATTCACATGTAAATTGCTTTTTTAATAAAAAAATTATATCAAAAAATGCATTTCTTGTTTTTATTTCCTTTTTATGTGCCAATGCTGCCTCTCTCTTTCCTTTGCCCCCAGCTTTGTCTCTCTCCCCCTCCCTTTGACTCCCCCCTTGTTTCTCTCTGACCCCCCTTGTTTCTCTCTGCCCCCTCCCCTTGTTGCTCTGTCCCCCCCTCCCTCTGTCTCTCCCCCCCTTGTTGCTCTGTCTCTTCCCCCCTCCCCTTGTTGCTCTGTCTCTTCCCCCCTCCCCTTGTTGCTCTGTCTCTTCCCCCCTCTCTCCTCTTGTTGTTCTGCCCCCCATCTCTCTGCACCCTCCCTCCCCCTGTCTCCCTGCCCCCTCCCTCCCCCTGTCTCCATGCCCCCTCCCTACCCTAACATGTAAATAGATCCCTGGTGGCTAGTGGGGGCAGCCGGGGGATGTCTGCACGATACGTGCAGACATCCTCCATGCTGCCCGACACCTCCGTCTATTATGACGGACAGCTGGTCTGTCATAATAGACGGAGGTGTCGGGCAGCATGGAGGATGTCTGCACGTATCGTGCAGACATCCCCCAGCTGCCCGATTCTCCCTGGTGCCTAGTGGGGCAGCAGAGGATGTCTGCGCGACGAGCGCAGACTCCCCTGCTGCCGCCCGGCACGCTCGCCGGGACATCTGTGACGAAAGCGGAAGTTCCCGGCTTCTTCATAGAGGCCCCGGCGGTCGTGCCGGGCGGAAGCAGGGGAGTCTGCGCTCATCGCGCAGACATCCCCTGCTGCTAGAGAGGGGGATCCAGGTCCCCTGCAGCTCTGCTGGGGACCTGGATCCCAGTCTTATAGTCTGACCTCAATTTGAGATCAGATTATAAGAAGACCTCGAATGTAAGATGAGGGGCAATTTTCTGAAAAAAAATTCTGAAAAAAACCTTGTCTTATAATCGAGCAAATACGGTAACTGAAGGCTGCATAGTACTGTATTTAGAGACGGCTGAGGACTACAACTTTATCCTTTCAATAAACCCCAGAAAGCTCAATACAAGAAGGACAGCATAATACAGGATTGCAGAGCCTGAAGATCTGTCTTTCCTGCACCTTGAACAGACAAAATAACTCAGGATTCATCCGCATCCACAGAGTGCTACACTATGTGTTTCACTTGGCACCTTGCAGAGAATAATGTAGCAAGGTTTGCGAGTATAATATATAACGAGATGCCATTTGGAAAGATTCCTAGAAATGTTTCAGAAGTAACTGAGAACAGTAATCACGCAAAAACCATGGACCAAAGTGAGATGAAAAATGTGCTGTGGCATCATGCAAAGGCCAAGGGTCGAGCAAACTGCGGGCAGGTTTTGTTTTAAAGGAATGGATAACCACTCCGTTGAGCAAATCAATAACCTGTGCCACCACCTCTTATATTGTATCATAAAGTCCAAATTCTTAAAGGGACAGTCTAGTCCCCAAACTCACTTTGGTGAAAGATGAAGATCACTGTATAATGCACAGGCTTTTATCCCTGATATGATTTGATTTGATGCAGACATTCTGTATAAATTTAATTTTTGACTCAAGCCCTCCCCAGTGATTACTCTGCATGTTTACTGCAGGTGCGGCAGCACTGATTATATAGACACTGAGGATATAAAGTTTTGTTTCATATAGTCACTTCCTGTCCTCCTCAAATTGAGTCTATTGAGTGGCCTATGAGAGACATTGCTCTTGTACACAGTAGGATCTCTTAACAGTGCAACACATTGTCTGATGACATCACTAGAGTAATAGAATATTCCATTCATGTGAATGGCATTATTCTCATTGGTTCCTGCAGCAAAACAAATATATTTTAAGCAATGCAAAATTTAAGACATGTATTTTAAAGTACTTTGAAAGCACATTAATATGCATTAATATTTGGAAGATGCTTTTTGGGGACTAGACAGTCTCTTTAAACCAGAATGAGATTGATGCCATGCTGCACCCACACGGACATCTTTAAATAAGCCCTCCGAGAGATCTGCCATCTGCAACCCGTTCACACTGTCAGCACGCGTGACATTGTATGACCTTGACAGGCGTCAATACGTCACGTTCAGGGGCGGGCTGGGCCGGGGGGCAGGGTGGCAATTGCCCCCCAGGCCGCCCTAAACTATGTAAAACACGGCCGCTGGGCCAGTGTTTTAAAAAAAAAAAAAAACGCGCTTGCAGGCAGAGACTGAGGTGAGAAGGGATCGGAAGATCCCCTCTCACCTCCGCTCTGCCTGCAAAGCTGCACGGGGAGCCGAACAGGCAGCACAGAGAAACCTCCGTGCTGCCTGTTCGGCTCCCCGTGCAGTGTGCCGACACGGAAGTGCCGACAGTCACGTGATCGGCGCTCTGACGTCAGACGCGCGCCGATCACGTGACCGGTCGGTACAACCGCCGGGAGGCCGAACAGGCAGCATGGAGGGACCATGCTGCCTGCCACCAGGTAAGTCCTCCTGCCACTAGCCACCAGGGAAGTCCTGCCACTAGCCACCAGGGAAGTCCTGCCACTAGCCACCAGGGAAAAAGGTAAGGGGGGGGGGGGGGGGGGGCAAAAAACACTGGCATATTATTGGGCAAATTGGCTGGGGAATATTACATGGCAAATAAGACTGGCGTATTATTGGGCAAATTGGCTGGGGCATATTACATGGCAAATAAGACTGGCATATTATTGGGCAAATTGGCTGGGGCATATTACATGGCAAATAAGACTGGCATATTATTGGGCAAATTGGCTGGGGCATATTTCATGGCAAATAAGACTGGCATATTATTGGGCAAATTGGCTGGGGCATTTTACATGGCAAATAAGACTGGCATATTATTGGGCAAATTGGCTGGGGCATTTTACATGGCAAATAAGACTGGCATATTATTGGGCAAATTGGCTGGGGCATATTACATGGCAAATAAGACTGGCATATTATTGGGCAAATTGGCTGGGGCATATTACATGGCAAATAAGACTGGCATATTATTGGGCAAATTGGCTGGGGCATATTTCATGGCAAATAAGACTGGCATATTATTGGGCAAATTGGCTGGAGCATTTTACATGGCAAATAAGACTGGCATATTATTGGGCAAATTGGCTGGGGCATATTACATGGCAAATAAGACTGGCATATTATTGGGCAAATTGTCTGGGGCATATTACATGGCAAATAAGACTAGAATATTATTGGGCTAATTGGCTGGGGCATATTACATGGCAAATAAGACTGGCATATTATTGGGCAAATTGGCTGGGGCATATTACATGGCAAATAAGACTGGCATATTATTGGGCAAATTGGCTGGGGCATATTACATGGCAAATAATACTGGCATATTATTGGGCAAATTGTCTGGGGCATATTACATGGCAAATAAGACTAGAATATTATTGGGCTAATTGGCTGGGGCATATTACATGGCAAATAAGACTGGCATATTATTGGGCAAATTGGCTGGGGAATATTACATGGCAAATAAGACTGGCATATTATTGGGCAAATTGGCTGGGGAATATTAAATGGCAGAATAACACTGGCATATTATTGGACAAATCGTCTGGGGAATATTAAATGGCAGAATAAGACTGGCATATTATTGGGCAAAATGGCTGGGGAATATTAAATGGCAATTAACACTGGCATATTGGGCAAATTAGCAGGGGCATATTAAATTGCAGATAGCCTTGGAATATTATTGGGCAAATTTACTGAGTTATATTAAATTGCAGAATAACACTGGCATATTATGGGACAAATTGGCTGGGGAATATTAATGGCGAATAATATTGGAAATGTGTATGTAATGTATCCTGGTGTGCAACGTGGGTTATGGGTCATGTCGTAGGTGTGCAACGTGGGTAGGGGGGGGGGGTGCCCAAATTTTGGGATATTGGGTGTCTAAATCCTGGCATGTTGAGGGGAAAATCCTGGCATATTGAGGGGGCATCATCTTGGCATATTGAGGGGAAAATCCTGGCATATTGGGTGTCTAAATCCTGGCATATTGAGGGGCATAATCCTGGCATATTGAGGGGCATAATCCTGGCATATTGAGGGGCATAATCCTGGCATTTTGAGGGGCATAATCCTGGCATATTTAGGGGAAAATCCTGGCATATTGAGGGGGCATCATCTTGGCATATTGAGGAGAAAATCCTGGCATATTGGGTGTCTAAATCCTGGCATATTGAGGGGCATAATCCTGGCATACTGAGGGGCATAATCCTGGCATACTGAGGGGCATAATCCTGGCATTTTGTAAGGGAAAATTCTAGCATATTAAATAGCAAATCCGGGCATATTGTGGGGGAAAATCCTGGCAATATTCGTTATAAAACAAGGAAAAGATGGCCGTGGATGGGGAGGCGATTCGATGGTGCAATGGGCCACTTGACTGGATTTGCCCCCCAGGCCTAAGGCTGCCAGCCCTCCCCTGGTCACGTTCCCCCATCACTGTATGTTCTCTCGCCTGACACAGAGAACCACCAGTTAACGTGTAGCAGGTTTTCCCTGTGATCTGTCTCAGGCGCTAGTTTTAGACGATTGACATATTGCTAAGATCCGAGTTGGGCTGGACATATGTTGCAATGCCATTTCTCTGGATAAGGCTATTAAACTCGCTAAGAAGATATTGAAACATGACCCGTTAAATTCAAATAAATGTTAATTATATCTCAACACTTTTTTTTTTTTTTTAAGATATAAATTATATTGAAGCACTGGAAAAGTAATATCATGTTCCCAGTTCAGTAATAAGAAGTGCAAATTAAAATTAATAATCCAGTTATCATGATTGTTTTGTGCAGATGCCTCTGGGTAAAAAGATGCTCATTCTCCTCTTTATAAATAAGGAAAGAACACCTATCCAGGAGAATAAAGCAGATTGCGGGGAGAAAGGAGTGATTTAACCACTGAGTAATATGTCAGACACGAGTACTGCCTCATAGTGAATTTCAACTTTGAATAAAACTTTAATCAGGAAGTTACAGCCACGTAATGGGTTTCTACCGGCGCGGTTCACAGATTAGGGCAGGTTTTCCATTTGATGCGCGTAGTGCGTGTTAAAGGACAACAAGTGTTGGCAAATATTAAGTTATGTTTAAATTAACGTTTGTAGGCATTTTAAGAAGAAATTCATTAATGAAATAAACAAATAAAGCACCTTATTGAGCCCGCTTTGCCTCATATAGCTTTATCATGGGCGGACATCATAGGCGTGCGCAGCCTATTGCATTAGGGTGTGCACCCTAAAGCACAAACACACACGCCGCACACGGCGTCCCCCCCCCCCCCCCCCCCATTATCATATTATTTTCCCATATCATGACATCACATGTTCCACCCCTTTCTCAGCATTTAAATTAAAAGAGAGTTAACAGAGTTACATGTTGCAATAAAGCCCCCTATTAAGAATGGTGGAGAATAAGTAACATAACTTAAGTCTCAATATGCCAGGATTATTCCCCTCAATACCCCAGGATTATGCTCCGCAATATGCCAGGATTTAGCCACCCAATATGCCAGGATTATTCCCCTCAATATCCCAGGATTATGCCGCTCAATATGCCAGGATTATTCCCTTCAATATCCCAGGATTATGCCCCTCAATGTCCCATTATTATGCCCCTCTTTATCCCAGGATTATGCCCCTCAATATGCCAGGATTAAGCCCCTCAATATCCCAGGATTATGCCACCCAATATGACAGGATTATGCCCCTCAATATGCCAGGACTTTCCCCCAAAATATGCCAGGACTTAAACACCCAATATGCCAGGACTTTCCCCCAAAATATGCCTGGACTTAGCTACCCAATATGCCAGGACTTAAACACCCAATATGCCAGGACTGTCCCCAGCAATATGCCAGGACTTTCCCCAGCAATATGCCAGGACTTTCCCCAGCAATATGCCTGGACTTAGCCACCCAATATGCCAGCCAGGCCTTCTTTCCTTTACTTACCTCGTCGCTGCTGCTGCTGCTGCTCTGTCTCCGGTGCTGGGCCGCCTGTGACTGAGAGGGAAGCGTTGTGCGCTCCCCTCCAGCCAATGCGCTTTCAATAAAGTTTAAAAAAAAAAAACTTTACTGAATGCGCATTGGCTGGAGGTGAGCGCACAACGCTTCCCTCTCAGCCACAGGCGGCCCAGCACCGGAGACGCAGCGACGCCGACGAGGTAAGTAAGGAGGAGGATTTTTTTTTTTTTTTTTGGAAGCAGGGTTCCGGCGCCCCCAGCCAAGATGCGCCCTAGGCAGCTGCCTAGGTCGCCTTACTGGTGGCGCCGGCCCTGGATTAGGGTGTGCCCAGGCACACCCGGCACACCCCGTGCGCACGCCTATGGCGGACATATTGTTTGGAATCTTTTCTCTGTATAGCTCTATCAGGGGGCAGACATGTTGTTTGGAATCTTTGCTCTGTATAGCTCTATCAGGGGGCGGACATGTTGTTTAGAATCTTTGTTCTGTATAGCTCTATCAGGGAGAGGACATGTTGTTTAGAATCTTTGCTCTGTATAGCTCTATCAGGGGGCGGACATATTGTTTGGAATCTTTTCTCTGTATAGCTCTATCAGGGGGCAGACATGTTGTTTGGAATCTTTGCTCTGTATAGCTCTATCAGGGGGCGGACATGTTGTTTAGAATCTTTGTTCTATATAGCTCTATCAGGGGGCGGACATGTTGTTTAGAATCTTTGTTCTGTATAGCTCTATCAGGGAGAGGACATGTTGTTTAGAATCTTTGCTCTGTATAGCTCAATCAGGGGGCAGACATGTTGTTTAGAATCTTTGCTCTGTATAGCTCTATCAGGGGGCGGACATGTTGGTTAGAATCTTTGCTCTGTATAGCTCTATCAGGGGGCGGACATGTTGTTTAGAATCTTTGCTCTGTATAGCTCTATCAGGGGGTGGACATGTTGTTTAGAATCTTTGCTCTGTATAGCTCTATCAGGGAGAGGACATGTTGTTTAGAATCTTTGCTCTGTATAGCTCTATCAGGGAGAGGACATGTTGTTTAGAATCTTTGCTCTGTATAGCTCTATCGGGGGTGGACATGTTGTTTAGAATCTTTGCTCTGTATAGCTCTATCAGGGAGAGGACATGTTGTTTAGAATCTTTGCTCTGTATAGGTCTATCAGGGGCGGACATGTTGTTTAGAATCTTTGCTCTGTATAGCTCTATCAGGGGTGGACATGTTGTTTAGAATCTTTGCTCTGTATAGCTCTATCAGGGGGAGGACATGTTGTTTAGAATCTTTGCTCTGTATAGCTCTATCAGGGAGAGGACATGTTGTTTAGAATCTTTGCTCTGTATAGCTCTATCAGGGGGCAGACATGTTGTTTAGAATCTTTGCTCTGTATAGCTCAATCAGGGGAGGACATGTTTAGAATGTTGGGTCAGATTAAGGAAGATCTGACAGTTGTCCATTAATGCACTGCTATATTCATTTACAAAATGAAAGGCGGTAACCAACTTGCGCAGTAAAGGGAGGGAGGACTTAATGGCCGTGCTCTTCCAGTGGTACATGATTGAATAGATTGTGTGGCTGGTGTATTAGCTCATTGAGCCATCGCTATGGAAGCAGCATTGTGTGAATACAATCTAGCAATTAATAGCTCTCACTGATCGCGGATCTATATCTGGACAGCCGACAGGTAGCTCCAACTATTGTCATTATCCTCAGCCAGATTAGAATTGCTAGCTCCCAACCCTGATCCACACCTATATATCTATATCCCACTAACATTTTGGGGGGTGGGAGGTGGGGTGTCTGATCTCTCAAAGTCAAATCATGTAACCCTGCCTGGATCAGAAGACCTTGCATTAGTTACAGGCAATGCAGGAACTAAATTAAATCTGTCATCAAAATTTAGTACAATAATAATTAACTTTAAAGAGAACCAGGCGTAATGCGGTCTCATTTTCTGTCTGCCCACAGTCCCATCCTCTAACATCCTATTATAATCAGGGAATTACACCGGGGTTTTTATTTTTTTCGTCTCTGCAGATTTTCTCGATAAATCTCTCTGTAATGGTATTTTACCCAAACTTCTCTGCTGCTGTATAGGGTGATGTCCACCCTATGCATGATAAATGTCGCTCTGCCCTCTTTTACCCTGTCTTTTTGGGGTCATTCTTTGCCCGCTTCTGGTCTACGACTCATCCACAGTATCTTTTCATTTTGGGGACTGTACGGATTTGGCTGGGAATCTGTAGTTCATTTGCAAAAAGATACATAGAAACATAGAATGTGTCGGCAGATAATAACCTTTCGGACCATCTAGTCTGCCCAATTTTCTAAATACTTATTAGTTCCCTATCTTAGCCTTATATCCCACGCATGCTTAAACTCCTTCACTGTATCAACCTCTAGCACTTCTACTGGAAGACTATTCCATGCATCCACTACCCTCTCAGTAAAGTAATACTTTCATTAGTCCCTGGCCTTATCTTATATCTAGGATAACCTTATACCTATCCCATGCATGCTTAAACTCCTTCACTGTATTAACCTCTACCACTTCTACTGGAAGACTATTCCATGCATCCACTACCCTCTCAGTAATGTAATACTTTCATTAGTCCCTGGCCTTTTCTTATATCTAGGATAGCCTTATACCTATCCCATGCATGCTTAAACTCCATCACTGTATTAACCTCTACCACTTCTACTGGAAGACTATTCCATACATCCACTACCCTCTCAGTAAAGTAATACTTTCATTAGTCCCTGACCTTATCGTATATCTAGGACAGCCTTATACCTATCCCACGCATGCTTAAACTCCTTCACTGTATTAACCTCTACCACTTCTACTGGAAGACTATTCCATGCATCCACTACCCTCTCAGTAAAGTAATACTTTCATTAGTCCCTGGCCTTATCTTATATCTAGGATAGCCTTATACCTATCCCATGCATGCTTAAACTCCTTCACTGTATTAACTTTTACCACTTCTACTGGAAGACTATTCCATACATCCACTACCCTCTCAGTACAGTAATACTTTCATTAGTCCCTGACCTTATCTTATATCTAGGATAGCCTTATACCTATCCCATGCATGCTTAAACTCCTTCACTGTATTAACCTCTACCACTTCTACTGGAAGACTATTCCATACATCCACTACCCTCTCAGTAAAGTAATACTTTCATTAGTCCCTGTCCTTATCTTATATCTAGGATAGCCTTATACCCATCCCACGTATGCTTAAACTCCTTCACTGTATTAACCTCTACCACTTCTGCTGGAGGACTATTCCATACATCCACTACCCTCTCAGTAAATTAATACATTTAAATCTTTTTCCCTATGATTTAAGACTATGTCCTTTGCAATTACCTTCTCAATTCCTTGCAAATCCATGAATGAAGCCCCCTGTGCTCAGAAGCAAATAACCTTGTTAATTCTGCCCAACCCCGCCATGAGCTGAAACAGTTACATCCATATGCTCCTTACATTCACATGTACCAGTTCTGCTCTCTGCCTACTCCGTGAAGGCCGTGTTAGTCTAGTTAGTGTACAGAAGACATGTCCCTCGCTTACATTTTCACGCTTCCAACATGGCGGCCAGCGCGGTGGCTGAGACCGTGTAAATAAACCATTTGAATTGTTCAACAATATCTCAAATGATTCCGTGTAATCTGCCCCCCACATCACCAGCATGCCCCCCTGCCCCCCTCCACTGCAGCCCTTCAATCACAGACATATGATATATATAGTTTGTCTTTCCCTGTGTTCCTTCTCTGTCATCTGCGGCTGGTCTAAAGCGAAACGCGTAAGCGAAAACCTCCTCTACAATACATATACCATTATCAGCTTTATTAGCAGACAAACAACACCTCCACAATCTATTATTCATTACGTGTAACCAATATATCATTTAAAACAGTGTGTTGTTGGGGTTTTTTTTTTTTGTTTTTTTTTTTTTGCAGGGTCAGCATATTCTCTGCATACAACTAATATCTATAACATCTCTGGCGTAGTCAGCTCAATTTAAATATGCAATCATTTACAGCGTTTGGGTATATACGAGCTGCTCCCAATTTCCAATATTCAGCCACTACAAATTTTTCTGCTGACATCAATGATAAACTATTAAAGACAGTATTTTCATTATTGGTTTTTCATCCGCAATGTTATTTACAATCCCATCTATAACTAAGCGCTAATATTAAAGGGAGACATTTAAATACGGAGCTCTCTACTTTAACAATATGTCTGTCAGAAAATGAGATTGTGTTTAAAGATTTTTATCAAGGAATTGGCTGCTTTCAGAGGTTATGGTTGTTTTTTTTTTTTTTTTTACCCATGAAATATGCATTTCATATCTCTTTCATTTCATTAACATAATTTAATTTGTACTTTGCATTTTGTGCATAATACATATTTGATTTACAAAACAAATATTTCCATTAGAAAATGAATTTCAGGCAGGCAAAAAAGCAGAACCAAATGATGTATTGAAGGAAAATAAGGAGAAATGAAATGCAAGTTCTCAGTCTATTAAAACCAATCTATGGCATTGACAGAAAGTGCACTTAGTGGTACATTTTATAAAAACATAGCACATATGTCAATGGATTAACAAATAGAATTGGAACTACAAATATTTCCCCAGATCAAGCCAAGAATCTCTTTATTTTAATTAAATTGAGTTAAATGTCCAACTACAATTCAATTTTTATTTTATTTCAGATAATACACAAATATATCAATATATATGTATGGAAAAAGCCAGTGACCTTAGAATATTTTAGCTACACGATGATAATGATATTGTGAAACAGGCCGTATATTATTTATTAATTAATATCTGTTTTTTTTCAATTTATGGGAAATCTAGATTCCCCCCACCTGCCCCCCACCCCAGTTGATAGCATCCCCTTGGAGGAGACTGACCAAAGTAGTCGCGTGAAGTAAAGTAATGGATGAATGGGATCCAACTATTTCAGGTTAACTGCAAATCCAGAAAAGGCCAGGGCAACACCAGTTTGTGAACTTCTAAAACATGTCCAGAATTTTACATTTCAGGGGGCTGGGTTCTAAATGTGGAACATTCAGCAGGGAGACTCTGTTGGTTTCCATGGTGACTGTTCCATCTTTAGTGAGTAGACCACTTATAGAATGTTCTGAGTGATTAGACCACTTGTAGAATGTTCATACTGATTAGACCACTTGTAGAATGTTCATACTGATTAGACCACTTGTAGAATATTCTGAGTGATTAGACCACATAGAATGTTCTGAGTGATTAGACCACTTGTAGAATGTTCATACTGATTAGACCACTTGTAGAATATTCTGAGTGATTAGACCACATAGAATGTTCTGAGTGATTAGACCACTTGTAGAATGATCAGACTGATTAGACCACTTGTAGAATGTTCTTACTGATTAGACCACTTGTAGAATGTTCCGACCGATTAGACCACTTGTAGAATGTTCTGACTAATTAGACCTCTTGTAGAATGTTCTGAGTGAAAAGACCACTTGTAGAATGTTCTGAGTGAAAAGACCACTTGTAGAATGTTCTGTGTGATAAGACCACTTGTAAAATGTTCTGTGTGATAAGACCACTTGTAGAATGTTCTGTGTGATAAGACCACTTGTAGAATGTTCCTACTGATTAGACCACTTGTATAATGTTCTTACTGATTAGACCACTTGTAGAATGTTCCGACTGATTAGACCCCTTGTTTAATGTTCCGACTGATTAGACCACTTGTAAAATGTTCCTACTGATTAGACCACCTGTAGAATGTTCCTACTGATTAGACCACTTGTAGAATGTTCCTACTTATTAGACCACCTGTAGAATGTTCCGACTGATTAGACCACTTGTAGAATGTTCCGACTGATTAGACCACTTGTAGAATGTTCCTACTGATTAGACCACTTGTAGAATGTTCCGACTGATTAGACCACCTGTAGAATGTTCAGACTGATTAGACCACTTGTAGAATGTTCTTACTGATTAGACCACTTGTAGAATGTTCCTACTGATTAGACCACCTGTAGAATGTTCCGACTGATTAGACCACTTGTAGAATGTTCCGACTGATTAGAACCTAGTTTTATAAATCCCGCCCATAGAAGCATATAGACCAATCATTACCTGAATACAAACTCTGCCAATACTGTATACTGAAGCATTAATATTTGGGATATTAGATCCATTTTACCCGCAGAGTATGTAACTATAGCGAATGTCCAATAGTGGCAGCTAATAGGAAATGGTGTATTATTAACCCCTCTATGGCCTACGCCTTAGTGTAACTACCAAAATGTATAAATGGTGGGGGGGGGGGGGGGGGGGTTGATCTGTGTTTAGAATAATAAATAGATACCTATTGTTATGCTAATAATTTAGCATGAAAAAATGTATTAAAATTCTTTATCCCACTCATTTAAAGTCACGGCGCGCCTGGGACGTCACTGAAAGGGTTAAAATAAACTAGTAGTTATACTGACTATAATAAGTGTGACCTGTAGAATGGATAAAGCACTCACCTCAGTCACTTCTACATTGTGTTCAAATAATTCCTCTACATTCTGTGTATCTGGGAAGAGAGAAATCATCGGATCCACAGAACCCATTTAGTAAAGTTATTTGGCGGGCGAGGGGGGGGGGGGGGGGGCGCTACACTCTCCAAGCAGAGCACAATCTCCGCAACGAAAATGTTCCTGATTTCTTGTTGGTATGATTCAGACTTCTAGCTCACAGCCTCCAGAATCTTTCAAACATATATAATAAATAAGAAGTATCCAACATATCACATCATTACAGAGCAGGGGGCATCCTATATCATCCTATATCATCCTATATCATCCTATATCATCCTATATCATCCAATATCATCCTATATCATCCTATATCATCCTATATCATCCTATATCATCCAATATCATCTTATATCATCCTATATCATCCCATATCATCCTATATCATCCTATATCATCCTATATCATCCAATATGATCCTATATCATCCTATATCATCCTATATCATCCAATATCATCCTATATCATCCTATATCATCCTATATCATCCAATATCATCCTATATCATCCCATATCATCCCATATCATCCCATATCATCCTATATCATCCTATATCATCCTATATCATCCTATATCATCCTATATCATCCTATATCATCCAATATCATCCTATATCATCCTATATCATCCAGTATCATCCTATATCATCCTATATCATCCTATATCATCCAATATCATCCTATATCATCCTATATCATCCTATATCATCCAATATCATCCTATATCATCCTATATCATCCTATATCATCCAATATCATCCCATATCATCCCATATCATCCTATATCATCCTATATCATCCAATATCATCCTATATCATCCTATATCATCCAATATCATCCTATATCATCCAATATCATCCTATATCATCCTATATCATCCTATATCATCCTATATCATCCAATATCATCCTATATCATCCTGTATCATCCAGTATCATCCTATATCATCCTATATCATCCTATATCATCCAATATCATCCTATATCATCCTATATCATCCTATATCATCCAATATCATCCTATATCATCCAATATCATCCTATATCATCCTATATCATCCTATATCATCCAATATCATCCTATATCATCCTATATCATCCTATATCATCCAATATCATCCCATATCATCCCATATCATCCTATATCATCCTATATCATCCAATATCATCCTATATCATCCTATATCATCCAATATCATTCAATATCATCCAATATCATCCTATATCATCCTATATCATCCTATATCATCCTATATCATCCAATATCATCCTATATCATCCTATATCATCCAATATCATCCTATATCATCCTATATCATCCTATATCATCCAATATCATCTTATATCATCCTATATCATCCCATATCATCCTATATCATCCTATATCATCCTATATCATCCAATATGATCCTATATCATCCTATATCATCCTATATCATCCTATACCATCCAATATCATCCTATATCATCCTATATCATCCTATATCATCCAATATCATCCTATATCATCCCATATCATCCCATATCATCCCATATCATCCCATATCATCCTATATCATCCTATATCATCCAATATCATCCTATATCATCCTATATCATCCTATATCATCCAATATCATCCTATATTATCCTATATCATCCAATATCATCCTATATCATCCTATATCATCCTATATCATCCTATATCATCCAATATCATCCTATATCATCCTATATCATCCAATATCATCCTATATCATCCAATATCATCCTATATCATCCTATATCATCCTATATCATCCAATATCATCCTATATCATCCTATATCATCTAATATCATCCTATATCATCCTATATCATCCAATATCATCCTATATCATCCAATATCATCTTATATCATCCTATATCATCCAATATCATCCTATATCATCCTATATCATCCTATATCATCCAATATCATCCTATATCATCCTATATCATCCAATATCATCCTAAATCATCCTATATCATCCTATATCATCCAATATCATCCTATATCATCCCATATCATCCCATATCATCCCATATCATCCCATATCATCCTATATCATCCTATATCATCCAATATCATCCTATATCATCCTATATCATCCTATATCATCCAATATCATCCTATATTATCCTATATCATCCAATATCATCCTATATCATCCTATATCATCCTATATCATCCTATATCATCCAATATCATCCTATATCATCCTATATCATCCAATATCATCCTATATCATCCAATATCATCCTATATCATCCTATATCATCCTATATCATCCAATATCATCCTATATCATCCTATATCATCTAATATCATCCTATATCATCCTATATCATCCAATATCATCCTATATCATCCAATATCATCTTATATCATCCTATATCATCCAATATCATCCTATATCATCCTATATCATCCTATATCATCCAATATCATCCTATATCATCCTATATCATCCAATATCATCCTAAATCATCCTATATCATCCTATATCATCCTATATCATCCTATATCATCCAATATCATCCTATATCATCCAATATCATCCTATATCATCCAATATCATCCTATATCATCCTATATCATCCAATAGCATCCTATATCATCCCATATCATCCCATATCATCCCATATCATCCTATATCATCCTATATCATCCAATATCATCCTATATCATCCAATATCATCCTATATCATCCTATATCATCCTATATCATCCTATATCATCCAATATCATCCTATATCATCCTATATCATCCAATATCATCCTATATCATCCTATATCATCCTATATCATCCAATATCATCCTATATCATCCTATATAATCCTATATCATCCAATATCATCCCATATCATCCTATATCATCCGATATCATCAATATCATCCCATATCATCCAATATCATCCTATATCATCCAATATCATCCTATATCATCCTATATCATCCAATATCATCCTATATCATCCTATATCATCCTATATCATAGAAACATAGAAACATATCATCCTATATCATCCTATATCAGCTGCCCAACTGAATTAACTGTCCATATTTCTATGTGCCTTAGAAATGTGTAGCTCTCTTGGGATAAAGTGAATTTTACAAACATTGTCCTTTGGATAACAAGTGATTACTTGTCATTACAATAAATAATGCACATTCATTATAACACAGAAAATACTTGGAAGCCCGTGCACTAGATGTTACCGTATATACCTTGAAAAGGACTCTACCACCTAACCAGTGTTTGCACTGTGCACTTAGAGAATACAGTCTATTTTGAAAATGATCGAACCTTGTGTTAGCAAACTTGCAAGTAAATTAGAAGGAATAAAAGGGGTTTTTAAATATATCATTGGATTGTGAAATGAAGCATTGATGAAAGGTATACCTGATCACAGGGAAAGGTCTTCAATTATACAGAGTTCAGGAATTATAGGTGACAGTCCTCTGTGACAGGAGTGGAAGTTACATATTACTCATTCTAGTAAAGCCCTGGAAGTAAACAATAATTAAATGACTGCTTTCTGGAGTATGAAACAGTCATGACATACAGAGCTCGGGGATTAGGTTATTTAACACTTGATAAGAATCCTCATTATCACGGGGGTCGTTTGATATTCAATACACACATGGTTGTGCACCAAGTCTCCAGTACCCTCAAAATGCCAGGATTTTGCCACTCTATTGCCACTTAATATTCCAGGATATTGCCATTTAATATGCCAGGATATTGCCAATTAATATGCCTGGATATAGCCAATTAATATGCCAGGGTATTGCCATTTAATATGCCAGGATATTGCCATTTAATATTCCAGGATATTGCCAATTAATATGCCAGGATATTGCCAATTAATATGCCAGGGTATTGCCATTTAATATGCCAGGGTATTGCCAATTAATATGCCAGGATATTGCCAATTAATATGCCAGGATATTGCCAATTAATATTCCAGGGTATTGCCATTTAATATGCCAGGATAATGCCAATTAATATGCCAGGGTATTGCCATTTAATATGCCAGGATATTGCCATTTAATATTCCAGGATATTGCCAATTAATATGCCAGGATATTGCCAATTAATATGCCAGGGTATTGCCATTTAATATGCCAGGGTATTGCCAATTAATATGCCAGGATATTGCCAATTAATATGCCAAGATTTTGACCCTCAATATGCCAGGGTATTGCCAATTAATATGCCAGGATTTAGCAAATTAATGTGTCAGGATTATGCCAATTAATATGTCAGGATTATGCCAATTAATATGCCAGGAATTTGCCAATTAATATGCCAGGATTTGACCCTCAATATGCCAGGATTTTACCCCTCAGTATGCTTGTTATGGCACCCTCCTCCCCCCTTCCCCAGCCAGTACTTACCTCCTTGCTGTTGTCTCCCGGTGCAGGTCCGTGGCTGTGAGGGAAGTGTTGTGCGCTTCCCTCCAGCCGCCCGGATCAATAAAGTTTGATGGTGATACATATTATGCAATATTCCCAGTACAGATAAGGGAAAGGGGCCCATTTAGACTAAAGGTCCCCCCCCCCCTTCTTTAGCAGCCGTAACAGAAGTGTAAGTAATTACTAGAGGTGATTGTTGCTAAAACCATGGCTAAACCTTCCAGGGCATTTCAAAAAACATGGCTGCCAGCGTTCATGTCACAGTTATGTGGATTCTTTAGCGCAGGAGACCGATGGGAGCACTTTGCTGCTCATGCTTATGACCATGCTGGCTCATTGAGCTTTAAACAAGATATTTGTATTATTATCAAAGCATCATTTATAATGACAATGACTGATTTGGGATGGGGAAATATTTTGGCAGTCTTCTGTCATTAGACTTGCCCATCTGTAGCTCCATAGAAGGTGCATTTTTAAAAAAGATGCTCTTTTCTTTTTTAAATAGTCGTTAGCCTACATGTTACTTAGCAGATGTTCTAATAACAGAAAGAGAAAACTTTAAGACAAAGGAATTCCAGATGTGGTTTTCTAAAAAAATAAATAAAAAAAAACTATGTAGATTTTTTTTTTCTTTTCTTTTTTTCTTTTTCTTCTTCTTCTTTTTTTTTTAAGTGGGCAAATTATTCATTGCAGCTTGAAATTATTAATCATCAACGCTGGTGATTTCTTAAATAGCTAAGGATTATTTAGAAGTAGTAATCAGTGTATTAAATTAAACATATTTGACACCAATGGTACCCATTTAGAATAACAATGGGACAAGACGGCTACAAAAGAAAGATTCACAAAATGGGAATGTAGTCAATGACAAACATTTCATTTATCCATTTTCTACCGGGGGGGGGGAAAAAATGTATGGCATTGACAGCAGCCTCTTCCATTTGTTTCTTTTTAAATTACTTTTTCTTTACACGTTTTTGAAACAAACATCCATCTGTCTTACGAAACCTTGGTGCAGAATCCATAGGGTCTATTCAATAAAGAGAGAAATGCAGGGAATTGAAATGGGAATTTCAAACTTTAGAGGTTCTACTCAGTATAGAAACATAGAATGTGTCGGCAGATAAGAACCATTTGGTCCATGTAGTCTGCACAATTATCTGAATACTTTTATTAGTCCCCAGTTCCCTATCTTATATCTAGGATAGCCTTATACCTATACCACGCATGCTTAAACTCCTTCACTGTATTAACCTCTACCACTTCTACTGGAAGACTATTCCATACATCTACTACCCTCTCATTAATGTAATACTTTCATTAGTCCGTGGCATTATCTTATATCTAGGATAGCCTTATACCTATCCCACGCATGCTTAAACTCCTTCACTGTATTAACCTCTACCACTTCTACTGGAAGACTATTCCATACATCCACTACTCTCTCAGTAATGTAATACTTTCATTAGTCCGTGGCATTATCTTATATCTAGGATAGCCTTATACCTATCCCACGCATGCTTAAACTCCTTCACTGTATTAACCTCTACCACTTCTACTGGAAGACTATTCCATACATCCACTACCCTCTCAGTAATGTAATACTTTCATTAGTCCCTGGCCTTATCTTATATCTAGGATAGCCTTATACCTATCCCATGCATGCTTAAACTCCTTCACTGTATTAACCTCTACCACTTCTACTGGAAGACTATTCCATACATCCACTACTCTCTCAGTAAAGTAATACTTTCATTAGTCCCTGGCCTTATCTTATATCTAGGATAGCCTTATAACTATTCCACGCATGCTTAAACTCCTTCACTGTATTAACCTCTACCACTTCTACTGGAAGACTATTCCATGCATCCACTACCCTCTCAGTAAAGTAATACTTTCATTAGTCCCTGGCCTTATCTCATATCTAGGATAGCCTTATACCTATCCCACGCATGCTTAAACTCCTTCACTGTATTAAACTCTACCACTTCTACTGGAAGACTATTCCATACATCCACTACCCTCTTAGTAAAGTAATACTTTCTTTGGTCCCTGGCCTTTTCTTATATCTAGGATAGCCTTATACCTATCCCATGCATGATTAAACTCCTTCACTGTATTATCCTCTACCACTTCTACTAGAAGACTATTCCATACATCCACTACCCTCTCAGTAAAGTAATACTATCATTAGTCCCTGGCCTTATCTTAAATCTAGGATAGCCTTATACCTATCCCATGCATGCTTAAACTCATTCACTGTATTAACCTCTACCACTTCTACTGGAAGGCTATTCCATGCATCCACTACCCTCTCAGTAAAGTAATACTTTCAATAGTCCCTGGCCTTATCTTATATCTAGGATAGCCTTATACCTTATCTTATATCTAGGATAGCATGCCTAAACTCCTTCACTGTATTAACCTCTACCACTTCTACTCTAAGACTATTCCATATATACACTACCCTCTCAGTAATGTAATACTTTCATTAGTCCCTGGCCTTATCTTATATCTAGGATAGCCTTATACCTATCCCATGCATGCTTAAACTCCTTCACTGTATTAACCTCTACCACTTCTACTGGAAGACTATTCCATGCATCCACTACCCTCTCAGTAATGTAATACTTTCATTAGTCCCTGGCCTTATCTTATATCTAGGATAGCCTTATACCTATCCCATGCATGCTTAAACTCCTTCACTGTATTAACCTCTACCACTTCTACTGGAAGACTATTCCATGCATCCACTACCCTCTCAGTAATGTAATACTTTCATTAGTCCCTGGCCTTATCTTATATCTAGGATAGCCTTATACCTATCCCATGCATGCTTAAACTCCTTCACTGTATTAACCTCTACCACTTCTACTGGAAGACTATTCCATGCATCCACTACCCTCTCAGTAAAGTAATGCTTCCTGATATTACATTTAAATCGTGGCCCCTCTAATATTAGACTATGTCCTCTAGTTGTGGTAGTTTTTTTCTTTTAAACAGAAACTCGGACCAGATCGGGGCATAAAGCCTTACTGAAGTTCCAATACCTCTGATTTAGGGCTGGCTTTTGGCCACATTCGGACCCCCCTGAACCAAACCGCCATGAAGTTGTCCTCAAATCACCCTTGAAATTGACCCATTTCAGACAGTTCAATTCTCCAGATTTTAGCTGGCGAATTGAACAGAAAAGCATAGAAGAATTAAATTAGACATATTCTAAACATAAAAATAATAATTCTAATATAATAAAGTAATATGTCATAATACTATATTTGCATTAATATAAGCATATTTCGATTTAATACAAATTATTTTAGATTATTTCATGTTAATTGTATTTATTTTAAAGTATTTAAATAATGTCTCATGTTTTTTATTTTTACAGATATTAATTTTATTTTATTTTGGGCCCTTTTAATATTGACTTTGATGGGAGCACTGCGGCTCTTTTTGTAATAACCCTTTCAAAATGCCCCCCGAAATAAGTCAAAGTCCTCTCTTCAAGATCACTACCTGAGTCGACCCTTAGGGCAAAGTAGCAGAGTTAGAAACATGTTCTAATGCTTCTGAATGCTACTTTGGCCTAAAGTTTGAAAATCCCATTTGAAATCCCTGCCATTCTCTCTTTATTGAATAGACCCTGATGTTTCAATATCTTTCCTTTTCTATTCTTCAAGTTGAAAACCATGAGCGGCTAGACAACTTCAACATTTATTTATTTATTTTTTAAACTTTTTTTCCCTCCCCTTCCTATCCGTATACGAATATTATTTATTTATTTCTGGCGAAGGCTGATAAATAATAAATTACAATAAATGTAATAATAACACTGAGGAGGAGGGGGGGGGGGGGGGGGGGGAGAAACCGCCTGACCCTGTACACAAAAAAATTAATGTATTTTTTACGTTTAATTATTAATGTATTTTTTGTGACTCTTGGACAAATGAAATTGTTTGAGAGGCAGCATGTGGGGCCAGCCTTGGACTCGGGTTTAGTTTATTGTCCCTGCTTGATAACGTTTAATAGAAATAATACAACAGTGCCAAAGAATTTTAATTATTTCTGTGATAAAGTTATATGTTCGGCCTTGGAGAAAAAAAAAATACAAAAAAAAAAATAGTGGAGATAATGTTGGGATTCATTATTATTCCCAGTGTGTTTAAACAGATGACACAAAATGCAAACAAAAGCAGATGAAATTTGAAAAGTATTATCAATACAGCAGATAGCAGATGCCCTTTCCAATGAGAACAAGCATATCTTCCATAGCAACTTTATGGATGAGTAGTTTATTCATTTCCATTAGAAGGCTGTTCGTCTCTAAAATATGTAGATGCTATCTAGAAAACCAACCAACCAAACTAGCAGGGTTATTTTGCTTGTTTAGCTAAATTTATTATTACATGTTTGTAGGCCGGGGGAGCGGAGGTGCGGGAGAATATGTGAGTGTATTCTTATTGTGTCGAGGTCTGTTCTTGTGCGTGACCTTTAGTGTGCTTCACACAAAAAAAAAACAAAAAAAAAAAATGGCTCGGATGGAGAGAGAAAAGCGAGATGAATTCATCTAATTTGTATTATAAATCAAAGGCAAGACAATGGCTATCAGGAGGATGCTTTACGTTAAGCACAAGGCACTAATTACTTTATGTGTCCAATTCTGATTTTACCCACTTCTTAAATATTACTATTCATAGTCCCTGTCCCTCTCCGACAAGCCCCCCCCCCCCCCCCCAATCTTTGAACCTCTTATAAATGGAAATGCTTATTCACGAGTTTACAATTTAAATGTATCTACAGTGCAAGCCATTGTGCATTTTATTAGGTCTTCGGGTTGAGCAAAAGGTCAGATGTTACATTATTTGGCAGTGTTGCAGGCGATCCTTAACCCCTGGTGTGCCAGGGCGGTGCGTTTGAAATCTCTGCTACATCACAAGTAATGTCCAAGTAGCAGATTCCAAGCAGAGTGCAGTGAAATGAGTTTATCAAGCATAATGATTGGTTCAAATAAAGCTACTGAGAAGCACTAGCGACTACCGCACCCTGCAGATCGCTGGCACTCCAAATTCATTCTCCAAACATCACTGCATATTACACAACTTTCAAAGTACTTTAAAAAGGCATATTTTAAAATTCACAAAATGCTCACAGTTAGATAAAGTTTTGCTAGGTCCTGCAGCTAATGAGGAACGCCCAGTCCCTCTGGCTGTGAGAAAGCAGCAGGAACCAACATAAAGCAGTCCCATTCATTCGAATGGGAATGCCCATAATCTTCAAGACCATGATCAGTTAGTTCCGTCTTCCCTGTCCCTGATCACATTTCAATGTGATGGGATCAAAGGCCTGCACAGATCTGTGATTTCATCACTATAATTAGTACACACAGTCAGGTACACACAGCAGCAAGCAGGAATGAGTAATGT
This sequence comes from Pelodytes ibericus, assembly GCA_036172795.1. Classification (NCBI taxonomy): domain Eukaryota; kingdom Metazoa; phylum Chordata; class Amphibia; order Anura; family Pelodytidae; genus Pelodytes; species Pelodytes ibericus. The sequence goes on along the minus strand of CM069862.1, from coordinate 205,373,448 downwards.
TTTTAATTGTTTTTTTTTTTTTTTTTTTATAATAACAGAGAGTGTGAATTAAGGCGTACATTACATCAATGGGAAGGTCTTACAGCTTTCTATCTCAAGTCATTAAAAGGGAGAGCTGGAAAAAAGTGCTCAGTGCAGTTCACTACTCCAGACCCCGTGCGGCCGCACTGGCAGTGGAGCAGAGAATGACCACTAGGGGAAGGTTAGAGCAAAAGACAATAGATGTGATATTTATAGAATCCCTGAATCAAATGGCATTGAAAAATAGCCTGTGTGCTACACAGGCAGCAAACTTAAACTCTCATTAAAGTGACTTGTGTTCCCAGGTTGTTACAGGGTTACCTATAGATGGCAGGTATGCCATGGGTTGCAGTAAAAGCATAGCTATCATTTAGGATGGATTTGTTATAATCCCCAGTAAATAAAGGAGCACAAATATATGGAAGGTCACACTGTTTATCCTTAATATAAAGAACATCCTGGCTGAAGTTATCCATCCAACAGACGCTTGGTTAGATCATGTATTTTGGGACTGATGGCTTCGTGAAAAAAAAAAAGAGAGAATTGCAGGGAATTGAGAAGGGAATTTCCCAACTCGTCTACTTAGGTCTTAAGTTTGAAATTCCCTTCTCAATTCCTTGTAAAGCCCTCAGTCTAAATATGCCTGGCATCCCCAAGATCTTGACCATCTTTACAGACACACAAATGTGCACACTGCTAGGGTCACTTATTGGGTTCTAAACATGGTGTCTGCCTATCATGTACAAAACACTCCTGGCAGTCTCTCTCTCAGAGGTGTCTCCGTGGGACCCAGCGCGGTATTTACCGTGAGGCATCCTAGGCGGATGGCAAGGGCAGCAAATTTCAAGCCCCCCAACAGTGAACCCCCCCACAAGAAAAAAAATGCACGTGCAGCCTAATCGCGACGATCAAGCTGCACATGCGTTTTTTTTCTTAGGGGGCGGAGTGATGACAGGTCACATGACCCTACACTCTGATGTCAGATGCAAGCCGGGTCACGTGACCTATCTACACTAACCACAGGGTGCCGAACAGGCAGCATGGTAGTACATCATGCTGCCTGCCACTAGCCACCAGCGATCAGGGTAAGTCCTTGGGTGAGGGGGCATGTAATGGGGGTAATGATGACATGTAATGGGGGTAATGGTGACATGTAATGGGGGTGATGGGGCATGTGATGGGGGTAATAGTGGCATGTAATGGGGGTGATGGAGGCATGTGATGGGGTCATGTAATGGGGTGATGTGGGTTATGGGGCATGTTGTGCGTGTTCAGCGTGGGTGGGGGGGTGCCCGAATTTTGTCTGCCTAGGGCAGCACAAAACCAAGACACACCACTGGTCGAACCCATGACTTTGTTCCTACTTTCCATTGTTTTCTTTGGATTTCTGGACTCACACAAAAGTGAGATGAACGCTATGAATTGTGCAGGGAAGTATAGTTAGTTCAACTCCTCTCAACTCATCTTTCAGTGAATAGACATCTTTGACCTTGGACAAAGAATGTGTCTAACTCTCTCTCCTCTGAAAGCCTTGAGCCCACTAACATACTATCATTGTCTCATGTGTTATACACACAGTACTCAGGATCAGTAATATTACAATAAACTTGTTATTTCAATTAATATCTAATTCTGGTAACAGTTCACTGACCGTGATCTAAACTGTAGAGACTTCAGGCAACTCCAAACCTATCATTTATTTCCAATTTAGCTCTGTTAATACAGTCAGAGTGAATGATCAAGTGCCATCCTTCAATCTGTGCAATGCTTTTTGCTCCTTTTCCAGAATTGTTATTTTTATTATTATTAAATAGCAGAAGCTCATAATCTACTTGGTAAAGACAAGGTCACAAAATCAAATTTAGACTTCATAAAACAGCATCCGTCAGGATCCAGCAAATGTGCACAAAGAAGGAAGAGTGCGAAGGAAACAAAAGACCCTGTAAAATTGTTGTACTTAATTACCAGCTAAACACCCACACGGGCTCTGGTGTTATGGATACTTTTCATTCAGTCGTTTTATCTCTTTTAGAGTTGAGCGGACACCTGGATGTTCGGGTTCGGTGGGTTCGGCCGAACTTCGGAAAAAAGTGCGCTGTAAGCACAGTATTTGACGGTTCTATTTGACTCTCAGATATAAAGTGCACCACAAGACGCAAATGTAATATTTAACACACAAAACTATTAGAATTTTTCAAAGTGCGCTGTAAGCACAGTATTTGACGGTTCTATTTGACTCTCAGATATAATACATGTAATGCTATTGCTATTCTATAAACCGAAATAGAGTCCCCATTCATAAGAATAGGTCAATTGACCTATTCGTATGAATGGGGACTCTATTTCGGTTTATAGAAAGCCAATAGCATTACATACAATGTATATGTATATAATGATATGGACTTTCTGATTGACTGCCCTGCAGCCTTTCAAAATGCTCCATTAAATCGCCGAACCCTGAACTCCAACCCGAACATACAGTAACATAGTAACATAGTAACATAGTAATTTAGGTTGAAAAAAGACACAAGTCCATCAAGTTCAACCCTTCTACCTATCAATTCAGCGTTTTGATCCAAAAGAAGGCAAAAAAAACCCTAAGGAAGCTTTTTCGAATGTTGCCTCCTAGGGGCAAAAAAATTCCTTCTTGACTCCAAAAGGGCAATCAGATTTCTCCTTGGATCAAAAAGCTCTATTATTAATGCTCATTCTATTATTAATACCCCTGTATGTTCTGCTTTTCTAAAAAAAACATCCAGACCATTTTTAAATGCATCTATTGTGGTTGATAGCACTACCTCTCTTGGCAGTGAGTTCCATAACTTTATTGTCCTTACCGTAAAGAATCCCTTCCTTTGCTGCCTATGAAATCTTTGCTCTTCCAGTCTCAGGGGGTGACCTCTTGTTCTTTGTACATTTCTATTAATGAACAGGTCCCTGGAGAGCTCCTTATATTGGCCCTGCACATATATATATAATGTTATCATATCCCCTCTAAGATGCCTTTTTTCTACAGTAAATAAATGCAAATTTTTAAGTCTCTCTTCATAACTAAGATCCTCCAAACCCCTTATTAATTTTGAAGCTCTCCTTTGCACTTTTTCTAGTTCCTTAATATCCTTTTTAAGGACTGGTGCCCAGAATTGTACTGCATATTCAAGGTGAGGTCTTACCATTGATTTGTAAAGAGGCAAGATGATATCCTCCTCCCGTGAATCTATACCTCGTTTTATACATGCCAATATCAGTGAAATGTCCGTGTTCGGGTCTGGGGTCCAAAAACCGTAATGTTCGGTACGAACCCGAACAGTGTGGTTCGGGTTCGCTTAACACTAATCTCTTTGTATCTGGAGTAAGCTCATAACATTTTAACAAGCCAATCCTTTTAGAGACCAGACTGCCACGTAGGAACAGTGGGTAAGAACAGTGGCACAACAGTAATGTAACAGTAGGACAGTTTAGGTTATGCAATGGAAATAGTCTGGTCGGTCTCAAAGATGAGTGGTTTGTTTGCCTTGGTACCCAAGGTCTGCTGGCCTAATAATTGTCCATCCCAGGTTGCTCTAGCGTGATGCCTTGCAACCTGGGAGAGCAGGGGTATGCCCCAACAGCAGAGCAGAAATGCGAGACGGAGTTAGGCTATCATGAGAATCAGGGGGGGGGGGGGGGGCTTTACACCCTGAAGTGTAAGGGGAAAATGTTTCTCTCTTTGGATGGCACACTTGATGGAGGATGGGGAGGATGTTCGACCTCTGGTGCCACACTGTAGTGGGGTGCTCCCATTCTCCCTAGTGTCTAAGGGGGAAGCTAGAAGATGTCTGTCACATGACCTCCCAGCGTGCCGACTCGGAGGAACCGGTGGAAGTTTAATCCGGAATAAGAGGATGTCTGTATTTATCGCATAGCACACAGACTTCTTCCGTCTGCTTTCTCTAGGCACTAGGGAGACTCGGGGACAGAGATGGCACTAACAAGCTGTTTTGGGACATGCATAGTGCTGGCAAGCTGTTTGGGGGACATAAATGGTGCTGTCATGCTGTTTGGGGACTAATATGTTTGGGACAGAGATGGCACTGACAAGCTGCTTGGGGACTAATCTGTTTGGGGACCGAGATGGCACTGACAAGCTGTTTGGGGACAGAGATGGCACTGACAAGCTGTTTGGGGACAAAGAAGCACGGTTTTTACATTTAAAAATTAGGGTAGGGAGCATGCCAAACATAAAATCTGACCCCGGATACTTTAGGTGCGCTCCAGGATGGAAAGATCTTTAAGTTATCACTGCTCAGTATCGCTGTGCTCTCCAGGAAACTGAAATTGTGAATATATATTGTACCAGAACATTTAATGGCTTGCACAGCGCCTGGATGGACATTGGAGGTATGATGCCCAGCGTGTCCATGTATAGTGTTCCTCTTATTTCTTGGGTACAATATACACAAAGGGGTTATCTGTAAGAAATTATGCGTGCTGACCCATTCTCTGCACAACCAAAGAAAGCAAATCCATATCACAAAAACAACAGGCGCATCCCAATCATAGACGTTTAAATAAAGACAGGGTCTGAGGAGCACCAGCAGGAGTGCTTCACCTTAATGCTCCACAGTTATTGACTTGAATGGTACTTAAGGCAAGCCGGGGCAGTGATCCCTCACCTGTGTCCAGCGTTAAATCTGTCCCCTGCACTCATTGGCTTGGATGCATGGTGCAATCTGGCGGAATTAATAGTAAACATTGAGCTTTCCCTGTGCAAAGTGAACCCTTTCCCTGGGTTATATATATATGACGTGTTTGGGATGGCTAAAGCAATCCTACGGCGTGGATTTCTGTTTTTAATCAATCACACTAATTAGCCGGTAACTCAGTGCTACAGTTTGCCGTTATGTGTCTCCATTAGGCCCAGTTATCGGGATTATCTATAGCATTTCGTATGACACTCGTAGAGGGCTCCGGCACCTAAACAATGTTTATACTGGGACTGCAGAAAAGGTAAAAGAAAATATTAAGAAATAACCTATAATAGAATCGTAAGTAACTTATAGATTAAAGGATCTACTCAATGAAGAGATGGGAATTCCAAACTTAAAGCCAAACTAGCTGAGTTCGAAATGTTCTCCCACTCAAGCTGCATTGGTCTAAAGTATAACATTCCCATCTCAGGTCCCTGCAATTCTCTCTGTAATACGTAGACCCTTAAGAGTAAAATGTGCTGTGTCTGTTGTGTCTCCAGTTCACAGGGGAGGGCTGGCACGAGGAACAGAGGGACACTTGTCCTCCAGGGCTGCCATCTCCTCAATGGGCTGGGGCTGCAACACTTCTTACTTCTAAATGTCCGAGCAGCTACACGGCCAACTGCAGCCCCTCAGCTGCTGCAGAACTACAACCCCCCTAATTCCTCACCAGATTTCTAGAATGACAGGGAATTATGGTAGGTGTAGTCTAGAAGCAGCTGGAGGGCCACAGATGGAGGTCTAGACCCCCCAGTGTGTCTGTCAATCAATCTCTGTACCTTATCTGTCAGTATATCTGTCTATCAATCTCTGCACCTTATCTGTCAGTATATCTGTCTATCAGTCTCTGTACCTTATCTGTCAGTATATCTGTCTATCAGTCTCTGTACCTTATCTGTCAGTATATCTGTCTATCAGTCTCTGTACCTTATCTGTCAGTATATCTGTCTATCAATCTCTGTACCTTATCTGTCAGTATATCTGTCTATCAGTCTCTGTACCTTATCTGTCAGTATATCTGTCTATCAATCTCTGTACCTTATCTGTCAGTATATCTGTCTATCAGTCTCTGTACCTTATCTGTCAGTATATCTGTCTATCAATCTCTGTACCTTATCTGTCAGTATATCTTTCTATCAGTCTCTGTACCTTATCTGTCAGTATATCTGTCTATCAGTCTCTGTACCTTATCTGTCAGTATATCTGTCTATCAGTCTCTGTACTTTATCTGTCAGTATATCTGTCTATCAATCTCTGTACCTTATCTGTCAGTATATCTGTCAACCAGTCTCAGTACCTTATCTGTCAGTATATCTGTCTATCAGTCCTGTACCTTATCTGTCAGTATATCTGTCTATCAATCTCTGTACCTTATCTGTCAGTATATCTGTCTACCAATCTCTGTACCTTATCTGTCAGTATATCTGTCTACCAATCTCTGTACCTTATCTGTCAGTATATCTGTCTATCAATCTCTGCACCTTATCTGTCAGTATATCTGTATATCAATCTCTGCACCTTATCTGTCAGTATATCTGTCTATCAATCTCTGTACCTTATCTGTCAGTATATCTGTCTATCAATCTCTGTACCTTATCTGTCAGTATATCTGTCTATCAGTCTCTGTACCTTATCTGTCAGTATATCTGTCTATCAATCTCTGTACCTTATCTGTCAGTATATCTGTCTATCAATCTCTGTATTGTATCTGTCAGTATATCTGTCTATCAATCTCGGTACCTTATCTGTCAGTATATCTGTCTATCAATCTCGGTACCTTATCTGTCAGTATATCTGTCTATCAATCTCGGTACCTTATCTGTCAGTATATCTGTCTATCAATCTCTGTACCTTATCTGTCAGTATATCTGTCTATCAATCTCTGTACCTTATCTGTCAGTATATCTGTCTATCAGTCTCTGTACCTTATCTGTCAGTATATCTGTCTATCAGTCTCTGTACCTTATCTGTCAGTATATCTGTCTATCAGTCTCTGTACCTTATCTGTCAGTATATCTGTCTGTCAATCTCTGTACCTTATCTGTCAGGATATCTGTCTATCAATCTCTGTACCTTATCTGTCAGTATATCTGTCTATCAATCTCTGTACCTTATCTGTCAGTATATCTGTCTATCAATCTCTGTATTGTATCTGTCAGTATATCTGTCTATCAGACTCTGTACCTTATCTGTCAGTATATCTGTCTATCAATCTCGGTACCTTATCTGTCAGTATATCTGTCTATCAATCTCGGTACCTTATCTGTCAGTATATCTGTCTATCAATCTCGGTACCTTATCTGTCAGTATATCTGTCTATCAATCTCTGTACCTTATCTGTCAGTATATCTGTCTATCAATCTCTGTACCTTATCTGTCAGTATATCTGTCTATCAGTCTCTGTACCTTATCTGTCAGTATATCTGTCTATCAGTCTCTGTACCTTATCTGTCAGTATATCTGTCTATCAGTGTCTGTACCTTATCTGTCAGTATATCTGTCTATCAATCTCTGCACATTATCTGTCAGTATATCTGTCTATCAATCTCTGTACCTTATCTGTCAGTATATCTGTCTATCAGTCTCTGTATCTTATCTGTCAGTATATCTGTATATCAGTCTCTGCACCTTATCTGTCAGTATATCTGTCTATCAATCTCTGTGCCTTATTTGTCAGTATATCTGTCTATCAATCTCTGTACCTTATCTGTCAGTATATCTGTCTATCAATCTCTGTACCTTATCTGTCAGTATATCTGTCTATCAATCTCTGTACCTTATCTGTCAGTATATCTGTCTATTAGTCTCTGCATCTTATCTGTCAGTATATCTGTCTATCAGTCTCTGCACCTTATCTGTCAGTATATCTGTCTATCAATCTCTGTACCTTATCTGTCAGTATATCTGTCTATCATTCTCTGTATCTTATCTGTCAGTATATCTGTCTATCAGTCTCTGTATCTTATCTGTCAGTATATCTGTCTATCAGTCTCTGTATCTTATCTGTCAGTATATCTGTCTATCAATCTCTGTGCCTTATTTGTCAGTATATCTGTCTATCAGTCTCTGTACCTTATCTGTCAGTATATCTGTCTACCAATCTCTGTACCTTATCTGTCAGTATATCTGTCTACCAATCTCTGTACCTTATCTGTCAGTATATCTGTCTATCAATCTCTGCACCTTATCTGTCAGTATATCTGTATATCAATCTCTGCACCTTATCTGTCAGTATATCTGTCTATCAATCTCTGTACCTTATCTGTCAGTATATCTGTCTATCAATCTCTGTACCTTATCTGTCAGTATATCTGTCTATCAGTCTCTGTACCTTATCTGTCAGTATATCTGTCTATCAATCTCTGTACCTTATCTGTCAGTATATCTGTCTATCAATCTCTGTATTGTATCTGTCAGTATATATGTCTATCAATCTCGGTACCTTATCTGTCAGTATATCTGTCTATCAATCTCGGTACCTTATCTGTCAGTATATCTGTCTATCAATCTCGGTACCTTATCTGTCAGTATATCTGTCTATCAATCTCTGTACCTTATCTGTCAGTATATCTGTCTATCAATCTCTGTACCTTATCTATCAGTATATCTGTCTATCAGTCTCTGTACCTTATCTGTCAGTATATCTGTCTATCAGTCTCTGTACCTTATCTGTCAGTATATCTGTCTATCAGTGTCTGTACCTTATCTGTCAGTATATCTGTCTATCAATCTCTGCACCTTATCTGTCAGTATATCTGTCTATCAATCTCTGTACCTTATCTGTCAGTATATCTGTCTATCAGTCTCTGTACCTTATCTGTCAGTATATCTGTCTATCAATCTCTGCACCTTATCTGTCAGTATATCTGTCTATCAATCTCTGTACCTTATCTGTCAGTATATCTGTCTATCAATCTCTGTACCTTATCTGTCAGTATATCTGTCTATCAGTCTCTGTACCTTATCTGTCAGTATATCTGTCTACCAATCTCTGTACCTTATCTGTCAGTATATCTGTCTATCAATCTCTGCACCTTATCTGTCAGTATATCTGTATATCAATCTCTGCACCTTATCTGTCAGTATATCTGTCTATCAATCTCTGTACCTTATCTGTCAGTATATCTGTCTATCAATCTCTGTACCTTATCTGTCAGTATATCTGTCTATCAGTCTCTGTACCTTATCTGTCAGTATATCTGTCTATCAATCTCTGTACCTTATCTGTCAGTATATCTGTCTATCAATCTCTGTATTGTATCTGTCAGTATATCTGTCTATCAATCTCGGTACCTTATCTGTCAGTATATCTGTCTATCAATCTCGGTACCTTATCTGTCAGTATATCTGTCTATCAATCTCGGTACCTTATCTGTCAGTATATCTGTCTATCAATCTCTGTACCTTATCTGTCAGTATATCTGTCTATCAATCTCTGTACCTTATCTGTCAGTATATCTGTCTATCAGTCTCTGTACCTTATCTGTCAGTATATCTGTCTATCAGTCTCTGTACCTTATCTGTCAGTATATCTGTCTATCAGTGTCTGTACCTTATCTGTCAGTATATCTGTCTATCAATCTCTGCACCTTATCTGTCAGTATATCTGTCTATCAATCTCTGTACCTTATCTGTCAGTATATCTGTCTATCAGTCTCTGTACCTTATCTGTCAGTATATCTGTCTATCAATCTCTGCACCTTATCTGTCAGTATATCTGTCTATCAATCTCTGTACCTTATCTGTCAGTATATCTGTCTATCAATCTCTGTACCTTATCTGTCAGTATATCTGTCTATCAGTCTCTGTACCTTATCTGTCAGTATATCTGTCTATCAGTCTCTGTACCTTATCTGTCAGTATATCTGTCTATCAATCTCTGTATCTTATCTGTCAGTATATCTGTCTATCAATCTCTGTATCTTATCTGTCAGTATATCTGTCTATCAGTCTCTGTATCTTATCTCTCAGTATATCTGTCTATCAATCTATGTACCTTATCTGTCAGTATATCTGTCTATCAATCTATGTACCTTATCTGTCAGTATATCTGTCTATCAGTCTCTGTACCTTATCTGTCAGTATATCTGTCTATCAGTCTCTGTACCTTATCTGTCAATATATCTGTCTATCAATCTCTGTACCTTATCTGTCAGTATATCTGTCTATCAGTCTCTGTACCTTATCTGTCAGTATATCTGTCTATCAGTCTCTGTACCTTATCTGTCAATATATCTGTCTATCAATCTCTGTACCTTATCTGTCAGTATATCTGTCTATCAATCTCTGTATCTTATCGTCAGTATATCTGTCTATCAATCTCTGTACCTTATCTGTCAGTATATCTGTCTATCAGTGTCTGTACCTTATCTGTCAGTATATCTGTCTATCAATCTCTGCACCTTATCTGTCAGTATATCTGTCTATCAATCTCTGTACCTTATCTGTCAGTATATCTGTCTATCAATCGCTGTACCTTATATGTCAGTATATCTGTCTATCAGTCTCTGTACCTTATCTGTCAGTATATCTGTCTATCAATCTCTGCACCTTATCTGTCAGTATATCTGTCTATCAATCTCTGTACCTTATCTGTCAGTATATCTGTCTATCAATCTCTGTACCTTATCTGTCAGTATATCTTTCTATCAGTCTCTGTACCTTATCTGTCAGTATATCTTTCTATCAGTCTCTGTACCTTATCTGTCAGTATATCTGTCTATCAGTCTCTGTACCTTATCTGTCAGTATATCTGTCTATCAATCTCTGTATCTTATCTGTCAGTATATCTGTCTATCAGTCTCTGTACCTTATCTGTCAGTATATCTGTCTATCAGTCTCTGTACCTTATCTGTCAGTATATCTATCAGTCTCTGTACCTTATCTGTCAGTATATCTGTCTATCAATCTGTGTACCTTATCTGTCAGTATATGTGTCTATCAATCTCTGTACCTTATCTGTCAGTATATCTGTCTATCAATCTCTGCACCTTATCTGTCAGTATATCTGTCTATCAATCTCTGTACCTTATCTGTCAGTATATCTGTCTATCAGTCTCTGTACCTTATCTGTCAGTATATCTATCTATCAATCTCTGTACCTTATCTGTCAGTATATCTGTCTATCAGTGTCTGTACCTTATCTGTCAGAATATCTGTCTATCAATCTCTGCACCTTATCTGTCAGTATATCTGTCTATCAATCTCTGTACCTTATCTGTCAGTATATCTGTCTATCAGTCTCTGTACCTTATCTGTCAGTATATCTGTCTATCAATCTCTGCACCTTATCTGTCAGTATATCTGTCTATCAATCTCTGTACCTTATCTGTCAGTATATCTGTCTATCAAACTCTGTACCTTATCTGTCAGTATATCTTTCTATCAGTCTCTGTACCTTATCTGTCAGTATATCTGTCTATCAGTCTCTGTACCTTTTCTGTCAGTATATCTGTCTATCAATCTCTGTATCTTATCTGTCAGTATATCTGTCTATCAGTCTCTGTACCTTATCTGTCAGTATATCTGTCTATCAGTCTCTGTACCTTATCTGTCAGTATATCTATCAGTCTCTGTACCTTATCTGTCAGTATATCTGTCTATCAATCTGTGTACCTTATCTGTCAGTATATGTGTCTATCAATCTCTGTACCTTATCTGTCAGTATATCTGTCTATCAATCTCTGCACCTTATCTGTCAGTATATCTGTCTATCAATCTCTGTACCTTATCTGTCAGTATTTCTGTCTATCAGTCTCTGTACCTTATCTGTCAGTATATCTATCTATCAATCTCTGTACCTTATCTGTCAGTATATCTGTCTATCAGTGTCTGTACCTTATCTGTCAGTATATCTGTCTATCAATCTCTGCACCTTATCTGTCAGTATATCTGCCTATCAATCTCTGTACCTTATCTGTCAGTATATCTGTCTATCAGTCTCTGTACCTTATCTGTCAGTATATCTGTCTATCAATCTCTGCACCTTATCTGTCAGTATATCTGTCTATCAATCTCTGTACCTTATCTGTCAGTATATCTGTCTATCAATCTCTGTACCTTATCTGTCAGTATATCTGTCTATCAGTCTCTGTACCTTATCTGTCAGTATATCTGTCTATCAGTCTCTGTACCTTATCTGTCAGTATATCTGTCTATCAATCTCTGTATCTTATCTGTCAGTATATCTGTCTATCAGTCTATGTATCTTATCTGTCAGTATATCTGTCTATCAATCTATGTACCTTATCTGTCAGTATATCTGTCTATCAGTCTCTGTACCTTATCTGTCAGTATATCTGTCTATCAGTCTCTGTACCTTATCTGTCAGTATATCTGTCTATCAATCTCTGTACCTTATCTGTCAGTATATCTGTCTATCAGTCTATGTACCTTATCTGTCAGTATATCTGTCTATCAGTCTCTGTACCTTATCTGTCAGTATATCTGTCTATCAATCTCTGTATCTTATCTGTCAGTATATCTGTCTATCAATCTCTGTACCTTATCTGTCAGTATATCTGTCTATCAGTGTCTGTACCTTATCTGTCAGTATATCTGTCTATCAATCTCTGCACCTTATCTGTCAGTATATCTGTCTATCAATCTCTGTACCTTATCTGTCAGTATATCTGTCTATCAATCTCTGTACCTTATCTGTCAGTATATCTGTCTATCAATCTCTGCACCTTATCTGTCAGTATATCTGTCTATCAATCTCTGTACCTTATCTGTCAGTATATCTGTCTATCAGTCTCTGTACCTTATCTGTCAGTATATCTGTCTATCAATCTCTGTATCTTATCTGTCAGTATATCTGTCTATCAATCTCTGTACCTTATCTGTCAGTATATCTGTCTATCAGTGTCTGTACCTTATCTGTCAGTATATCTGTCTATCAATCTCTGCACCTTATCTGTCAGTATATCTGTCTATCAATCTCTGTACCTTATCTGTCAGTATATCTGTCTATCAGTCTCTGTACCTTATCTGTCAGTATATCTGTCTATCAATCTCTGCACCTTATCTGTCAGTATATCTGTCTATCAATCTCTGTACCTTATATGTCAGTATATCTGTCTATCAGTCTCTGTACCTTATCTGTCAGTATATCTTTCTATCAGTCTCTGTACCTTATCTGTCAGTATATCTGTCTATCAGTCTCTGTACCTTATCTGTCAGTATATCTGTCTATCAATCTCTGTATCTTATCTGTCAGTATATCTGTCTATCAGTCTCTGTACCTTATCTGTCAGTATATCTGTCTATCAGTCTCTGTACCTTATCTGTCAGTATATCTGTCTATCAGTCTCTGTACCTTATCTGTCAGTATATCTGTCTATCAATCTGTGTACCTTATCTGTCAGTATATGTGTCTATCATTCTCTGTACCTTATCTGTCAGTATATCTGTCTATCAATCTCTGTACCTTATCTGTCAGTATATCTGTCTATCAATCTCTGTACCTTATCTGTCAGTATATCTGTCTATCAGTCTATCTACCTTATCTGTCAGTATATCTGTCTATCAGTCTCTGTACCTTATCTGTCAGTATATCTGTCTATCAGTCTCTGTACCTTATCTGTCAGTATATCTGTCTATCAATCTCTGTACCTTATCTGTCAGTATATCTGTCTATCAGTCTCTGTACCTTATCTGTCAGTATATCTGTCTATCAATCTCTGTATCTTATCTGTCAGTATATCTGTCTATCAGTCTCTGTACCTTATCTGTCAGTATATCTGTCTATCAGTCTCTGTACCTTATCTGTCAGTATATCTGTCTATCAATCTCTGTATCTTATCTGTCAGTATATCTGTCTATCAGTCTCTGTACCTTATCTGTCAGTATATCTGTCTATCAATCTCTGTACCTTATCTGTCAGTATATCTGTCTATCAGTCTCTGTACCTTATCTGTCAGTATATCTGTCTATCAGTCTCTGTACCTTATCTGTCAGTATATCTGTCTATCAATCTCAGTACCTTATCTGTCAGTATTTCTGTCTATCAGTCTCTGTACCTTATCTGTCAGTATATCTGTCTATCAATCTCTGTACCTTATCTGTCAGTATATCTGTCTATCAATCTCTGTATCTTATCTGTCAGTATATCTGTCTATCAATCTCTGTACCTTATCTGTCAGTATATCTGTCTATCAGTCTCTGTACCTTATCTGTTAGTATATCTGTCTATCAATCTCTGTACCTTATCTGTCAGTATATCTGTCTATCAGTCTCTGTACCTTATCTGTCAGTATATCTGTCTATCAATCTCTGTACCTTATCTGTCAGTATATCTGTCTATCAGTCTCTGTACCTTATCTGTCAGTATATCTGTCTATCAATCTCTGTATCTTATCTGTCAGTATATCTTTCTATCAGTCTCTGTACCTTATCTGTCAGTATATCTTTCTATCAGTCTCTGTACCTTATCTGTCAGTATATCTGTCTATCAGTCTCTGTACCTTATCTGTCAGTATATCTGTCTATCAATCTCTGTATCTTATCTGTCAGTATATCTGTCTATCAATCTCGGTACCTTATCTGTCAGTATATCTGTCTATCAATCTCTGTACCTTATCTGTCAGTATATATGTCTATCAATCTCTGTATCTTATCTGTCAGTATATCTGTCTATCAATCTCTGTACCTTATCTGTCAGTATATCTGTCTATCAGTCTCTGTACCTTATCTGTCAGTATATCTGTCTATCAATCTCAGTACCTTATCTGTCAGTAATCTGTATATCAATCTCTGTACATTATATGTCAGTATATCTGTCTATCAATCTCTGTACCTTATCTGTCAGTATATCTGTCTATCAGTCTCTGTACCTTATCTGTCAGTATATCTGTCTATCAGTCTGAGCCCCCTGTCTGTCACTAGATCTGTCCGTCTATCAGTCATTTCATGACATCACTCTGTGGCTTGATATGCAAATTACATATTTCCCATTACAGCAACTCATTTGCATATCTAGCCACATTTGCTTATATAGTTTGCTTGCTCGCTGGTTGCTTACAGAAGCCAGACTGACATGTTCTTAGAGTGAAGCAGACAGACTCACCTTTCTGTCTTGCTTATTTAACCATGAACTTTGGGCAGCCTTGATATACAGTTGGATGACCTTTTTACTTCCCCTTTATCACCTGCAATCTACAGCTTGTGACCTTGAAAAGACTCATTTACAATCTTGTTCATTTGCCACTAGCTATAAAGCAAGTATCGTTCAACACAAACATGACCTCACAATGATATTACGTGATGCAGTATTTATTCAGCTATGGAGATTGCACTGCAAGAGTGTAGGCATTTTAATCAGAAATGCTTTACTTAAAGAACATAAATAAAGCACCTTACTAAACTCTATTTTATGCGTATAGCTCTATCAGGGGTGGACATGATGTTTAGAATCTTTGCTCTGTATAGCTCTAGCAGGAGGCGGACATGTTGTTTAGAATCTTTGCTCTGTATAGCTCTATCAGGGGGCGGACATGATGTTTAGAATCTTTGCTCTGTATAGCTCTATCAGGGGCAGACATGTTGTTTAGAATCTTTGCTCTGTATAGCTCTATCAGGGGCAGACATGTTGTTTAGAATCTTTGCTCTGTATGGCTCTTTCAGGGGGCAAACATGATGTTTAGAATATTTGCTCTGTATAGCTCTATCAGGGGGGGGACATGATGTTTAGAATCTTTGCTCTGTATAGCTCTATCATGGGTCGACATGCTGTTTAGACTCTTTGCTCTGTATAGCTCTATAACTGGATGGATATGTTGTTTAGAATCTTTGCTCTGTATAGCTCTATCAGTGGGTGGACATGTTCTTTAGAATCTTTGCTCTGTATAGCTCTTTCAGGGGATGGACATGTTGTTTAGAATCTTTGCTCTGTATGGCTCTATCAGGGGGTGGACATGTTGTTTGGAATCTTTGCTCTGTATCACTCTATCAAGGGGTGGATATGTTGCTTAGAATCTTTTCCCTGTATAGCTCTATCAGGGGCAGACATGGTGTTCAGGATCTTTGCTCTGTAAAGCTCTATCAGGGGGAGGAAATGTTGTTTACAATCTTTGCTCTGTGCAGCTCTATGAGGGGGTGGAAATGTTGTTTAGAATCTTTGCTCTGTATAACGCTATCGGGGTGGACATGTTGTTTATAGTCTTTGCTCTATATAGCTCTATCGGGGGGCAGGCATGTTGTTTAGAATCTTTTCTCTGTAAAGCTCTATCAGGGGGAGGACATGTTGTTTAGAATCTTTGCTCTGTAAAGCTCTATCAGGAGGAGGACATGTTGTTTAGAATCTTTGCTCTCTATAGCTCTATCAGGAGGCGGACATGTTGTTTAGAATCTTTGCTCAGTATAGCTCTATCTGGGGGCAGACATGTTGTTTAGAATCTTTACTCTAATAGCTCTATTAGGGGACGGACATGTTGTTTAGAATCTTTGCTCTGTACGGCTCTATCAGGGGGAGACATGTTGTTTAGAATCTATGCTCTTAATTACTCTATCAGGGGGCAGACATGTTTTTTAGAATCTTTGCTCTGTATAGCTCTCTCAGGGGTTGAACATGTTGTTTAGAATCTTTGCTCTGTGTAGCTCTATCAGGGGCAGACATGGTGTTCAGGATCTTTGCTCTGTAAAGTTCTATCAGGGGGAGGAAATGTTGTTTAGAATCTTTGCTCTGTATAGCTCTATCAGGGGGCGGACTTGTTGTTTAGAAACATAGACTGTGTCGGCAGATAAGAACCATTCGGTCCATCTTGTCTGCCCAATTTTTTTTTCTAGGATAGCCTTGTGTCAATCCCACGCATGCTTAAAATCCTTGCTCTGTATAGCTCTATCAGGGGACAAAAGGACAACGGGGGACAGTTACCTTAGCATTTAGACTGTGGGCTTTATTCATAGTTAAATGGAAGTACCATGTTAGCTGTGCGAATACAGGAATAAAGTAGAGTTAGAATGGTATCATTTATTGGTTGATTGAGAGTTGGATTGCAAGCTTCTCGACCAAGCTGCTAGGACCCCAGACATTAATACATCTAAAAACAGCAGATCTAAATAACAAAGCACAGTTCACAGCTTTAAAATAAAGGCAAAACAAATACGGGGTATGTAAAAGGATTTTCTCGCCAGTAAATGAGCTATTTTAGTGCATATTAGACCAGACCCCTCCCTAGCTAAGGGGACATCAAATCATTTGACACATGCTGGATCCATGAAAGTGTCATATATTAATGCAGTTCTACAAATAACATGACAAAGATATGGAGAATTAACGCACCCTCCCCCAAGAAAAGACACGGACAACAAACTGGATATAAAGGTCACAGTATTTATTGAGAAATACTGCAACAAAGATTTTATATTTATATCAGTAACTTAAAACTTGAACGCATACTAAAGAACGTATAAAAACGTTGTGCACGATAGCCGCCTGATATTCACTCCCCAGGGACCAGCCCATGAGGAGCCCGTGCAGCTAGCTACCAGAGCTACTGCCTCCTGGGTTGGCCATACCCAAGACAGCCATCCCCCTGCACTGACGCCAGACCTCGGGTACCCCCTGCCAACATGGCACCTGACATAGACAAAACAAAGAGGGATGGGTGGGAGGGAACTGATTTCTTTAATGTAGAAAAGAGGCTGGGCAAAACCTCTCCCAGGGTTTATAAAGGTTCTGCCCAGCCCCCACGGGGGGAGGAACGGCCGCCCATGAAGGGCAATTACTGGCCGAGGGCCTCTGACTGACAGACTTGTGATGAGGCTGGATCACCAACCTGTTGTCATGCTGCCCTTTCATATATGTTAATATTACAGGACATTTCTTAACTGCAGTAATCCAGTGTTTGTAAAAAGATTATTAATTTGTAAGATTATACCGGGTAATACATTCACTGTCTCTATTAAGGCCAGTGATTAAGGCATTAAACCAGCATATCAGTTTGACCTCCCATATTTTTCTCTGAATTTATCTATTTGATCTCTACTAGAATGGCTAATATTCTTTTAAATACCCCTGTGGTTTTTCTTTGCCTTTTTTTTCCCGAAAGCTGTGAACTGTGCTTTTCCGTTAGAATATATTATTTTATCTTCATTAATGCCCAAAACCTAACAACCTGGTCTTGAAAGCTTGCAATCAAACTCTCAGCCGGCCAGTGAATGATATTGTTTTATCTCTACATGTTTCTGGCTTTTTTTTTTCATAAAGAGGGAATTGACAAGAGAATTTCAAGCTTAAAAAGCCACACATTTGTTTTCCACTTGTGATTCTAATATAGGACCATATGTGAAAAAAACTGTGACTAGTATGAGGATAAACTGGCAGGTAGTTAAAGTATAATTTATAGCTTGTTTAAGGCATGTATAGCTTGGAGGAAAGACGTAACAGGGGGGATATGATAGAAACATTTAAATACATAAAGGGAATCAACACAGTAAAGGAAGAGAGTATATTTAAAAGAAGAAAAACTACCACAACTAGAGGACATAGTCTTAAATTAGAGGGGCAACAATTTAAAAGTAATATCAGGAAGTATTACTTTACAGAGAGGGTAGTGGATGGATGGAATAGCCTGCCAGCAGAAGTGGTAGAGGTAAACACAGTCAAGGAGTTTAAGCATGCGTGGGATAGACACAAAGCTATCCTAGCTATAAGACCGGGAACGGGGGACTAATAAAAGTACTCCAAAAAAAATTGGGTAGACTAGATGGAACGAATGGTTCTTATCTGCCGACACATTCTATGTTTCTATGTTTCTAATTGTATTAGCGCATACTGAAAATCAATAATTTTCAATATTTGATATGACCGTAGAGTTGCTAGCCAGACAAGATATTACTGGCAGGCTGGTGAATAAATTGGCTTAAGACCATAGCATGGCCCGTATTTTATTTTTGTATTAATCCAGCATTTGGTGCGTGAAGGTATATTCATCTATATGGCAACTGTACGTTAAGATATAACAAAGAGACAAAAAAATGATTCATCTCCATGTTGAATAATATATTCTTTACTGGTATAAACTCATTACACTGTTTTACTAAACTTTAATAAATGATCACATCAAACCAGTTGGTGATGGTGGATTTTTGGTTTATACTGTATATATATATAAATATCCCTTCCATTGGATTAAATCCTAGTGGCAGACATGTCTCTTCTGAATTGCAAACAAAAGACAGAATTGCATGGGAGTTTCGCATCCGGTAAGAAAAAGACTAAACCAGTTTGCTCAAGAGCTTGTCAAACACTTTGAATTTCTATTTTCTGTATTTATCGACGTTCTGGAAACATTCGAGAACGAGTGTGTACTTTCCTGCGCTCTGTCTGTTCGAACAAGCAAGCCGACTCGAGAAATGTATACCGGCGCTTTGAATCCTCTCCGCTGTTAACCTTACCCTCGGGTTGTCTTTGAAGAGACTCCTGTGAGAACAGCTCTATATTTCCTTTCAGATATCCCACCCATGGGGTTTTTCATGTATATATCGTTTGTTGACGATTTGTGTACATTAAAAATGTCTATTCCAGGTATTAATTTCGATAAGTACTGTAATTTTCTTTTACTAATATTTGTCTGAGTTCCCCTTCTACCCCAAAAAAAAAAAAAACGAAGAAAAAAGAATATATTTGTTACCACTTTGTAAAGGTTGATAATTACTCCCTTGTGTAATGACTAGGTTCTTTATTCCATTTAACCTTAGAGGTGACTGCATGCTGGAGTAGTTAGTGAATGTCTTTAGTACGGCTGGGTCACTTAATTCCCATGTTAATTTTATAGTCGCGAGTGAATTGGCCTCTCTGCGGGTTGGCAGTTACACCAAGGATATCCTAGAATGGAGAAGGAAAAGATCTTAATTCAGTGAAACTCCGCAAAAGGAGCCAGTTAAAACACAGTCTCAGGATAGCCTAGAGCTGCTGGTTATAAATCTCTTTATTGGTTGGATGTGACTGCTGTGCTTTAATTGTAGGAATACACGAGGGGTAAGGGGGTCCGGATATAAAAAGGCAAAGGCTGTTTATAACACACAGTGGGGTAGATTCAATGACCCCCCCCCCTCCCCCCCGCTCCCTCCCCCCCCCCCCGCTATTCATCGCAATCTTGACTTATAAACTACCGCACGCTATTCTATTCACCATATAGCGTGCGATCCAACTGCGTAGATATCCAGTGCGCTGGAGCAGCCGGTATTGGTAAGGGGGAAACGACGTTTAGCAAAAAAAATGGGGTTTTCCCTCCCCCCGTTGGGGGGGGGAGCAGCCGCTTCACCGCCGCCTCTGCACCACAAGACAGCTCGTCGCGGGATATTTCATCGCGGGACATTTCATCGCTAGAGGTAAGTATTTTTGCTATTTTAGTTAATTTTAGTAAGGGTGGTTAGAATTAGGGTTTAGGGGTTAATTTTTAGGGGGTGCTAGTATTAGGGTTAGTATTAGGGGTTAATTTTAGTATTAGGGGTCGGGGGTTTGTATTAGGGTTTCGGGGGTTAGTATTAGGGTTTAGGGGGTTAATTTTTAGGGGGTGTTAGCATTAGTGTAAGTATTAGGGTTAAGGGGGTTAATTTTAGTATTAGGGTTTCGGGGGTTAGTGTTAGGGTTTAGGGGGTTAGTATAAGGGTTTCGGGGGTTATTATTAGGGTTTAGGGGGTTAGTAGTAGGGTTTCGGGGGTTAGTATTGGTTTCGGGGTTTAGTATTATGGTTTGGGGGTTAGTATTAGGGTTTCGGTGGTTAGTATTATGGTTTAGGGGGTTAGGGTTCGGGTGTTAGTATTAGGGTTAGTATTAGGGTTTAGGGGGTTAATTTTAGTATTAGGGGTCGGGGGTTAGTATTAGGGTTTAGGGGGTTAGTATTAGGGTTTAGGGGGTTAATTTTTAGGGGGTGTTAGTATTAGGGTTAGTATTAGGGGTCAGGAGTTAGTATTAGGGTTTAGGGGTTAGGGTTAGTATTAGGGTTTAGGGGGTTAATTTTTAGGGGGTGTTAGTATTAGGGTTTAGGGGGTTAATTTTAGTATTGGGGTTAATTTTAGTATTGGGGTTTGGGAATAATTTATTAGGGGGGGTTATTTTCGTTTTACTTTTAGATTTGTAAGATCTGACAGTTCAGCGCTGAACTGTCAGCTCTTACATAGCCGCGGCCGCGATGAAACAGCCGTGTTATACTTCATTGCTGACAGTTCAGCGTTCTAACTGCCGCGCTGAACTGACAGCGATGAAGATGAGGCGCCGAAGTGTCCTAGACCCCCCCCCCCCCCCCCCGTTGATATTATGCTAGGAGCCCGGGGGTGTCACCTGGAGCCCCCTCCCCACAAAAAGAAATACAAATGTTTGGCCTTCTGTTGGCCCCATGAAAAAATATGTGACCCCCCCCTCCCCCCATACTGAAACACTAAATAATAATAAAAACAACTAGTATTAAACTAGCATCTTTCTGCCAGTCACAGCACTCTTTGGCTCTTTGAATTATCAGATGTCATTATTACCAATTGATGGTACTCATTTATTGACCTTGGAAGGGTGAGAAGGGCTGAGTTGACTCTGACAGCTGGGATTTGAACCTGTGACTTGAGGGTTGAGCAGGCTCTGTGGTCAGGGTATTTACCAATTGAACGATTCAACTGTCTGCTTTGATAGTGGCAGAGTCCACTCGCCAACCCGCTTACCCACCACCAGATTCCCCTGTCACAATAAATAAATAAAATAAATATAATTTAATCCCTACCTAACCCCCCCAAGACTAACTTTCTCAGGTAGGGGGGACAGTCAAATATTGCCCTAAATCTGAAAAAAAAAGGTCAATAAAAGTCAGCCAATCAGACACCTCCTACTGACGCCCCAGGCAGAGCAAAAGATCTCCCTAATGAAGGGTGTCAAAGATCCAATCAACCCCAGGTGCCAAGTAACTAAGTACACCCCAGCCTACAATCTGTGTGCTTTTTTAGTTAAATATTTAGTATTAAGCAACTCTTTTCAGACCAACGACAATGCCAAATGCCAATCAAACCATGTTGGCATTAAGAGCCTTGTTCCGACATGCGTCAACTGAACATTCCAGCATGGCGTCCAGAAAGCCCAGATTGTGATGTCATAAATCCTTATAAGGTTAAAACGTCCGGAAACTCGTGGCTCCTTTGCTATTATGAGAAAACAAGCAGCTACTGATTTATATTTTACCTTCTAATTTGTGAGAAGGAAATTGGGGTCTGTTTTTTCCATTTATTATTATTTTGATACTGTTTTAGCCGTGGCATGTTGTCATTGTGGCACAGCAGAGTAAGTGCAGCTGTCAGTACATCTCCTTATTGTAGTGTCTTCTGATAATTCTTTATTCTAATGCTGCCCATGCAGACAGGTAAACAATCAAATGTTTTCCCATCTTCCCCCCCAGGCTTCTCGCGGGAGTTATTTTCCCAATTTTTATTAACTCAAGCGAGATGTATTGGGCAATCCACTACCCCGAAATGATTCATTTGCACATAACCCGACTCGAATCTCGTACATGTTGTCATACTCCGCGCAGACGAGTAAGATAATGCTTTATAGTCACAGTGGGGGAAACAATGTAAGACTGTAATAAATACGGAAATGGATAGAATTAAGCAAATCTATTGATCAATGCAGATGGGAAACACAAGCTAGACAGAGAGAAAGAGAGAGAGAAGATGAGCTTTGTCTCTCGACTTGAATAAAGACAAGAGCTCCCATCTGACGGAGAAAATAAACCCACTCCAAATATCATACACATCTGAATCTATGACACCCACCCTATCATTTAAAGGGGCAGCCCCACCCAGGGCCGCCATCAGGGGGGGAGGGCCGATACACCCATCCCTGGCCCAGCGCCTTTAAAAAAAATGTAAAAAGAAAAAGGGTGGGCAAACGGGGCAGCTGCACAGGGCCCATTCATTCCTGGGGGTCCGAAGCAGCTGCACCGTGGGCCACCGCTGCCCGTGTGACTTTCTCACATGGAGACAGTCACGATCAGGCAGATCCCAGCAGCTTCTAGTCATAGTCACCGGAAATTACATCATGTCATATCCGGCGGCTGTATTTTCTGCACACAGCGTGCACGCAGGAAGAAACACTGCGGAGGAGACAGCAGGGCACGAGCAGCATCCAGGTAAGTACTGGGGAAGGGGGGAGGAGGTGGGGGATTGTATATTAATGTACAAATTATCAGTGGGCTATTAATGGACAAATTATCAGTGGCTATTAATGGACAAATTATCAGTGGGCTATTAATGGACAAATTATCAGTGGGCTATTAATGGACATATTATCATTGGGCTATTAATGGACAAATTATCAGTGGGCTATTAATGGACATATTATCAGTGGGCTATTAATGGACATATTATCAGTGGGCTATTAATAGACAAATTATCAGTGGGATATTAATGGACATATTATCAGTGGGCTATTAATGGACAAATTATCAGTGGGCTATTAATGGACATATTATCAGTGGCTATTAATGGACATATTATCATTGGGCTATTAATGGACAAATTATCAGTGGGCTATTAATGGACATATTATCAGTGGGCTATTAATGGACATATTATCAGTGGGCTATTAATGGATAAACTATCCAGGGGGGAAGGGGGGGGGGGGCAGATTATTTGTCCAGTAAGGGGCCCTAAAATTTCTGACTGCGGCCCTGGCCCCACCCACAGTGTGCGAAAAGATATCCTAAGCTACATTCTCCATCATGTGTAGAAAAAGTAACAGGCCTGTCTGATTAGTGTAATAGGGGCACCAAGCCCCTCCTTTTTGGAAGGCCCAGAAAAATGATTTACAATGTAAAACATTGCAGGAGAACTGTACATTGTAAAAGTATGTGCATGTCACAATGTTTTTGTAGAGTTAAGTATAGGGTATAGGTTGCCAGACCCCCCAATGAATCCCATCTAAGTTGTACATGCTCCCCTGCGGAATGTAAACTGTCTGTATTGTCTAATTCATCAAGGAGGGCATCCCGTTGGAACCACCCTGCTTAATGGGTTTCCCTTTAAACACATATTAATTGTACATGGTGCAGGGCACAAAGAATAAAATGACGACCGGGCAACTCAAGTGAGAGTAATCTAGAGCTGATGGGGAGATGGATGGCAGTGGGTGGTGCTAGCATTTAGGTATACCCTCCTTTGGAGCATTGCGTTGGATTGGTGAGAGTGGCTGTGCAGGAGGTCTAGGTACCGGCATCATGCATCTACTGTAATCTTCCAGCTCCTTGTACCTCTTCCCTGCCAGGTATCTGCATTGCGTGAGCATCCCCTGTCTGTGTCCCACAGACAGGCCCCCTTTTCAGACATCAGCTGGCCATAGACACAGGCAGTGCCCTCCTCTCACCAGCTATTTCCAAGGAAGGTCCTATCGCTGACCCCACTGTCTGCTGTTTACATCCACTGCACAGATGTACAAATATACAGACAGGACCATATGTCAACCTCCAAGCCTCTGATAAAGTATTTAGTGGGTCTTTAAAGACATTTGCAGGAAATGCGTGATGCAATTATGATATTTAGCTGTGTGGTTTTTTTTATTATTACCCCAACCATCCGAATTTAAAATCTCTGCTAAAATAATCCAGTGATTACATAACAGGTTTTTAAGCATGCTTTGGCAAGTGGCTCCAGTAATAGCAGGTAATTCTCTCCCTTCCTTGGGCTGGGAGAAGCTTGATATTCTGTACAGGTTGCTGGTTTCCTATGAGCAGCAGAGTGTACCGAGCTTTTTAGTAAATTGGCTGTAAATTTTCCAGGCCATAAGCACAGTTATATTTGCTTGGCATTAACTCTCATAGTAAGATGTGGTCATTGGTTTGCCATCTGGGTCCATGGGTATCATGCCTCGCCTTCCTCCAAATAAATAATTTGTTTCTTATAATTTATGCAAATTGCTTTTATGCATAATTTCCAACAGTCTAAAGAACAATGAAATCATGTTATACATTTTCTCTGTTTTGATATTTTACAGACAACAGTGAACTCACTTTATTATCTTTCCGTTCAGCTCCCACAACACAGTATCATCATTAATAAAAATTATAAAGAAATACTGTCTGCCACTATATATATATATGTTTAAAAAGTTAGTTCCGCTAATGACTTAACCTGTCACCTACGCTGGGAGTAGGTTCCATGTATCCACTGTAGTATGATTAGACACAAAATAAACTGGCACTCCACACCTAGCTGTAGCATTTATTGTGATAGCATCCAGCAAACACCACTATATACAAAATAAATACTTAAAGAGAAAAAAAAAAAAAGAAAACCCTGGATCAAACAAATTCGAAAAACACAACTTCATTGTATGCTCTTTTGAGTTCTAATACTTTTTTCAATCATTAGTCAGAATCAGACTTGGCAATTTATCATTTCTTGTTTATAGAGAGACCACCTAATGAGAAGGGATCTGGTAAGGATTTAGATGATATATTAAAACAAGGTTCTTTCACAGAGCTCACAGTGAGAGATAGTCAGCGACCACATCAGCCTGTATGGCAGCTGCATAAAATGGTGTGTATCTTAGAAAGTACCAGAGCCGCTAGACTTATTACTTGAGCTTCTACATTAGAAGCCGAAACTTGACAACTTTCTCCCAGGATAAAAAAAGGAGTGGATCTACAAAGGGGTGGGGTTACGTGATGCCGCTAAACCCCCGTGACCCGTGCAGACTGAGCTCTGGCCCCAGTATAGATACCGAGTGTCTGGAGCTCAGGTCACCTATTTCAGACTGTGTTTGTCTGTTGGACACAGTTTAAATACAATGTATTTACGCCGGAACAGATCCGAACTTGATGGGAAAGCACCTCTGTAACAAGACATTTTTTTAAAAAATAGTTAGTTTGACAGCTCTTTCTAAATCTTGAATTGCCACTGTATGTCCGGGCTATTTCCCCCAAATGCCCCCTGTTGGATTTGAAGACTGCTTAGCATGTACAGACCCTCATCCTAACCATGAATAATCTGCGCGAATGAGCACACTGAGGGTCTCTCTGTAAAAGGAATTCTCCTACACATCCGCCGTGTATTGTTAACCTGGAGGAGGGTTCAAGAGCTGGCGCTTTCATTCCCTCGAACTTACCTTGCCACCTAGAGCTCTGTGCATTTTGTTACTCATTATCATTCAAGGACTCCATTATATGTCTGTCTCTGTGCAGCATTTGTATAGCATTCAGAGTGATAGTCTCCAAGCTAATGCTCCGCACTGAAAGGACCAGTTTAATAAACAACCAGGACTGGTATTGGTTAATACTAAATGAATTGGTTAAACCTCCAGTCCTGTCTTATGTAAACACAATGGACTTGTCATTTACAACCACTAGATAAACATTATTACCATTAATCAGTAGCTACTTTCAAATCTGCTCCAGGAAAGAGAACCTTATGGATGCATAGGACAAAAGGGGGACTCTGGGCAGGACGCGTAGGAGAGCACAGCAGGTAAATTAAAGGACATCTGTCAGAAAAAAATAATTCAAGTTTAATTGAAAGATGATATCAAGGGCAGGAGGTTTAAATAGAAATGATTTCATGAAAGTATAGAATTAAAGTACCTTACTGAGCTCTGTATAGCTCTGCTGGGGGCAGACATCTTGGGTCAGATGAACGAAGATCTGATCCAAGATTCTAAAGAACATATCTGCCCCCTGATAGAGCAAAGATTCTAAACTACATATCCGCTCCCTGATAGAGCAATACAGAGCAAAGATTCTAAACAACATGTCCGCCCCTGATAGAGCTATACAGAGCAAAGATTCTAAACAACATGTCTGCCCCCTGATAGAACTATACAGAGCAAAGATTCTAAACAACATGTCTGACCCCTGATAGAACTATACAGAGCAAAGACTCTAAACAACATGTCCGCCCCCTGATAGAGCTATACAGAGCAAAGATTCTAAACAACATGTCCGCCCCCTGATAGAGCAAAGATTCTAAACTACATATCCGCTCCCTGATAGAGCTATACAGAGCAAAGATTCTAAACGACATGTCCGCCCTCTGATAGAGCTATACAGAGCAAAGATTCTAAACAACATGTCCACTCCCTGATAGAGCTATACAAAGCAAATAATCTAAACAACATGTCCGCCCCCTGATAGAGCTATACAGAGCAAAGATTCTAAACAACATGTCCGCCCCCTGATAGAGCAAAGATTCTAAACAACATGTCCGCCCCCTGATAGACCAAAGATTCTAAACTACATATCCGCTCCCTGATAGAGCTATACAGAGCAAAGATTCTAAACAACATGTCCGCCCTCTGATAGAGCTATACAGAGCAAAGATTCTAAACAACATGTCCACTCCCTGATAGAGCT
Organism: Pelodytes ibericus; assembly: GCA_036172795.1. Classification (NCBI taxonomy): domain Eukaryota; kingdom Metazoa; phylum Chordata; class Amphibia; order Anura; family Pelodytidae; genus Pelodytes; species Pelodytes ibericus. The sequence continues at coordinate 205,346,372 of CM069862.1, read as the reverse complement.
ATACAAAGCAAATAATCTAAACAACATGTCCGCCCCCTGATAGAGCTATACAGAGCAAAGATTCTAAACAACATGTCCGCCCCTGATAGAGCTATACAGAGCAAAGATTCTAAACAACATGTCCTCCCCCTGATAGAACTATACAGAGCAAAGATTCTAAACAACATGTCTGACCCCTAATAGAACTATACAGAGCAAAGATTCTAAAAAACATGTCCGCCCCTGATAGAGCTATACAGAGCAAAGATTCTAAACAACATGTCCGCCCCCTGATAGAACTATACAGAGCAAAGATTCTAAACAACATGTCTGACCCCTGATAGAACTATACAGAACAAAGATTCTAAACTACATATCCGCTCCCTGATAGAGCTATACAGAGCAAAGATTCTAAACAACATGTCCGCCCCCTGATAGAGCTATCCAGATCAAAGATTCTAAACATGTCCACCCCTGATAGAGCTATACAGAGCAAAGATTCTAAACAACATGTCAGCCCCCTGATAGAGCTACACAGAGCAAAGATTCTAAATAACATGTCCACCCCCTGATAGAGCTATACAGAGCAAAGATTCTAAACAACATGTCCGCCCCCTGATAGAGCTATACAGAGCAAAGATTCTAAACATGACAGCCCCCTGATAGAGCTACACAGAGCAAAGATTCTAAATAACATGTCCTCCTCCTGATGCAGATGTTTTGGTAATTAAACTAATAATGTTTTTGAAAAGGTAGGATTCCCGCAAAGTGTCGAGGGCAGCAGCAAGGAGCAGAATGATTAAAATCCAGGCCGAGGAAATGTGTTCCAATGAAACTATTAATAACAATCATATTTTATTTACGTGTGATTGCATTAATTTCACGTGTCCAAAGACACGTGTCCTGCTGACCGGACAAACCCGTGTTCCACATATTGAACTAGCAACCGATGACACGTCCTAAAAAATCCTCTGTCGGGTTACGTCAAAGTTTCCCCTTTCCGACAAAACCAGCCTTTTCCACCTAATTTCACAAGACAAAGGCTGCGCATAACTTCTTAGCCTTTGTACACATCTACAATATTAAAAATGCTAATAAAATTCTGCCGCGATAAATAATTAAACAATTGTCATGAATCAATAAGTTTAGCACATTGTTTTCATCAGCAAATTGTAACTCTATAAACAAGAAATGATAAATTACCAAGTCTAATTCTCTCTGAAAATTGGAAACAATTTATGAGTAATAATTAAAAAAGTATTAGAATTCCAAAGAGCATCCAGTGAAGTCTGCCTTTTAGTTTCCCCTGTAGTGGGTTTTGGTTTTTTTTTTATTCATTTTTTTATACTGTGTCTTTTCAGGTATATTTGCAATGCTAGCGAAGTTACTCATTTCTTACAAGTTGTGGGGAATAATTCCTTTTCCGACGTACTTCCATTAAAGTGAAACGCCGGAAACGCAAATCCAGGAATTGCCAAGGGAATTTCAAACTTAAGGCCAAAGTAGTCGATTTGAAAAAACGTCAGAATTCGATGACCTTTTTCCATGGATAAAGCTGCGAGAAGCTGTTGGTGGATTTCTTTGTAAGGGGAGCACCAAACATTTGGTTCTATGGAAGAAACAAAAATAAAACAAAGCCATGTTGTCTGTTATGTAAAAATGATGATTGTGTTTGCAGATACATGTACATTTACGATCAGCTCTGGCTCTCGTCTGAGGCAGGGTTGATCTGAGTGCACCCGCTCAGTCAACTGAAGTTTGCGTCTGTCTGAGGTCCGTCAGTGCTGACTGTCTCTTTCTTCTAGTCCAGAGGGAGTCTCTTTGCTTGTATTCAGTACAGAGGATCTGGTTAGGGTCCCTTCTATCAGTTATATGTAATACCGGGGGGCTCTTATTGAGCTAGCAGAAAGAGACAAGATCAGGCACGATTCACAGAGGCAAATGCCAGATTATAAAATGGCCTGTATCTTAAAAAGTCTGAGTCATTTTATCCCCAGAATAATTCACTTGTAGTTCTATTTTAGAAGCTAAAAAAAGGGAGAAAAAAAATGTAGTGACTCTTTAACTGCTGTGTCTTAAAGGGACCTGTCAAAATATATACACCTGTGAAACACCTGAGTTCAATCATTAAGAGTTGTGTCCCAATACTTTTGTCCATATAGTTTCTATGTCTATCTCTAGCTGTCTAATAAAATTATCTGTATTTGTTATATCTGTCTGTCGCTATCTCTCTTTCTATTTTACCCATCTGTCTGTTTATGTGTCTATTTTTCTATCCATTTTTAAATGTAATTCCTATCTATCTATCTATCTATCTATCTATCTATCTATCTCTCTCTCTCTCTCTCTCTCTCTCTCTCTCTCTCTGTCTGTCTGTCTGTCTGTCTATCTATCTATCTATCTATCTGTAATTGGTAATTTTGGAAAGTGGAAGAGTTTAGGAACAGCAGCACCTCAGCCACGGATCTGAAGACCACATAAAGTCACAGAGCGTGCTGAGTTGCATGGTTGGTAAAAGTCATAAATGCTCACATCACCAAGTACTTTGCCAAGCGTCTAATCGAGTGGTGTAAAGCATGCCACCACTGGACTCTGGAGCAGCTGCATGCAAGCCTCACATCACCAAGTACAATGCCAAGCGTCGGATCGAGTGGTGTAAAGCATGCCACCACTGGACTCTGGAGCAGCTGCATGCAAGCCTCACATCACCAAGTACAATGCCAAGCGTCGGATCGAGTGGTGTAAAGCATGCCGCCACTGGACTCTGGAGCAGCTGCATGCAAGCCTCACATCACCAAGTACAATGCCAAGCATCGGATCGAGTGGTGTATAGCATGCCGACACTGGACTCTGGAGCAGCTGCATGCAAGCCTCACATCACCAAGTACAATGCCAAGCATCGGATCGAGTGGTGTAAAGCATGCCACCACTGGACTCTGGAGCAGCTGCATGCAAGCCTCACATCACCAAGTACAATGCCAAGCATCGGATCGAGTGGTGTAAAGCATGCCGCCACTGGACTCTGGAGCAGCTGCTTGCAAGCCTCACATCACCAAGTACAATGACAAGCGTCGGATCGAGTGGTGTAAAGCATGCCACCACTGGACTCTGGAGCAGCTGCATGCAAGCCTCACATCACCAAGTACAATGCTAAGCGTCGGATCGAGTGGTGTAAAGCATGCCGCCACTGGACTCTGGAGCAGGTGCATGCAAGCCTCACATCACCAAGTACAATATCAAGCATCGGATCGAGTGGTGTAAAGCAGGCCACCACTGGACTCTGGAGCAGCTGCATACAAGCCTCACATCACCAAGTACAATGCCAAGCATCGGATCGAGTGGTGTAAAGCATGCCGCCACTGGACTCTGGAGCAGCTGCATGCAAGCCTCACATCACCAAGTACAATGCCAAGCATCGAGTCGAGTGGTGTAAAGCATGCCGCCACTGGACTCTGGAGCAGCTGCATTCAAGCCTCACATCACCAAGTGCAATGCCAAGCGTCGGATCGAGTGGTGTAAAGCATGCCGCCACTGGACTCTGGAGCAGCTGCATGCAAGCCTCACATCACCAAGTACAATGCCAAGCGTTGGATCGAGTGGTGTAAATAGGCCACCACTGGACTCTGGAGCAGCTGCATGTAAGCCTCACATCACCAAGTACAATGCCAAGCATCGGATTGAGTGGTGTAAAGCAGGCCACCACTGGACTCTGGAGCAGCTGCATACAAGCCTCACATCACCAAGTACAATACCAAGCATCGGATCGAGTGGTGTAAAGCATGCCGCCACTGGACTCTGGAGCAGCTGCATGCAAGCCTCACATCACCAAGTACAATATCAAGCATCGGATCGAGTGGTGTAAAGCAGGCCACCACTGGACTCTGGAGCAGCTGCATACAAGCCTCACATCACCAAGTACAATGCCAAGCATCGGATCGATTGGTGTAAAGCATGCCGCCACTGGACTCTGGAGCAGCTGCATGCAAGCCTCACATCACCAAGTACAATGCCAAGCATCGAGTCGAGTGGTGTAAAGCATGCCACCACTGGACTCTGGAGCAGCTGCATGCAAGCCTCACATCACCAAGTACAATGACAAGCGTCGGATCGAGTGGTGTAAAGCATGCCACCACTGGACTCTGGAGCAGCTGCATGCAAGACTCACATCACCAAGTACAATGCCAAGCATCGGATCGAGTGGTGTAAAGCATGCCACCACTGGACTCTGGAGCAGCTGCATGCAAGCCTCACATCACCAAGTACAATGCCAAGCGTCAGATCGAGTGGTGTAAAGCATGCCACCACTGGACTCTGGAGCAGCTGCATGCAAGCCTCACATCACCAAGTACAATGCCAAGCATCGAGTCGAGTGGTGTAAAGCATGCCACCACTGGATTCTGGAGCAGCTGCATGCAAGCCTCACATCACCAAGTACAATGCCAAGCATTGGATCGAGTGGTGTAAAGCATGCCACCACTGGACTCTGGAGCAGCTGCATGCAAGCCTCACATCACCAAGTACAATGCCAAGCATTGGATCGAGTGGTGTAAAGCATGCCACCACTGGACTCTGGAGCAGCTGCATGCAAGCCTCACATCACCAAGTACAATGCCAAGCGTCGGATCGAGTGGTGTAAAGCATGCCACCACTGGACTCTGGAGCAGCTGCATGCAAGCCTCACATCACCAAGTACAATGCCAAGCGTCGGATCGAGTGGTGTAAAGCATGCAGCCACTGGACTCTGGAGCAGCTGCATGCAAGCCTCACATCACCAAGTACAACGCCAAGCGTCGGATCGAGTGGTGTAAAGCATGCCACCACTGGATTCTGGAGCAGCTGCAGGCAAGCCTCACATCACCAAGTACAATGCCAAGCATCGAGTCGAGTGGTGTAAAGCATGCCACCACTGGACTCTGGAGCAGCTGCATGCAAGCCTCACATCACCAAGTACAATGCCAAGCGTCGGATCGAGTGGTGTAAAGCATGCCACCACTGGATTCTGGAGCAGCTGCATGCAAGCCTCACATCACCAAGTACAATGCCAAGCATTGGATCGAGTGGTGTAAAGCATGCCACCACTGGACTCTGGAGCAGCTGCATGCAAGCCTCACATCACCAAGTACAATGCCAAGCATTGGATCGAGTGGTGTAAAGCATGCCACCACTGGACTCTGGAGCAGCTGCATGCAAGCCTCACATCACCAAGTACAATGCCAAGCGTCGGATCGAGTGGTGTAAAGCATGCCACCACTGGACTCTGGAGCAGCTGCATGCAAGCCTCACATCACCAAGTACAATGCCAAGCGTCGGATCGAGTGGTGTAAAGCATGCAGCCACTGGACTCTGGAGCAGCTGCATGCAAGCCTCACATCACCAAGTACAATGCCAAGCGTCGGATCGAGTGGTGTAAAGCATGCCACCACTGGATTCTGGAGCAGCTGCAGGCAAGCCTCACATCACCAAGTACAATGCCAAGCATCGAGTCGAGTGGTGTAAAGCATGCCACCACTGGACTCTGGAGCAGCTGCATGCAAGCCTCACATCACCAAGTACAATGCCAAGCGTCGGATCGAGTGGTGTAAAGCATGCCACCACTGGATTCTGGAGCAGCTGCATGCAAGCCTCACATCACCAAGTACAATGCCAAGCGTCGGATCGAGTGGTGTAAAGCATGCCACCACTGGATTCTGGAGCAGCTGCATGCAAGCCTCACATCACCAAGTACAATGCCAAGCATTGGATCGAGTGGTGTAAAGCATGCCACCACTGGACTCTGGAGCAGCTGCACGCAAGCCTCACATCACCAAGTACAATGCCAAGCGTCGGATCGAGTGGTGTAAAGCATGCCACCACTGGACTCTGGAGCAGCTGCATGCAAGCCTCACATCACCAAGTACAATGCCAAGCATCGGATTGAGTGGTGTAAAGCATGCCACCACTGGACTCTGGAGCAGCTGCATGCAAGCCTCACATCACCAAGTACAATGCTAAGCGTCGGATTGAGTGGTGTAAAGCACGCTGCCACTGGACTCTGGAGCAGCTACATGCAAGCCTCACATCACCAAGTGCAATGCCAAGCATCGGATCGAGTGGTGTAAAGCATGCTCCCACTGGACTCTGGAGCAGCTGCATGCACGCCTCACATCACCAAGTACAATGCCAAGCATCGGATCCAGTGGTGTAAAGCATGCCGCCACTGGACTATAGAGCAGCTGCATGCAAGCCTCACATCATCCAAGTACAATGCCAAGCATCGGATCGAGTGGTGTAAAGCATGCCACCACTGGACTCTGGAGCAGCTGCATGCAAGCCTCACATCACCAAATACAATGCCAAGCATCGGATCGAGTGGTGTAAAGCATGCCACCACTGGACTCTGGAGCAGCTGCATGCAAGCCTCACATCACCAAGTACAATGCCAAGCATCGGATCGTGTGGTGTAAAGCATGCCGCCACTGGACTCTGAGCAGCTGCATGCAAGCCTCACATCACCAAGTACAATGCCAAGCATCGGATCGAGTGGTGTAAAGCATGCCACCACTGGACTCTGGAGCAGCTGCATGCAAGCCTCACATCACCAAGTACAATGCCAAGCATCGGATCGAGTGGTGTAAAGCATGCCACCACTGGACTCTGGAGCAGCTGCATGCAAGCCTCACATCACCAAGTACAATGCCAAGCATCGGATCGAGTGGTGTAAAGCATGCCACCACTGGACTCTGGAGCAGCTGCATGCAAGCCTCACATCACCAAGTACAATGCCAAGCATCGGATCAGCATACCAAGACATATTTGACAATGCTATGCTTCCAACTGTGTGGAAGCATTTTGTGGAAGGCCAATGGTTGGATGAGTTTGGTGTGAAAGAACTTGACTGACCACACAGAGCCCTGACCTCAACACCTATCAAACACCTTTGGGATGAACTGGATGGAGATTGTGGGTCAGACCTTCTAATCCAACATCAGCGCCAGACCTCACAAATGGTCTACTGGATGAATGGGCAAAAATTCAAACAGAAACACTGCAAAACCATGTGTAAAGCCGTCCCAGAAGAGCGTAATCTTCTACTGACTTCCAATGTCCTGCTTGTTCGATTAGAGTTGACTGGTTATTGTGTTACTACCACATCATAAACGGGTATAAAATGGTTATTTTCAGGGACAGAAGAAAGAGAGAAATCCATAATGTTTATTTCCCTATGACGAACAATCACTGCCCCCTTTAGCCTTGGAAACACGTACACTTGGCACCGGGGGTCAGTCATGAGACCACCAGACCAGCACCTGTCCTGCCCAGGCGATTAGCAATCTGCGCTCGGTAACTGCTATAAACGAGACTGAGCACCTATAAAAATAAAAAAAAATACCAGTTTCACAGGCTCTCTGCTTATAAGGCTGCTTGGAAAAGAAACTCCCTGCGAGTATGAGGAAGGGCTGTGTGTGTTTTTAGTTATTCAGAGGGTATGCTAATAGACATAAATCAAAACCACACACCAAAATTCCAGACTATTTTGGAGAAGTGGGTGAGTCAGTTAGAAGCTATACTTAATTATTGACCCGTGCGAAAGTAATGTAAGCGGCTGGTGTAGGGGTTTTTGAAAGACAGATTAAATTGCTTGCCTATTGTCACTGGTAACCCAAAATTAAACAATAAAATTAAAAAAGGGACGCAGGGTTATATCAGGGGGTAATATTTCAGCATCGGCGCCCCCGTGAGCAGCTGCAGATTTTTTCGGAGAAGGATGAAGGGCCGGCTCTGACGAACATGCTTACAGCACGCTAAATGTTATCTCTTGCAGCACTTGTCAGTAACTCTGCGAATAAACACCGCGTCCAGCTCCAGATCAATCACATCGGTGGCGCACATTCTACAGCTCAAATTAATGCAAATCTATAAATATTTATAGGCCTCCATTAGCAGTACATGGGGCGAGGTGGGAGCTGTACACACATCTAGCTCTTTCACCCATGCTTAAGTGCGACAAAGGCACAGCGTAACGGGTTAAAACGGGTTAAAAAGTGGTATTATAAAACCATATGGTCATGGTTTGGGTTTTTTTTCCCAGCAAGGAAATACTGTGGCATATTTCAAATTTCTGTGTCTACCCAAATGCCATGTTGTATTTTGTGATGAGATATAATATGCGGGATGCTTATAACTAGGCACACGTGATACGCATCGTTAATTAATTGTGAACTAAAAAAAGCCGGGGGAGTCAGCGGTGGACACTCCAATCTGACAAGGCTCGGCATTAAAAAATGTTGTTGTTTTTTTTTTTTTATATGCACTGATGACGGAGGTAAGGGATTTTTTATTATTGAAAACACAGAGTGTTTTTTTGTGCTTGGAAAATAGGTAATAAATAAATCGTTATGTCTCCGAAGCCTAGCTGAATTAATTCATTTGATTTTTTTTTATATATATATATATATATATATATATATATATAAAAAAAGAGAAAAAATCATTGGGTCAACATGCTCTGAAAGATTACATTCAGGGTAAATTCTGCTGTCTGGGGTAATTTCATACATTAATTTCCTTATCACTATACAACCTTGTTACATGAATTGTTTCTGACAAATGACCGTCATGGAGGAAGGGGGGGGGGGGGGAGCAGGTAATGAATAGCCGCAGATGGCAGACATCATCTCGGTTATGATTGTTCTACTTCCAGGCATGTAGCAAAAATTGGGAGCTACAATATCAAAATATATATATATATATGCCCATTTTTTTAAAATTCCTTATCCTTTTTATGACTGTGAGATTCTGAACCGAATTTCATCCATTCAAGCATTGGCTTTTGGACAAAATTCAGACATTGTTTTCGTTTTTCCTTCCTTGGAATTGTGGAGAAGTTAATTTCTTTTAGTGAGTGTGTTTGTGTGAGAGTGTGTTTGTGTGTAGTAGTGAGTGTGTTTGTGTGTAGTAGCGAGTGTTTGTGTGTATTAGTGAGTGTGTTTGTGTGAGAGTGTGTTTGTGTGAGAGTGTGTTTGTGTGTATTAGTGAGTGTGTTTGTGTGAGAGTGTGTTTGTGTGAGAATGTGTTTGTGTGTAGTAGTGAGAGTGTGTTTGTGTATAGTAGCGAGTTTTTGTGTGTATTAGTGAGTGTGTTTGTGTGAGAGTGTGTTTGTGTGTATTAGTGAGTATGTTTGTGTGATAGTGTGTTTGTGTGAGAGTGTGTTTGTGTGAGAGTGTGTTTGTGTGAGAGTGTGTTTGTGTGTAGTAGTGAGTGTTTGTGTGTATTTGTGAGTGTGTTTGTGTGAGAATGTGTTTGTGTGTAGTAGTGAGAGTGTGTTTGTGTATAGTAGCTAGTCTTTGTGTGTATTAGTGAGAGTGTTTGTGTGAGAATGTGTTTGTGTGTATTAGTGATTGTGTTTGTGTGTGAGTGTGTTTGTGTGTAGTAGCGAGTGTTTGTGTGCATTAGTGAATGTGTTTATGTGAGAGTGTGTTTGTGTGTATTAGCCAGCGTGTTTGTGTATGAGTGTATTTGTGTGTATTAGTGAGTTTATCTGTGTATATTAGTGAGTGTTTTTGCGTGTATTAGTGAGTGTGTTTGTGTGAGAATGTATTTATGTGTATTAGTGAGTGTGTTTGTGTGTATTAGTCAGTGTGTTTGTGTAAGAGTGTGTTTGTGTGAGAATGTGTATTAAAGAGTGTGTTTATGTGCGAATATGTTTGTAAATATTATTGTGTGTATTAGTGAGCATGTTTGTGTGAGAATGTGTTTGTGTGTATTAGTGTGTTTGTGTGAGTGTATGTTTGTGTGTATTAGTGAGTGTGTTTGTGTGAGAGTGTGTTTGTGTGTATTAGTGAGTGTGTTTGTGTGAGAGTGTGTTTGTGTGTATTAGTGAGTGTGTTTGTGTGAGAGTGTGTTTGTGTGTATTAGTGAGTGTGTTTGTGTGAGAGTATGTTTGTGTGTATTAGTGAGTGTGTTTGTGTGAGAGTTTGTTTGTGTGTATTAGTGAGTGTGTTTGTGTGAGAGTGTGTTTGTGTGTATTAGTGTGTTTGTGTGAGAGTATGTTTGTGTGTATTAGTGTGTTTGTGTGAGTGTATGTTTGTGTGTATTAGTGAGTGTGTTTGTGTGAGAGTATGTTTGTGTGTATTAGTGAGTGTGTTTGTGTGAGAGTATGTTTGTGTGTATTAGTGAGTGTGTTTGTGTGAGTGTGTGTTTGTCTGTATTAGTTATGTAAACAGTATCAGAATGAATGAATTAATGCATGAATGACATTTTCGTACATTGCATATTCATTCATTTGTTCAGCTTTGCGTTCGGAATTCATGTAGCACCAGGTTTTTATCTTTTGCTTCTATGAATGAACAAAAAATTAAAAACAAGCTTTAATAGCACTTTAAAATGTATGCGGCATCACAGAATCCCGGGGGGTTTCTTGATTGCGAAATGTGTTGGCAAATTATTCAGCCATCATTTAAAATAAATAGAAATATGCCCAGATTACCCAGCTTAGTGGTACTCACTACATACACCTCGGAAGGGTGAAAGGTTGAGCTGACACTGCCAGGAAGGAACCTGTGGCCCTGAAGTTTTAGCAGGTACTAAGGGGGTTAAGTAGACTTAGCAGGGTACTTTGTCATAATGCTAATTCTTATTTTTCCCCATTGAAAGAATTTGAATTTGCTGAAATAAGTGGTTTTTATTTTCCTTCTATTGGATCAACAGTGGCAACGAAGTAATAGAAAAAGGACTGAACTTGATGGAAGCAGGTCTTTTCTTAACCTTAACTACTATTTAAGTATGTTCGTACCTTGCTTGCACACTTGGGTCTGTTCACTGGGGTCCATCTAATCACATATCTAACTTGAGTGACAAATTCTTCAGTGACAAAACCAATAATGCTTTTCTCAACGTTGCTCGTCTCTTTCAGGGGCTTTCTTGGACACAGGTGGGTCACATTCATTGGCTCTGACCTGCTGACCTTTTGCAAGTCTTGTTGCCGACGTATCATGTCATTCTCCTCAGCGGTTGCTGGACACTTCCACCCTTGATAACCAGGAGTCCGCTAAGTATCCATATCTCCTGAGCTTTACTCACTTTGTGTTCTCAGTTGTGGTTTGTTCGCTGGCTCTATCAGAGGACACATCCCAGGATCAAACATTCTTGATTGGTTTACTCAGAACTCTTTGGGAATTCCACTTCCCTGGCTCCTAAAAATAACTAGGCTAGCTCCTGAAATGGTCCATTTAGCTCCTAAAGACTACAGATATTTATCAAGCCCTGCTCTGTAATCCCAGCCATTGCTCTGCTTCATAATGCATAGAACTATCATCAAACAAACTGAACGCTACTTTAAAAGCCCCTTTCCGTGATGAAAAATTTGGAAATATGACCACATCATGCTTAGCCCACCACTGCATTAGAGTACTCCAATATTGGTGGGTCCTACCCTACCACGCAATATATAGAGCACCCGTGTTGCTAATCCCAAAAGCTGGTCAGGCTTCAATATACATACAAATAAAAGGGAATGGGAACAATTATACACAATATATAGAGATATCAGCGCACAACCTTAAAGATACTAAGCAGCACTTGTATAGTTATATTTTAGACTATTGTACAATACTAGAATATTAATTACAAGACCGATCAAGGAAAATTAATATTGGATCAGAGAGCTACCAGCATTTTTTGTAGCAAAAAAAAACCCCAACCCCTCTTGACTTGGCTAAAGCACATTCGTGTTCCTGTCCCCTGTTTATTTACTGTACAATTAAAAGTAAAAAATAAACGCACGTTTGGCTGCGCCTGTAAAACGAAGGATCATTTTAAACATCGGTAACAAATGGCGTCTATACCTCCCTCGTTAATAGCGAAGCTTTCACTGTAATGTTTTCGAAACCCCCAGTGGTAATCTAAGTTGCCTTAAATTGTCTGTATTAATCTGTGTTTGTTACCCAAAATAGATTAGACATATCTGGCTTAATATTCTTTAATTATCCTAGAGGAAGAAGGGGAAAGAAAAAAAAAACGCAAGACAACAAACTAGTTTAGTTTCATTTGCAGCTGATTTTGTTATTAAAAGTTCAAAAAAAAAATAATAAATAAAAATAATTGTTATGAGCAGTGCCATGTATTTAATTTGCTATATAGTTGTAACATTTGTATTAGCGTGGCTGACAATGTACAACAGCCTCGGTGACAACACTATAATCATTTGCTATGGTATAGAGCTTCATTTTACCGAGATGACATTTACTCTTCCTAATTAAGCAAATGAAGAAACGATATTTTGTGCAACCACCTCACATTACTTGACAATTGTATGCATGAACTTAATTATGAATTTCTTAATATCAACAGCAGAAACCTAATAAAACTCAGTGTGATAGAACAGGCGCTCGTCGATTTCGGGGGAGATCTGCTCATTGGCTAAAACACATAGCAAAAAGTTTCACAAGACAACTTCTGAAAGCTCTTTAATGTATCAAAATAATAATTAAAAAAAAAGGTTTATCATTTGTATATAGGGGTGGATAAGATCCAAATCAACTGCTGCAGAGGGACCTGATACAGAGAAGATTATAGTGTGCAGATCATAAGGAGGTGGAAAGAAAGACAAGCCAGCAGCTGAGCTTTTTGGCTCGGGGGTTATTTTCAGAAGGCTAATTAGGCCACCCCCAATGTTGGAAATAGCAGATTGTCAGCAGAGTTGGTGGCCAAGTCATGTGTCCTCATGGTCTGAGAGAAGATGAGGAGCCAAGTCATGTGTCCTCGTGGTCTGAGAGATGATGAGGAGCCAAGTCATGTGTCCTCATGGTCTGAGAGATGATGAGGAGCCAAGTCATGTGTCCTAATGGTCTGAGAGATGATGAGGAGCCAAGTCATGTGTCCTCATGGTCTGAGAGATGATGAGGAGCCAAGTCATGTGTCCTCATGGTCTGAGAGACGATAAAGAGCCAAGTCATGTGTCCACATGGTCTGAGAGATGATGAGGAGCCAAGTCATGTGTCCTCATGGTCTGAGAGATGATGAGGAGCCAAGTCATGTGTCCTCATGGTCTGAGAGACGATAAAGAGCCAAGTCATGTGTCCACATGGTCTGAGAGATGATGAGTAGCCAAGTCATGTGTCCTCATGGTCTGAGAGACGATAAAGAGCCAAGTCATGTGTCCTCATGGTCTGAGAGAAGATGAGGAGCCAAGTCATGTGTCCTCATGGTCTGAGAGACGATAAAGAGCCAAGTCATGTGTCCACATGGTCTGAGAGATGATGAGGAGTCAAGCAAATTGTCCCCATGATATGAGAAAAGATGAGGAACCAAGCAAATTGTCCACATGATGTGAGAGAAGATGAGGAGCAAAGAAAATTGTCTCCATGATGTGAGAGAAGATGAGGAGCCAAGCAAATTGTCCACAGGATCTGAGAGAAGATGAGGACCCAAGCAAATTGTCCCCATGATATGAGAGAAGATGAGGAGCCAAGCAAATTGTCTCCATAACCTGAGAGAAGATGAGGAACCAAGCAAATTGGCCACATGATCTGAGAGAAGATGAGGAACTAGGCAAATTGTCCCCATGATATGAGAGAAGATGAGGAGGCAAGCAAATTGTCTCCATAACCTGAGAGAAGATGAGGAGTCAAGTAAATTGTCCCCATGACCTGAGGGAAAATGAGGAGCCAGGCAAATTGTCTCCATAACCTGAGAGAAGATGAGGAACCAAGCAAATTGTTCCCATGACCTAAGAGAGTGACTGTAGGCTCACAACAGACATGTTAATATAGTAACTTGTCACCTAAGGCTGACAGCAGAGTTGGTGGCCTGCTAGATTATCAACCATAGTGGAGCAAATCGTTACACTGAATTGACATTTGAGGATATGGAGTATCACAACTTGACAGCAGACTTTGGACGAACATTTGGAGACTAGATTAGATCTGCAGGAAATGCTAATGATGAATTGTCATCAGCAGAAGACATCATTGCCAGGAGGTTAACCAAGTCAGAACTTGATGGTTCGATCAGTATGCACACTGGATCGAACTAAATAAATGAGCACAAACTAAGGGGACAAGTAAAATAGTCCTCCTTGAGCATTGGACAGGTAGGTATGTGGACTCTAGACCAGATAGAATCCATAGGATATGTTACTGGCCCTTAATTGCATAATATTATGAAATCATAGAGTAATTATAGTTAAGCAATAAAGGTACGTTCCATTGAGTTGGATGGACTGGGCTTCCATTATCAATGTGAGCTTGAAGAACAAAGGAATCACCATGGAGCTCGGGTGGTATCAACCCTACTACTGGACTCCCAGAGCTTCTCAAGGGACTGTGGTGTATTCTGGTTCCAGAAGCAATCAGGCCTCGGCACCAACACATGGTGTACATTTACTGGGGTCTATGACGGACCATATAAATATGTTCTATGAACCTTCGCAAACCTTTCCACGGACCCTGGTATCTTCGTACGGACACGTTGCCTATCCATGGAAGCAACGGACAAGTACAAATGTAGACTTTCCATCTGAGTGACCTTGGATAACCTCTGTGACTTGGCTTCGGTGTTTAGTGTCACTGTCCCCGTGGCATGACCTGAAAATGCTTTCCGTGCTCTCCAATGACCTGGAGCCAACATACGGTCTCTTTAATTTTGATATCTCCGATAACTTCTGTATCTTATCAAAGTCTCTTTTTTTTTTTCTCCAGTATATTTTATGGATTTTTCACAATCCTGTTGGGATTAACACGGCGTGTTGTATGTTGAGTGAAGAAATCTGCAGTGGATTCGAGAGGGGCGTTTTAAAGAAAAGTATGGTATTTTAACAGAGCGGTTACTGGATGCTTCGGTATGGCTATCCCCAGTACGTATTGAGTGCTATCTGCAGCGTGTTAGATAAGAGCCTGACATCTTTCTGAATTAGATTATAATGTGTATTTGCTGCCCCGGATAGTACTTTTCTGCTTAAAGATTTAAGCTGTCATCGTATTCATTGAACTCATTTCAGAGACTAAACTTGACTGCATTTGAATAAAAGCAACACGTGAAAGGCTATGAAGATAATCCCGAAAAAAATTCAAGAATTCTCAAGGCCGGAGTTATATTGCTGAACGGACGGAGAGTTACTTAGAAATATGTGTTGTCCGAATTTGTTGACAGAACGACTTATTACATACTTGGATCCGGACTTATACAGTGATGAGGGGGAGGCGACCGAGACACGGGCCTGAGTGCTGTTTTGATGGCTACGTAACTAGACTGATGCCCCTTCTGGCCTGCTCTCTAGTGTCCGTCAAACTGGCCATTTCTTTTCATCCCAACAATTTACAGTGCGCTTTGCAGAACCTCAGCCAAACAGAGTTCTTATAAATGGACTGCGCTGGCGACACTAAGTGCTGACGCAACCAAGAAGTGGCGGAGGTCGGCGCAGACTTGCAACATCTGGCGTGATCAGCATGCTTACAAATAACCCCCTTTGTAACTCAGATGGCTGCCATTTCACTGTGTAAATCTGTTTCCCGTAATCTGTTTTCCCAATACACTTACAACGGTGGGCATAAGGATACTGTACATCTACCACTGATGTCATCTTTCCTGCGATGCCAGATTTTGTTTTCCGATGTAGATCCTGGCAGCATACTTTTTTCTCTATCATCATTGTCTCAAACATGTTTAAGGGGCTGAGTAAAGGAAGAGATGCTGTGAAACATGTATGTACAAATCAGGTTGTGAACTTTTAATGTTTACATACTTGGGAAGACTTCTCTCCTTGGAAAGTACGGTAATTCTCCAAATCGACTGCGGGGAAGAAAGGAAGAAAAAAGAGAGAGAACGAGAGAGAGAAAAGTGTTTAAAATCACATATGGTATAATTTTGTTTGACATCTGTTTTGAAACAAACAATATTTAACTCACTTATTCACTGATACTTACTGAAAACACAGAGTCCAATGAGCAGTTTTAGACGTTCATCAATATTTATTATCGGAGAGAACGCGACTGAGGCAGCGGAGGTTCTCGTAACCTGTCTTTCTTTATCCACGATGCAGCAATGTGGCTCCAAAAGGTAAGACCTTCTGGCCTCATCAAAGGGGACTTTGCACTGATTGTCACAAACTTCCTAACTTATGGCACAACGTTCCCGGGATGAAAAAAGGGGGCGGAGACTAGGCGGGCGGAGACTAGGAGGGCGCGGCTCCAGACTACCTGGTACACACACAGGGTGCCTGGAAATCATTTTCTTGTGTTCAAACTGTAGCTTTATTTATGAAAGAAGAAATTGCCAGGAACTGAGAAGGGAATTTCAGACTTAAGGCCAAAGTGGCCGAGCTGGGAAAATTCTCCAAACTCAGCTGCAGTCTAGTCAATCATTTATAGTTAGAGTAACTTTCACAATCCTATCTCCAACTGCATAGCGGCCAACCTTGCATGTCTCAAAGCCGGGATGAAAAATGGGTGGCGCCTAAAGGGGGCGGAGTCACGCAATGTTGGGCAGCAGGCTACCTGGAGCTCATTTACTTGCCGTTAGACTGTACATGTCTTCTATACATGATGCTGTGCCAAGCACTGTACATTGGTAGCATTAATGCCAGGACACACCTGAATTTAACAGGACAGGACCATAAAAAACAGGACTGTTGGAAATAATCCAATTGTTTGTTAAAATGGGAGGGATACGTGCATGTTCAGATGTGTGCACCATAAGACTTCGGAGGAAAAGCTGACACTTTATTCATGTAGTCCCATCTTCTGACCGGCTCGATTTACAATCTATGGCACTGTGACGAAAAAAAAACAAGGATTATTACTGCAGTTAGTCCAGGACAACTAAAGCCCAGCCACTAGAGGGTTAATGAAACCCAAGTGCCTCAATGAGACATATTGATGCAGAAGGAGCATCAAAATCCCAGGCCAGTGATCTGTGAAAACAAAGAGTATTTTTTATTTATTATTTATTTTTTTTCTACATGTGTTTGTGTTGCAATGAGAATTATTAATTTGTTTGTGTTGTTTTTGCAGAGGACAGTTCTCCCAAATGCTCGCAAAATGCCTCATTCCTCTAAATGATAAATGATCCGCTCCCCTCGGTGACATTTTGGCTTCTGCCCCCTCAGTCTAATTTGCTTTCACTTACAGTCGACAGCTGTCAATACATCTACCGCAGTTTAGTGCGGAGCAACAGCAAGAATAGCGACGGGGCTGGTTTAATTGCACAGAAGTGATTGATTCTAATGGAATCAACATTTAGCGATACAAAGCCAACTTATTCAAATACCAATTGGAGATGGAAAAACAATAAACACAGCCCGTCCGGTGAGTTATCCAAGGAGAAGATGGATGACATCTTTTTTTTCTTTTTTTTTTTTTGCTTTGGAAGATTGTAGAAGCGTGTATCATTATGGATACGGTCATGAGACACTAACAGGGTTTAACTAAATCTTACACATCCTGTATGGACTGTTCCTGTATGGTGAACGTACGCTTGATATATGTGAAATCCAATTATTTTTACGTTAAAACTATTTCCAGTTCTCCTACAGTTTTACATTGAACATAATGTCACCGGGGCTGCTAAATTCACTGACATTCCAATAAGGAGGGGCTTGGAGAGAGAGGCGGGGCTGCTAAATTCACTGACATTCCAATAAGGAGGGGCTTGGAGAGAGAGGCGGGGCTGCTAAATTCACTGACATTCCAATAAGGAGGGGCTTGGAGAGAGAGGCGGGGCTGCTAAATTCACTGACATTCCAATAAGGAGGGGCTTGGAGAGAGAGGCGGGGCTGCTAAATTCACTGACATTCCAATAAGGAGGGGCTTGGGGAGAGAGGCGGGGCTGCTAAATTCACTGACATTCCAATAAGGAGGGGCTTGGGGAGAGAGGCGGGGCTGCTAAATTCAGTAACATTCCAATAAGGAGGGGCTTGGGTAGAGAGGCGGGGCTTCTAAATTCAGTGACATTCCAATAAGGAGGGGCTTGGGGAGAGAGGCGGGGCTGCTAAATTCACTGACATTCCGATAAGGAGGGGCTTGGAGAGAGAGGCGGGGCTTCTAAATTCAGTGACATTCCAATAAGGAGGGGCTTGGAGAGAGAGGCGGGGCTGCTAAATTCAGTGACATTCCAATAAGGAGGGGCTTGGAGAGAGAGGCGGGGCTTCTAAATTCAGTGACATTCCGATAAGGAGGGGCTTGGAGAGAGAGGCGGGGCTTCTTAATTCACTGACATTCCAATAAGGAGGGGCTTGGAGAGAGAGGCGGGGCTTCTAAATTCAGTGACATTCCGATAAGGAGGGGCTTGGGGAGAGAGGCGGGGCTTCTAAATTCAGTGACATTCCGATAAGGAGGGGCTTGGAGAGAGAGGTGGGGCTTCTAAATTCAGTGACATTCCAATAAGGAGGGGCTTGGAGAGAGAGGCGGGGCTTCTAAATTCAGTAACATTCCAATAAGGAGGGGCTTGGAGAGAGAGGCGGGGCTTCTAAATTCACTGACATTCCAATAAGGAGGGGCTTGGTGAGAGAGACGGGGCTTCTAAATTCAGTGACATTCCAATAAGGAGGGGCTTGGAGAGAGAGGCGGGGCTTCTAAATTCAGTGACATTCCAATAAGGAGGGGCTTGGAGAGAGAGGCGGGGCTTCTAAATTCAGTGACATTCCAATAAGGAGGGGCTTGGAGAGAGAGGCAGGGCTTCTAAATTCAGTGACATTCCGATAAGGAGGGGCTTGGAGAGAGAGGCGGGGCTTGTAAATTCAGTGACATTCCAATAAGGAGGGGCTTGGAGAGAGAGGCGGGGCTTCTAAATTCAGTGACATTCCAATAAGGAGGGGCTTGGAGAAAGAGGCAGGGCTTCTAAATTCAGTGACATTCCAATAAGGAGGGGCTTGGAGAGAGAGGCGGGGCTTTTAAATTCACTGACATTCCAATAAGGAGGGGCTTGGAGAGAGAGGTGGGGCTTCTAAATTCAGTGACATTCCAATAAGGAGGGGCTTGGAGAGAGAGGTGGGGCTTCTAAATTCAGTGACATTCCAATAAGGAGGGGCTTGGGGAGAGAGGCGGGGCTTCTAAATTCAGTGACATTCCAATAAGGAGGGGCTTGGAGAGAGAGGCGGGGCTTCTGAATTCACTGACATTCCAATAAGGAGGGGCTTGGAGAGAGAGGCGGGGCTTCTAAATTCAGTGACATTCCAATAAGGAGGGGCTTGGAGAAAGAGGCGGGGCTTCTAAATTCAGTAACATTCCAATAAGGAGGGGCTTGGAGAAAGAGGCGGGGCTTCTAAATTCAGTGACATTCCAATAAGGAGGGGCTTGGAGAAAGAGGCGGGGCTTCTTAATTCAGTGACATTCCAATAAGGAGGGGCTTGGAGAAAGAGGCGGGGCTTCTAAATTCAGTGACATTCCAATAAGGAGGGGCTTGGAGAAAGAGGCAGGGCTTCTAAATATAGTGACATTCCAATAAGGAGGGGCTTGGAGAAAGAGGCAGGGCTTCTAAATATAGTGACATTCCAATAAGGAATGACACACACCCTCTGCAGGTTCAATTTCAGGCAGGGCCAATTCAGATTTTTATCCTTCCGAGATTGACAAAATCAGCACTATTAAATTGGGTAAAAGTGACATCCTCAGGCCGTACAGATAATATATGAACGTACTTTACCAGTCAGACGATAAAACAAAGGCTTCCAGCCAATGGTAAATCTATGGGGTACAGGGGCGGGCTGGGCCGGGGGGCAGGGTGGCAATTGCCCCCCAGGCCGCCCTAAACTATGTAAAACACGGCCGCTGGGCCAGTGTTTTAAAAAAAAAAAAAAAAAAAACGCGCTTGCAGGCAGAGACTGAGAAGGGATCGGAAGATCCCCTCTCACCTCCGCTCTGCCTGCCAGGCTGCACGGGGAGCCGAACAGGCAGCACAGAGAAACCTCCGTGCTGCCTGTTCGGCTCCCCGTGCAGTGTGCCGACAGTCACGTGATCGGCGCTCTGACGTCAGACGCGCGCCGATCACGTGACCTGTCGGTACAACCGCCGGGAGGCCGAACAGGCAGCATGGAGGGACCATGCTGCCTGCCACCAGGTAAGTCCTCCTGCCACTAGCCACCAGGGAAGTCCTGACACTAGCCACCAGGGAAGTCCTGCCACTAGCCACCAGGGAAGTCCTGCCACTAGCCACCAGAGAAAAAGGTAAGGGGGGGGGGGGGGGGTTTGGGCAAAAAACACTGGCATATTATTGGGCAAATTGGCTGGGGCATATTACATGGCAAATAAGATTGGCATATTATTGGGCAAATTGGCTGGGGCATATTACATGGCAAATAAGACTGGCATATTATTGGGCAAATTGGCTGGGGCATATTACATGGCAAATAAGACTGGCATATTATTGGGCAAATTGGCTGGGGCATATTACATGGCAAATAAGACTGGCATATTATTGGGCAAATTGGCTGGGGCATATTACATGGCAAATAAGACTGGCATATTATTAGGCAAATTGGCTGGGGCATATTACATGGCAAATAAGACTAGAATATTATTGGGCAAATTGGCTGGGGCATATTACATGGCAAATAAGACTGGCATATTATTGGGCAAATTGGCTGGGGCATATTACATGGCAAATAAGACTAGAATATTATTGGGCAAATTGGCTGGGGCATATTACATGGCAAATAAGACTGGCATATTATTGGGCAAATTGGCTGGGGAATATTACATGGCAAATAAGACTGGCATATTATTGGGCAAATTGGCTGGGGAATATTAAATGGCAGAATAACACTGGCATATTATTGGACAAATCGTCTGGGGAATATTAAATGGCAGAATAACACTGGCATATTATTGGACAAATCATCTGGGGAATATTAAATGGCAGAATAAGACTGGCATATTATTGGGCAAAATGGCTGGGGAATATTAAATGGCAATTAACACTGGCATATTATTGGGCAAATTAGCAGGGGCATATTAAATTGCAGATAACCTTGGAATATTATTGGGCAAATTTACTGAGTCATATTAAATTGCAGAATAACACTGGCATATTATGGGACAAATTGGCTAGGGGAATATTAATGGCAAATAATATTGGAAATGTGTATATTGGGATATTGGGTGTCTAAATCCTGTCATGTTGAGGGGCATAATCCTGGCATATTGAGGGGAAAATCCTGGCATATTGAGGGGGCATCATCTTGGCATATTGAGGGGAAAATCCTGGCATATTGGGTGTCTAAATCCTGGCATATTGAGGGGCATAATCCTGGCATATTGAGGGGCATAATCCTGGCATTTTGAGGGGCATAATCCTGGCATATTTAGGGGAAAATCCTGGCATATTGAGGGGGCATCATCTTGGCATATTGAGGAGAAAATCCTGGCATATTGGGTGTCTAAATCCTGGCATATTGAGGGGCATAATCCTGGCATACTGAGGGGCATAATCCTGGCATTTTGTAAGGGAAAATTCTAGCATATTAAATGGCAAATCCTGGCATATTGTGGGGGAAAATCCTGGCAATATTCGTTATAAAACAAGGAAAAGATGGCCGTGGATGGGGAGGCGATTCGATGGTGCAATGGGCCACTTGACTGGATTTGCCCCCCAGGCCTAAGGCTGCCAGCCCTCCCCTGATGGGGTAAAAAGCGTGGCCTGTAATAACAAAAAAACGGATGGAAACCCTAAGCAAAACACTTGTTAGTATTATTATTTTTGATAAAGCAGTGGTACCAGTAGCACGACTGATGACATAACTTCTAGCCTCCCTGGCTGCAGAGACGCCTATTTCTTATCTGCTTTAAGATGCACAGAAGTTTTTATAAATGCAAATGTATCTTCTACTTAGACGAACTTTCCATGAGGAAGGAAAGATCAGAAGCCAAGTAGATTGCATCCTAATTAAATGTTACATCTCCAGTTTGAGGGGGGGCGGGGGGAAATATAAATTACATTCAACCTCGCTAGCATAGCATATAACTCACTGTGCAAATCAGCTAGTCGTGTGACTCCCCCACAACTCCTACCATGTCTAGCCACCACAATATCTGTCTCGGAACGATGGGGGTTGCAGTTCAATAGCACTTGAACACAGGCAGGGGGTTTAGAAATATTACAGAAATACAGCCAGAAAAAAATCTATATATGTTTAGTACAAGGGGCATAAGAGCAGATAATGTTAATATTCGTCAGAGAAATAAAAATTGGGATGGTGCTATATTAATCCACACATTTAAGCCTTCTAAATGAACATTTCTGTTTTTCTGAATAATTTGTGCCATCTGTGTCAAAATTGGGAGAGTTAAAAAAAAAAAAAAAATCCAAAAAACACTGGAACAAATGTTGGTTCTATAAAACAGTCTTAGTTCACTGTTAAAATTGTCACACATTAATATCTCGGGCCATCTGGGGAGACGAAATTCTCCTAGCAGATTGCAGGGATGATTTTATTGGCTCAGTATTAATAAGTATGTGGCATAATATTGAAGGAAAGGGATGACAAGGTGAATGGCGCTGTTTCCCGACCAAATCAAAGGTAACCGCCAGCCGCCAATCAACCTACGCAGTTCACACGCAGCATTCGCCATTGTTACAGGGCTGATTCCACTTATATAACTGCATTACAGTATTATTATAACTGTATATAGAGAGGTAGGGCTCCTCGTTACCTCTGTATAACTGTATATAGAGAGGTAGGGCTCCTCGTCACCTCTGTGTAACTGTATATAGAGAGGCAGGGCTCCTCGTCACCTCTGTATAACTGTATATAGAGAGGTAGGGCTCCTCGTCACCTCTGTATAACTGTATATAGAGAGGTAGGGCTCCTCGTCATCTCTGTATAGCTGTATATAGAGAGGTAGGGCTCCTCGTTACCTCTGTATAACTGTATATAGAGAGGTAGGGCTCCTCGTCATCTCTGTATAACTGTATATAGAGAGGTAGGGCTCCTCGTTACCTCTGTATAACTGTATATAGAGAGGTAGGGCTCCTCGTCACCTCTGTATATAAATAGGTAGGGCTCCTCATCACCTAAATGATGCAATCTTAAGGGTGCTGGGGCAAGTCCTGTGCATGCAATATGGGTGCTGGGGTAAATGCTGTGTGTGCAATATGGGTGATGGACAAGTCCTGTGTATGCAATCTGGGTGATGGACAGGTCCTGTGTATGCAATCTGGGTGCTGGGTAAGTCCTGTGGATGCAACATGGGTGCTGGGGCCAATGCTGTGTGTGCAATATGGGTGCTGGGGCAAGTCCTGTGCATGCAATATGGGTGCTGGGGCAAGTCCTGTGCATGCAATATGGGTGCTGGGGCAAGTGCTGTGTGTGCAATATGGGTGCTTGGGCAAGTGGAATGTGTGAAATCTGGGTGATGGACAAGTCCTGTGTTTGCAATCTAGGTGCTGGGTAAGTTCTGTGTGTGAAGTCTGGATGATGAGGCATGTCATGTCTGTGATATCTGGGTCCGGGCGCATGTCATGTATGTGTAATATGGGTGCTGAGGAATGTCCTGTGGCTGCAATGTGGGTGCTGGGGAAAGTCTTATGTGTGTAATCTGGGTGCTAGGGAAAGTCCTGTGTGTGAAGTGTGGGTGCTGGGCAAGTCCTGTGAATGAAATCTTGGTGCTGGATAGGTCCTGTGGATGCAACATGGGTGCTGGGGCCAATGCTGTGTGTGCAATATGGGTGCTGGGGCAAGTCCTGTGCATGCAATATGGGTGCTGGGGCAAGTCCTGTGCATGCAATATGGGTGCTGGGGCAAGTGCTGTGTGTGCAATATGGGTGCTTGGGCAAGTGGAATGTGTGAAATCTGGGTGATGGACAAGTCCTGTGTTTGCAATCTAGGTGCTGGGTAAGTTCTGTGTGTGAAGTCTGGATGATGAGGCATGTCATGTCTGTGATATCTGGGTCCGGGCGCATGTCATGTATGTGTAATATGGGTGCTGAGGAATGTCCTGTGGCTGCAATGTGGGTGCTGGGGAAAGTCTTATGTGTGTAATCTGGGTGCTAGGGAAAGTCCTGTGTGTGAAGTGTGGGTGCTGGGCAAGTCCTGTGAATGAAATCTTGGTGCTGGGTAGGTCCTGTGGATGCAACATGGGTGCTGGGGCCAATGCTGTGTGTGCAATAAGGGTGCTGGGGCAAGTCCTGTGCATGCAATATGGGTGCTGGGGCAAGTCCTGTGCATGCAATATGGGTGCTGGGGCAAGTGCTGTGTGTGCAATATGGGTGCTTGGGTAAATGCTGTGTGTGCAATATGGGTGATGGACAAGTCCTGTGTATGCAATCTGGGTGATGGACAGGTCCTGTGTATGCAATCTGGGTGCTGGGTAAGTCCTGTGGATGCAACATGGGTGCTGGGGCCAATGCTGTGTGTGCAATATGGGTGCTGGGGCAAGTCCTGTGCATGCAATATGGGTGCTGGGGCAAGTCCTGTGCATGCAATATGGGTGCTGGGGCAAGTGCTGTGTGTGCAATATGGGTGCTTGGGCAAGTGGAATGTGTGAAATCTGGGTGATGGACAAGTCCTGTGTTTGCAATCTAGGTGCTGGGTAAGTTCTGTGTGTGAAGTCTGGATGATGGGGCATGTCATGTCTGTGATATCTGGGTCCGGGCGCATGTCATGTATGTGTAATATGGGTGCTGAGGAATGTCCTGTGGCTGCAATGTGGGTGCTGGGGAAAGTCTTATGTGTGTAATCAGGGTGCTAGGGAAAGTCCTGTGTGTGCAGTGTGGGTGCTGGGCAAGTCCTGTGAATGAAATCTTGGTGCTGGGGAAAGTCCTGTGGGTTCAATCTGGGTGTTGGGGCATGTCCTGTTGATGAATTCTTGGTGCTGGGGAAAGTCATGTGGGTTCAATCTGGCTGCTGGGGCAAGTCTCATGTGTGCAGTCTGGGTGCTGGGGCAAGTCCTGCGTCTGCAATCTGGGTGCTGGGGCAAGTCCTGTTTGTGCAACATGGGTGCTGGCTGCATTTTATAGTGTGTATTTGATCCTGACAAAGCATTATGCAAAACATGTATTGGGCGTTTCCCTGCTCAATTATAAATATGACTGTCAATTTTCCTTCCCGTTTATGATAAAAGAAATGTATATAATCCTCTCGGGTTAGAACTTTACAGGCTAATTTGGCATAAGAGGGGAAGCGAGGAGAATGATGATTTAACAAGGCTCACTTTATGTGTTAAGAGCAGGATCTTTTGAGAATGGGAAAACTGATAGCAGCACGAATATAATAATTAACTTGGAATATATCTCAGCGTTTACTAGGAAGAATATCCTAATTTATTATTCCTGTTCACTCTGACTTTAACATTAAATTGCTTATATTGTTGGATTTCAATCTGGTGTTTTTTGTTTTTAGAAAGGTGTTTTGGTTGTTGTATTGTTTGGATGTTTTAGATCTGTTTTATTTCAGTCAAATTGGTGTCTCTCTCTCTCTCTCTCTCTCTCTGTCTCTGTCTGTCTCTGTCTCTCTCTCTCTCTCTCTGTCTCTGTCTCTCTCTCTCTCTCTCTCTGTCTCTCTCTCTCTCTCTCTCTGTCTCTCTCTCTCTCTCTCTCTGTCTCTCTCTCTCTCTCTCTCTCTCTCTCTCTGTCTCTGTCTCTGTCTCTGTCTCTGTCTCTCTCTCTCTCTCTCTCTCTCTGTCTCTGTCTCTGTCTCTCTCTCTCTCTCTCTCTCTGTCTCTGTCTCTGTCTCTCTCTCTCTCTGTCTCTGTCTCTGTCTCTGTCTCTGTCTCTCTCTCTCTCTCTCTGTCTCTGTCTCTGTCTCTCTCTCTCTCTCTCTCTCTCTCTCTCTCTCTCTCTCTCTCTGTCTCTGTCTCTGTCTCTGTCTCTCTCTCTCTCTCTCTCTCTCTCTCTCCCTCAGTCTCCCTTTGTCTCTCTCTCTCTCTCTCGCTCTCTCTCTCTCTCTGTCTCTGTCTCTCTCTCTCTGTCTCTGTCTCTGTCTCTCTCTCTCTCTGTCTCTCTCTCTCTCTCTCTCTCTCTCTCTCTCTCTCTCTCTCTGTCTCTCTCTCTCTCTCTCTCGCTCTCTCTCTCTCTCTGTCTCTGTCTCTCTCTCTCTCTCTCTCTCTGTCTCTGTCTCTGTCTCTGTCTCTGTCTCTCTCTCTCTCTCTCTCTCTCTATATATATATATATGGCTACATTTTTACGCTGACAAAGTTGATGATAAAAGCAATGTCTTAATGAGCATTTCAGAGTGTGCATTTACCAGCTGATCTAATATAACTTTGGACCTGAGCAAATGGCCACTTTTGGTCCACTGGATACGTTGACCCTGGCGACACCAACCAAACAGATTGCAGACCCCTGCTGTACAAATGGCAGCCTACATACAAAGTCTGTTAACTGATAAACCCATCCGAGGACTAGCAGGGCTATATGAAATATAATGAATTGGGACTTCTTCCTATTTTGTACACTTGTCCCCCAACTGTCCGACTTTGCTTGGGATTTGCCATGGGTCCTGCCACGCTCTACCTCTCTCCCACTTTTTGGGATTGGCCGGATTTGGGGCTGCAATCATGCAGTTCTGATGCCATTCTCTGGTGACATAGGAGAAGGCATGCTGCGCAGCATTATGTGCAGTAGCGCTGTCAGTTTGAGTGAGCTCTGCCACCCCCCAGGGGCAGAAGTTTAGAGGTATATATATATATATATACATTTAGTTGTAATTGCTGTTTTTTCATGGTGCAAACCACTATACATATGCCTCAAGTTATGGCAGGACAGACCCAAATTTCACAGTAAGGACCACCAAAAAAAAAAAATCAGGACTGTTGACAACTATGATTTTGTCATATAACACACAGGATGCTGAAAATATATTAGAAACATAGAAACATAGAATGTGTCGGCAGATAAGAACCATTCGGTCCATCTAGTCTGCCCAATTATTTTAAATACTTTATTAGTCCCCCGTTCCGGGTCTTATAGCTAGGATAGCCTTGTGTCTATCCCACGCATGCTTAAAATATATTAAAAACATTTTTAAAAAGGCAAACTGCTCTGTCTTGATACAACACCCAATCGCACGTTAAAATTAGGGCAAGGGTTAAAGATTCCTATTTTCCTCCTCTTTCGACGGTAGCGCTGTTAATAAATTCATGCACTTGTTTTTTCTTAATTCTAATTTCAGTCTGTGCTATGTTCGTACCACATAGCAACAGTGTGCAGTAATTAACACTCCTCTACTTGGAGCTTCCAGCAAATAAAGATACTTGAAAACAGTGGTGGATCCAGCCATCTGGTGGACTGTGTTTACGTTTCCTGCTGTAATTTTAGTTCATGCGCGTAATAGTCACATATTACACAATGTTCTGCTCTTTTTTAATCGTCTGGGATGGAGCAAGCACTCGGCAGAGCAACAATAGACGGCGACAGACAGATTTTTATAAAGTCCTGTTTGTTTTTGTGATCTACAGACACACGTTACTGAGCGGGTAAACGCTGCGCTAAGAAGGGGGTCAGTAAGAATAACACAAGTCATTAAAAGATTAGAGAGAGACAGTCGGCGACCAGACCGGCGGCCTGCTTCCCAGGGAAACATGGCAAAAGTATAAACTGACATGGAACTATAAAAAGCACCTGCCACATTATCATCATACTAATATACCGTATTTATCGGCGTATAACACGCGCCGGCGTATAACACGCACCTCATTTTAAGAAGGAAATTTCAGGAAAAAAATCTTAAATTTCAAATAAAGAACTTTGAAGCCCAATATGCCATTTAATATGCAGGATATTGCCCCCAATATGCCATTTAATATGCAGGATATTGTCCCCAATATGCCATTTAATATGCAGGATATTGCCCCCAATATGCCATTTAATATGCAGGATATTGCCCCCAATATGCCATTTAATATGCAGGATATTGCCCCCAATATGCCTTTTTAATATGCCAGGATATTGCCCCCAATATGCCATTTAATATGCAGGATATTGGCCCCAATATGCCTTTTTAATATGCCAGGATATTGCCCCCAATATGCCATTTAATATGCAGGATATTGCCCCCAATATGCCTTTTTAATATGCCAGGATATTGCCCCCAATATGCCATTTTAATATGCCAGGATATTGCCCCAATATGCCAGGATATTGCCCCCAATATGCCAGGATATTGCCCCCAATATGCCATTTAATATGCCATGATATTGCCCCCAATATGCCATTTAATATGCCATGATATTGCCCCCAATATGCCAGGATATTGCCCCCAATATGCCATTTAATATGCCAGGATATTGCCCCCAATATGCCATTTTAATATGCCAGGATATTGCCCCCAATATGCCATTTTAATATGCCAGGATATATCCCCCAATATGCCAGGATATTGCCCCCAATATGCCATGTAATATGCCAGGATATTGCCCCTTAGTATGCCACCCTCCTCCCCCCCTTCCCCAGACCCCAGTACTTACCTCGTTCCTGCTCTGTCCCCCGGTGCTCTGAAGCTGCGTGGCTGTGAGGGAAGCGTTGTGAACTCCCCTCCAGCAGCGCGGAACAATAAAGTTTGTTTAAAAAAAACACACTTTATTGACCGCGCGGCTGGAGGGGAGCGCACAACGCTTCCCTCACAGCCACGCACCTTCAGAGCACCGGGGGACAGAGCAGGAACGAGGTAAGTTTTAGATTTTTTTTTTTTTCCCCAGCCACCGATCGGCGTATAACACGCACACATCATTTGCTCCCTATTTTCAGGGACAAAAAGTGCGTGTTATACGCCGATAAATACGGTATTCAAAACAAAAAGCCTAGCTGTTCTTTAAACACAGATTTCTTCCTCTGTATGGGAATTTTACCAATTGTATTCCAATAATATCTGAAATTTATATATACAAACCCGATTTGTTAACAAATCAGAAAGATTTTTTTAAAAATGTGGGCGATGGAGACTTCGCTGGTGTTTCTCTTGGCGATAGAGAGAGCTGCCAGCCTTTATTGCAATGCTAATACACTGCAAAATAGAAATAAATACAGACAGCGCTCTTAAATACACACCAAAAACTGCTATATGTAGATTGATTTTGTTTCATTTATTACCGAGCGATGTGTAAAAAGTACATTATACACATAAAAATAAATTTAAAAAAAGATATACCTCACAAGTTATAAATAATCTATATATACAGCTGTCACACTGAAGTACAACAGTAGATATAGCAAAAAAGGGGAATAAGAAAACTCAGTTGTCCTTATTTATATTTATAAAGAATTCCATCAACAGGTGTATATATATATATATCCCCAAGAAATAATATGATATCCCTCGATAAGGCACAAGTACACATTAGGGGAATGTATAAAAACTACTGTATTCTAAAAAGGTTTTTAAAAAGGCGAAATCGCTGTTTATTATGTATGGCGACTTTTCCCTGACACTATTCAGACGCAGGCTCCCGAAATCTGCCAGGAGTCTGTTTTATACGCCAGTGTCTGGCGCTGTGTGCGTCATGTTTATACATGACCCCTATTGTATGTAGAACTGTAAAATATCCAATTAGAATGTTTCTTTGAAAAATGCAATGAAATATATATTTTCGAGACACTTCCAATATAGAAACATAGAAACATAGAATGTGTCGGCAGATAAGAACCATTCGGTCCATCTAGTCTGCCCAATTTTTTTTTTTTTGTTTTTTTACTTGATATACTTGATTTTGAAACAAATTGGAAGCTGGCATTCCAGAGTGAGCGTAGGGGAGACAGGGTCTAAAAGTTGAGCTTTTAGTGTGCCACATGTAGAGGTAGCTTTGTATCAATGTAGATCTATAACACAGAGAGTGAAACAACTTAAAGAAACACAAATAGTGCGTATTTATTGGTAACGATTAAAATAGTATCCATCCTTCCCTTACAAAACCCAACTGATATTGTACATATGGGTAAAGCCAGGGCATAGTGCGGTGTCTGCAAAGCTTTCTACTTGTTAATTATAACACGGCCAAAACATTTAGAAAAAGGTTAAGCTTATAGTTTAGAAAAAAAGCTTGTCCTGTAGTGTGAACCCAATATAATGCACTATTAATCTTTCTTTGGTTTTTTTTTGTGTGTGTTATAAATCTACCTCTGTAGTGTGGATATAGTGGCAAAGGCCTAATAGAGAATTTAGTGGACAGGCCAAGAGAGAGCAGAAAGAAGCAAGACAAGCGAATAGGAATCTCGAAGAGAAAGACTGACAGGGACAAGGGGGTATGAGTAGAAACAAACCCCAAAAACTCTATCCATGGAAGGAGAAACTGACAAACAGCCTTCATAGTGCAACAGTATTGGTAAACCACGAATAAAGCTTTGTCGTTCATGATGATTATTCATAAATAAATAATAATTTACAGACCAGTAACATTTTTTTACTTTTTATGAAACACACAGAGGTAAGGTGCATACGCGAAAATAAACAAAGCTCTTCTAAACAACACATAACAAATCTCCCTAACATAAGGATATATTCAGTATACCAAGCAACACATTGTAGCTTGAAATTATAAATATCTTCGTCTTGAGACGACTCCACAGAAGTTTATCACTCTGAGTGGAAACTCGAGAACGGTAAACCAATCCGGCGGTACTGCGGAGAGCTAATTTAGATGGATGGGCGCTAATGACGGCATTCGAGAGAGCCACTGCTCTGTTTGTACTTTGTAAATTGCGTAAAATATCACTGTTTTTAAAATGTAAATACCTGGCATAAATACGTACACATAGAAGAGACTGTTAGACAGATCTGTGGATGGTTCCATAAATATCATTCTACGGATCTATTCCCATACTTATCCGGGGCACATAAAGTCGATCTTTATTATAATGTTGGCTGTTACAAGGAATACAGTACCTTGGCTCCAAGCCGACCAACTACATTAGACCTCATTATAGACACCTTAACGCCGGCTCTTTATAATTCTCAAACTACTTGGCTTCTACCAATGTTCTCATCATAAGGCTCGGAATATATTACGGCGGAACATTAAAACCAGACCCCATTCCGAAGGATAGAATTATCCCAATAAAAAGCGTACAGGGTTTAAAGGCAGGACTTGTCGTTTTAGAAATCATTATTAGTTCTTTTAGTATTCATTGCAATAACATTGATATAATTCATCGGATGCCTTTCTGTGCCGATATTTCAGTTTTAGAGTTGTCAGACTCTGTTAATGGCAATTTGGGCCATCTGTTCTGATATGAAAATGAGGTCTCATGCTGCAGACACGATAAAAATTAAAAAAAAAAAAAACTCCCCAAAATTGTTTAAGTAGTAAGACTCTTAAAGGTATTTGATTTGGATTACACCCCCTGGGGTGCACAACTTGCGAGACTGGTGTTTGGTAAAAATTAAACTCTTAAAGCTGTGTGATGTATGTTGCTTCTTACCATGAGACTTGCGTATATATTTCCGCTAAATCCACAGCGTATTTAGAAAACCCAAATGTATAAATAAAAAAAGGATTTAACCTCTTCCTGCTTAGCTGCTTTGCAGAAGTCGGCGGCAGAGTGTAGCGCTCGGATCCTGGATATTTTTCTTCTGCCGCTTCATATGCTGGGTATTCGATTGTAAGCTCCTTGGGAGAAGGACTGCAGTATTAGTGTCAGTGCTGGTATTAGAGCACTGTACAGTATACAATAATTATAGCCCTAATACATTGATATTTTAAGTAGATTAGTATATGCAATAATCAAATGACACCTGCCCTGGATATATAACTGTGACAGTGTTTGCCCCAGACTAAATAACTATAATAAGGTTTTGCACTAGGGTGCTCTTTTCCTGCCCCTTTTTTCCTTCTAGACTCAATGGTCCCCTTACATTACTTTACAGGGCTGTAATAGTTTAACCCTCCTTGTTTATTGTATATTATTTTAAGTATCCCCCATGCATCTGGTAGTGGTGAGCTTGCACGACTCTGGTCTAATGATGACAATGACCAGGACAGCCAACTGCTTCTGCCCCCCTAAACTCACTGAACTGAAGTGACTGACGAGTCAAAACCCTGGCTTTGTTATCTTGCTGGAAATCCATATCTCTTGTCTCCGGGAGTTATCAAGCCGTGTAATTTATGAAACCTTCCAGAATAACAATGAGAAAGATTCCCTTCACGTGAGATAAAAAAATAAAAACGACGTATTAGTCTTGGCCCATGAGATGTCCTTTCTGCACTTATCCCAAACCGACGCAGGACTTCTCTGTGTCTCTTAGACTGTTAGAATTATTGTAGGATGTTCTGTATAGTAATAATAATAATAACTACAAAGGATTTTTACAAGGAAAAATACACTGAGATATTGTCCTGTTTAAATCCTTGGGATTTTACCTGGGTTCAACAGTCCTGAAGTCCAGTTTGTTGGCAAAAATTCTGTTCTGTGTAACTGAAAGATTGCATGAAAAGACATTGTTTAATGAAAAGAATACAAATAAAGTATCTTATTGAGCCCTCTCTACTCATATAGCATTGTACAGGGGGCAGACATCTTGGGTCAGACGCATCAGATCTTCCTATATCGGACCCACGATTCTAAACAACATGGCCGCTGTCAGAGCTAGACAGAGCAAAGAGGGCTCAATAAGGTAGTTTATTTATATTGTTTCATTAAATAATTTATATTTAAGATGCTTAAATATTAAGACTTTGTTTTTTTTTCTTTACCTTTGTAATTCTTCCACGGATGTGTAACTCAATTCACACGTACCTCGTTTACTTTGATAGTCGGGTGCTGGAAGAAGACGAATTGCGGAGGTTAAATTTTTCCTGCTTGAACTCCGAGCCATACATGGATATAACATTTTTTAGGGTGTTACATATATTTTGCTTAATTGGGGCTAAAAGAGTCAACTTAATGCGGTGCATCTCTGGGTTAATTTATGACGGTATTTAGCATCCAAATGCCATTGCAATCCAAATGTTTTTTTTTCTTAAAGAGGTTGCTTCCATAGAGGAAGAGGGCTTAGCACAGATTAAAATGTCACACATTTATATCTGCCCTGTGACTGCTGCTTCTTCTTCTTGGTTCTTATTAAAGAGCCAAGGGGAAAAAAATGAAGTTCAGTCTAACTGAAGTAAGAAGTGTAAGCAGTTGAAATAAAAATATTTGAAGGAAATAATACAATGAATGGACCTTATTGAGCCCTCTCTGCTCTGTAGAGCTCTATCAGGGGGGCGGCCATGTTGTTTGGAATCGTTGGTCAGATCTTCCTTCATCTGACCCAAGACACTAAAAAAAATGTCCGCCCCAAGCTGTATGGAAAAAATAGGACTTAGTAAGGTACTTTACTTAAAGCTTTCCTATGTATAATACTTATGCTTGGTGCAATCTGTCAATAAAAAATTACTTTTTGCCAATAGTTTAACCTGATTTAAAGCATTTTTAATATTGAAGATTTGTGAGGTCTTTAATCAAGTTCCGAGAGCAAAGAAGAGTCTAGATAACTCATTGGATCTAGAACCAATTCCTCTTTCACACGTCACTCGCTGGGTGTGCAAGAGCAATTTTTTTAGGTGCAATAAATTGCAATAAAGTTTATCAAGTCTGTCACTTTAAAGATTGGCCTGTAGATACATAATCTCAAGCACAAAGTGATCTCCTGAGATCCAGGATTGGTCTCAAGTTCACAACCTCTTGACTCCGCCCAGGTGACATTGTTTAATGGTGGGCTCTTACCAAACTCTGTAATGGACAATTTAATGATGTTCTACAGATCTTTTTCGCAGACCTTGCCATGGACCCGTGTGTCCTTGTTGGGACTCTTCCCCACCTATCCACGCCTTCACCAATGGACTAGTCATAAATGTTACTGAGTCCTATTTTTTCCATAACTTACCAGGAAAGGTTAAAGCATCGTAACATGTATAGCTTGGAGGAAAGACGTAACAGGGGGGATATGATAGAAACATTTAAATACATAAAGGGAATCAAAACAGTAAAGGAAGAGAGTATATTTAAAAGAAGAAAAACTACCACAACTAGAGGACATAGTCTTAAATTAGAGGCGCAACGATTTAAAAGTAATATCAGAAAGTATTACTTTACTGAGAGGGTAGTGGATGTATGGAATAGCCTGCCAGCAGAAGTGGTAGAGGTAAACACAGTCAAGGATTTTAAGCATGCGTGGGATAGACACAAGGCTATCCTAGCTATAAGACCGGGAACGGGGGACTAATAAAAGTACTCAAACAAAATTGGGCAGACTAGATGGACCAAATGGTTCTTATCTGCCGACACATTCTATGTTTCTATGTTTCTATGTTTATCAAGTTAAACGTAAGCTGAATTCATCTATTAACCTTCCCCCTATGACTGTCAGGTAACTCTCCAGCTCTTCCCGTACATATTTATACTGAAGGTACACCAAGCACGTCCATAAAAAATGAAAAAAAAAAAAAAAATTAAAGTCCACAATTACAATATTTCCAACCCTACAAACTTTTTCTAATGAGGACATATAGTTATAATATTTCACAATTGCCACAGTTTATGGAAAACATCAGAAGATGCCCCCTGGCAGCTTCTCCACTTCCCAGCGAAGACATCTTCTTGGCAATTTTCAATACGACGACAGTGATAAACATTTAACCACAAATATCAACGCTCTCATTTATCTTTACTCAAATGGCTTTTTTTTATTATGCATAGATGGTCAGAATTAAAAATAAGCCCATTTCTGCTGGAATTGCCTTTTAACTGATGAGACCTGCAATCTGTTCATCTTAAGTCCATCACCGGAAATTTACTCTTTTTTTTTTTTTTCTTGTTCTTGTTCTTGTTATTATTATATTATTTTCACATCAAAGCGTTAGATATTTTAGAATTTTACAAATGAACAGCAACCCCCCCCCCCCCCCTCCGCAAATTAGTTATCAAATGAACTGAACCGGCTCGGATCTGATACCTGTTAATGTATATTGAATGTATCCCAAAAAAAAAAAAAAAGAGTGAAAAAAAATCTTTAATCAAACATTCGAGTTTGCTCAATTTCAGATTTAATAGCAACTGTTTTGCTGCCATATTAATGATACTACATTCTCTTTTGAAAATATATTACCATGCTGAAAAGCTATCAGTGTGTTTTTTAAGGTTGACTGAGTAAGGTAATATTCATAGTTTTTTGTATTATGTCTTTTTATTATTATTATTATTATTTTCATACCTTATGTTACTTCTTTTTTTCTCCCCTTTTGACAAAATGAGTTTGTATGGGGATGAACACGCGTGTGCTGTGTGTAGAGGATCGATCATGACAAGTGCATGTACCCATCCTCACAGAAAAAGAAATGCTGTTAATTAACACCCCAGGGGTGGCTGATTTGGGCTTGTCATTTCGGACACTGGGCAAGTAAATGGCTGGCTAATGTAATTATTGACCTCACACATGTCATCATCAGGCCTCTAAGTCTCTGTTAATATACAGTCCGCAGGACCAGACATTGTCAGAGAAGGAGTGTGATGGGCTTACAGAAAAGCTGTGTTTGCCATATAGGCAATCATTTCTCAAGAATAGAAGTGCTTTTTTTTTGCATCTTTACAGCTATAAAGATTGGTGGTATAGTAGTGGTCCCAAATCCTGCTACCCTGACAAATACATCACTCTGTTGGTGTGTGGGGCAACTCCAGGGAATTTAAAGTATCCAGAGTGGTTGATGCTAATCTGCACCGTTTGCCCAGATTCTAGAAACTATCTTTGGTATAGATTGTACAACTCAATCTAGCGTTTGTGACCATTATTTCTGCTTCTACAACAGAAATATAAATTCACTGAGCACCACTGTCTAGTGATGGCATTATTATCTATCATCTTCTACAGTTTTTCGATAGGGACCAGGACTTTTTGACCAGGTTCTAGACCGTGGCACCTATATTTAGCCTGCTGAATCCAATCTAGAAAAGGCGACTTCGATAACCAACAACTTTACCTTCTTCTACAACAACGAAACAAATTCACAGTGTACCAGCCTCTAGAAATGTCTAGCTATGCATTATTATGTTCCATTGTGTACCACACACGTGATATTATTCTAACTGCACCCATAGAGCTCACGCCAACCGCCAGCCCGTCTTTATATTTGGCGTGATCACAATGCAAGCCGTTTCCTGCAATGCTCACATCTTAGCTTACCCCCGGAGTACGAGCCTCTCCAACTGGATGTAGCATCATTTCCCGCAGTTTGTGAACTGTTCTATAATTCCACATAATTATATTAACATGCAGAGATAGTCAAGTCTTAAATTGATCATAGTATACCATCTTTTCATGCTTTCAAAGCCCTTTGTAATTTTTTTTATAGCTCCTGCAAGAAGATCTCCCCTCCAGCTCTGGTTATAATACCACTTTTTTTGTTGTTGTGTCTTGCACACTCAGTCTCTATTTCTGTCTTTAGCTTCAAAAAAAAAAATGTAAAAAGTGACCATTATTTTTATTTTATTTTTTATTCCATAACATTTTTGAGATGAAAGAAAAAAAAATTAATTCTGATTGACCTAGAAAAATTCAAATAATGGGAAACAATAGCTCGGCTTCTGTAAAATGTCAGAATTTTGTTTTGTATAGCTGATGTCATGTGGTAGATAAGACACAATTCTCCGTGGACTGGTTGGTATTGGCTTTAAAGGATAACTGTCTGCAAAAAAATAAATAGATTTATGTTTAATTCAAATATTGCATGAAGTGGAAGCCTTTTATATAGAAATGCTTTAATGAAAGAATACAGATAAAGTACCTTACTGAGCCCTCTTTGCGCTGTAGAACGATGTCAGGGGGCAGACATGTTGTTCGGAATTTTGGGTCAAATGTTCGTTCATCTGACCCAAGATTCTAAACAACATGTCCGCCCCCTTGATAGAGCTATTTGTAACAAAGAGCGCGCAATAAATTAATTTATTTTTATTAAAGGATTTCTACATAAAATGCCTACACATCATGCAATCTTTCCATTGAACATCACCTGATTTTTTCGACAACCAGTTGTCCTTTGTTTAGATAGAAATCGTCCTCCGAAAAAGTACCTGAAAAAAAAAAAAAACAGACACTCTCTATACTGTTCCCTGGCACGCTTCATTTACACAGTGCTATTTTACAGATGAAGAAAAAACCGAGGGAGGGGAGAAAAAAAAAAAAGACATATACACTTTTTCATCAAGGTATAGTACTATAAAACTGTTTATAAACTGAAACTAATGAGATTTGGAACACACAGTTACCTGATATTAAGCTGTTTTGATGACTGAGGCAAATTGCTGTGGTTAACAAATGTAAAACCTTCACTTTTATTGATACAGGTTTGTGTATGTGTGAAATTAATCAAAGCGTGGGAGATGAAGAACAGTTTCTGTAGAATTCTGTCAAAGGTTAAGAGCTAGTTATTTTTAAGAATGACATGAATCTACCAGAGACAGTGATTGCTTAAATGACCATTGTAATTACCAATTACTTCTTCAAGCAGAGAATATATTCACGCTGCACACTCCTCTAAATACAGACAGGCATTAGCCCATTTACGTACTAATGCAGATAATTTAGCTCCTGAAAAGGGCAGATGGGAACACAATGAAAGATATAATAGATACGGCCTAATATCATTCCCTACGAATATTGGATTTATCAAAGATGAATATTACTTTATGTCAGATTGGGTTTTTTCTTTTTCTCTTTTTATTTTATAAACCAGTCAAAATATATTTCATCTCACTTTCTTCCTTTCTCTTTTTTTTTTTTTTTTCTCTTTCTTTAGAGTGTAGGTCTTGTTAAAGCCTCAGTAACTGTGTTTAGTTTAGTAACTAGTTACGTGTCATGAACTAGTCTTCCCAGACTATTACCGGTGGTGCTTGCCGAGTGTGTGTGTGATCAACTTATGGATATCAGGTTAGCAGCGTCTACTCATCCTCCCGCTTGGCTCTACAGGATTTGGCTTGAGACTAAGGAGGAAAAGGCAACATTAAACTTTAACTATACTTGCAGTGTACGCTCACTTATATTGAATAGGAGTCTGCACAGTGTACACATATGCTGGTCTATTCCATCAGGTGTACAGCTAGGCCAGTTATGTTTGCTAGACACATATCACTTTTACATGCTCCCCTACCAAATATAAAATGAAAGTGTTGGAACCACTTAATTAATCAAGGATGGCATCTAATAGGAACTAGCTTGATTAATTAACTGATTTCCCTCTGAACACATATATGAATTATACATAGAGCAGCATGTCAAAATTATATGTGTCCCTAACAAAAATGGCCAATCATACAGCTGTATGCATGGATGCGGATCATATGTCGAAGGAATACTAGGAGGCGTGGCTTCCCATCCCCATCTCCCCGATGTTCCAGAATGGTGTGCAGCTCGCTACATTAAACACACTTACGTAGAGAACAGTGATGTCCTCATATCAGCACCGGTGAACTGTTTGGAGGTAATATTTTTTTAAACCGTTCCACTTGCTGATCTAGAACATGATTCCTAGCTGCAGTCTTCTAGAAGCCAGAAGTGTCATGTCCTGATGCTAGCACAGGTGGATCATGCAGATGTTTGGTCAGGTTCTAGAGAATACAACTTTGTTTAGTTTATGTTTAGTTCAATACATATTTTCTACTAGTTTTAAAAAAAAAAAAATTACATAGTAATTTAGGTTGAAAAAAGACCGGCGTCCATCAAGTTCATCCCTTTTACTATTCCTTGTTTACTTCTGTTGATCCAAAAGAAGGCAAAAAAAAACTTATTTCAGCTATTTCAAATTCTGCGTCCAGTGGAAATAAATCCTTCATGACTTTAAATGGCAATCGGATTTCTCAACGAGCATTAACTATAATAAATATATATTAATGCCTATACTAATATAGATTTTCCTATTTGTTCTGCTTCATTAAAAAAAATATATCCATGCCTCTTTTAAAGGCATCTATTATATTTGCTATTCAGGTAGTATATCCCATATCTTTACTGTAAAGAATCCCTTCCGCTGTCGTAGAATAAATCTCCTTTCTTCAAGTCTTAGCGTGTGGCCTCTTGCTGTTTGTACTGTTCTATTAATGAACAGGTCTTTAGAGACCCCTTTGTATGGGCCCTGTACATATTTATATAACATTATCATATACCCTATATGAATTCAATAGCGTGTACAAATTCAACTTTTCTAGCTTTTATCCATAACTAAAATTTGCCATTGCCCGTGTGAGTTTTGTAGCCCTCCTTTGCAATTTCTCCAGTTCCGTAATGACCTTTTTCACAAGAGGTCCCCCGAATTCAACTGCATATTCAAGTTGGGGTCTTCTCATGGATCTTCCTCCCGTGAGTCAATACTCCTTTTAATACATTCCAATATCATATTGGCCTTTGCAGCCACCAGCTGACACTGTGCACTATTAATAAGTCTGTTGTCTACAATTACTCTCAAATCATTTTCATTGGTAGACTTCCCTTAGGAAACACCATTTAAAGTATATGTAGCATTTTTATTATTGTACCAAAAATGCATAACTAAGTTGCATCTCATTTGCCATTTAATTGCCCAGTTGCTCAAATTCTCTTGCAGTGAAGACACATCTAGTTCAGACTGTATTACCCTACTTAATTTGGTGTCACCGGCAAACACTGAGACATGGCTCACTATGCCCTCAGGGAGATTATTAATAAACAAACTTAAAAATTATCACTTTTGTCCAATTTGAGAACTTTGTATTTACCAGCACTCTTTGAATTCTATCTTTTCAGACAATTGGCAATCAACACATGTACATTTGGCACTAAGCATATTTCAGTCAATTTGTACCAAAGGATATTTATTGTGTGAAATCTGAACTGTTTTGAGATATTATAAGTGCAACAATGTTGTAGAATTTTATTGGAATAACACTGCTTAGCAAATCAGGCCCTTGTTATCTTACTGAAAGGGAAGAATCCATAAAATGACTTTACAGATTAGCAATGCATGGCAAATAAAGAGCTCAGTCTTGATATAGGAAAATAATTGGTATCCCCAAGGGCTGGTATGAAAACAGTCATTAAAGACAGATAATGAATCTCTGCCTGCTCGCTCTCTATTTACTGTTTAACAAGGGGCCCCCCACTACAGTCTCTGTTTAAAGTCTGCGATTAATGCACCATCCAGTAGATGGGGATAGATGTGTCGCACATCAAGTATTGTCCTACTGACTACCTGTCTTACCCTGTATCCTCGGACTGATGGCAAAAGACAAGGGCAACAGACTGCAATTTATTGAGATTCTAAAAGACCCCTTATTGGAGAAACAGGGCCACTAGGGCAAGAGAAGGTGTGGCTCTTACGGGGTGGCAGCACAAACTATTAGCTAGTGTGCGGACATTTTGTTTGGAATCTTTGCTCTGTATAGCTCTATCAGGGGTAGGGTTGCCACCCAGCCGCTATTTTACAAGCAGGCCGGTAAAAAAATGGCTTTATGCCAATGTTAAGTCTATGGAGGCAGCAGCAAGGCCGGTATTTGTTTGTAGAAAAGGTGGCAACCCTAATCAGGGGGCGGACATGTTGTTTAGAATCTCTGGTCTGTATAGTTCTATCAGGGGGTGTACATGTTGTCAGGGGCAGACATGTTGTTTAGAATCTTTGCTCTGTATAGCTCTATTGGGGGGCGGACATGTTGTTTAGAATCTTTGCTCTGTATAGCTCTATCAGAGGGTGGACATGTCGTTTAGAATCTCTGGTCTGTTTAACTCTATCAGGGAGTGTACATGTTTAGAATCTTTGCTCTGTATAGCTCTATCAGGGGGCGAACATATTTAGAATCTCTGCTCTGTATAGCTCTATCAGGGAGAGTACATGTTTAGAATCTTTTCTCTGTATAGCTCTATCAGGGGGCGGACATGTTGTTTAGAATCTTTGCTCTGTATAGCTCTATCAGGGGGCGGACATGTTTAGAATCTTTGCTCTGTATAGCTCTATCAGGTAGCGGACATGTTGTTTAGAATCTTTGCTCTGTATAGCTCTATCAGGGGCAGACAAGTTGTTTAGAACCTTTGCTCTGTATAGCTCTATCAGGGAGGGTACATGTTTAGAATCTTTGCTCTGTATAGCTCTATCCGGGAGAGTACATGTTTAGAAACGTTGCTCTGTATAGCTCTATCAGGGGGCGGACATGTTTAGCATCTCTGTATATCTGTATCAGGGGCCGGACATGTTATATAGAATCTTGGGTCAGATTAGTACGGACTTCTTTTATCCTGCCTAAGATGTCAGCCCCCTGATATAGCCATAAAAGCAAAGAGGGCTCAATAAGTCCTTTATTTTGCACCTGTCTTTACCTCCCTTACTTGTATAACACGCTGTGCAACCACTACTTTCTTTGGCGGAGGAATATGGTTTTAGTCTTCCTTAGTCCACCAAGCATGGCATTTGTTCCGGTGTCGGTCATTTAGCAGTCAAACACTGATAGGTTTGGCTTTTGTCTGCAGGAGATTTTATCCACATTATTTTGCTTCAGCAACACAGACAGCTCTTTAAACCTTCACCCCCCCCCCCCCCCCCCCATCTACACCACCTCATTAGTCTGCTACAGCGGACGGGGGACTTCCCAGGAGCT
Organism: Pelodytes ibericus; assembly: GCA_036172795.1. NCBI lineage: Eukaryota > Metazoa > Chordata > Amphibia > Anura > Pelodytidae > Pelodytes > Pelodytes ibericus. The sequence goes on along the minus strand of CM069862.1, from coordinate 205,304,909 downwards.
CGGGGGGTTAACTTTTTCTAACCGCGCGGTTCTGGGGGAAGGTGGAGAATATTTTTAGAAAACAAGCGGCAAAAAGGACGCTCTTAGTATCAATAAGTGACTGAAAGCAATTTGCATTTAAAATAAAACCTCTCGGGGAGCAGATCACTTAGAAACACCTTCAAGGTAATTGTACAAAATATTTCCTTGTATATTCACAACAAAATATTAATATATTTCAACCTGTCAGGACTGGATAAGCCTGGAAGATGCTCCTTGCTAAACACTTGAGTGTGAGCTTAACTGGGATCCATCTCTCTGTATCTCACATGCCCCGGGGTTATTGATTATGTTAACTCTTTGCATGTCAGAGTGATTAGTACTAAGTGGTGGGATTTTCTGCGAGTGGTACAAGCAGGCAGGTTATACTTCCCGTCACTGTGGTTTGTAGAGACTGTGTTTTTTTAGTGAGGCCCATGGGGATACAGTTGATTCAAAATGGGAAGAGATTAGGTACACCCCTGTCTGCCCTAGCACCACCTGAAAATAGGAGAAGACAAGGTACAGCCCTGCCTGCCCCAGCACCACTAGGCATCAGGAGAAGACAAGGTACAGCCCTGCCTGCCCCAGCACCACCAGGCATCAAGAGAAGACAAGGTACAGCCCTGCCTGCCCCAGCACCACCAGGCATCAGGAGAAGACAAGGTACAGCCCTGCCTGCCCCAGCACCATCAGAAACCAGGAGAAGACAAGTTACAGCCCTGCCTGCCCCAGCACCATCAGGCACAAGGAGAAGACAAGTTACAGCCCTGCCTGCCCCAGCACCATCAGAAACCAGGAGAGACAAGTTACAGCCATGCCTGCCCAGGCACCACCAGAAACCAGGAGAAGACAAGTTACAGCCCTGCCTGCCCCGGCACCACCAGAAACCAGGAGAAGACAAGTTACAGACCTGCCTACCCCGGCACCACCAGATACCAGGAGAAGACAAGGTACAGCCCTGCCTACCCCGGCACCACCAGACACCAGGAGAAGACAAGTTACAGCCCTGCCTGCCCCGGCACCACCAGAAACCAGGAGAAGACAAGTTACAGCCCTGCCTACCCCGGCACCACCAGACACAGGAGAAGACAAGTTACAGCCCTGCCTACCCCGGCACCACCAGAAACCAGGAGAAGACAAGTTACAGCACTGCCTACCCAGGCACCACCAGACACAGGAGAAGACAAGTTACAGCCCTGCCTACCCCGGCACCACCAGACACCAGGAGAAGACAAGTTACAGCCCTGCCTACCCCGGCACCATCAGACACCAGGAGAAGACAAGTTACAGCCCTGCCTACCACCGGCACCACCAGAAACCAGGAGAAGACAAGTTACAGCCCTGCCTGCCCCAGCACCATCAGACACCAGGAGAAGACAAGGTACAGCCCTGCCTGCCCCAGCACCATCAGACACCAGGAGAAGACAAGGTACAGCCCTTCGGCCCTGGCACCACCAGAAACCGGGAGAAGACAATATCCAGCCCTTCTGCCCAGGGACGGCCCAAGATATTGTGCTGCCTAGGGCGAAAAACAAAATTTAAACTTAATTTGAGTCATGTTATAGGTCAGTGGTCACATATTATGTTTTTGGGAATTGCACAGCCTATTTTCATAAAAATGTTTGTTTTACCATTTCTTTTCTTTCACCTCGTGGGTGAGCTCCTAGAACAAAATTTTTTATTTTTATATGCCCACAAAACACTTCTTATATTCATAATAAAATAATTTTTTTCTAAGAGCCCACCCATAAGAAAAAGAGAGAAATGGTAAAACATTATTATGATAATACCCTGTGCAATTCCCTAAAACATAATGTGACCAGTGACCTATAACAAAATCCATATAGATATAGTCAGTGTCAGAGGAGTTAACCCCTGGATTGCTTGACATATGTAGGCAGTGTTAGAGGAGTTAACCCCTGGATGGCTAGACAGATATAGGCAGTGTCAGAGATGTTAACCTCTTGGGTGGCTATCCAGAAAGAGTTGGTGTCAGAGGAGATAACCCCTTGGGTGGCAAGACAGATAGAGGTAGTGTCAGAGGAGTTAACCCCTTGAGTTGCTAGACAGATAGAGGCAGTATCAGAGGAGTTAACCCCTTAATCTCACTCACACTGACACACATACACACTCTCACTGACACACACACACACACTGACACACACACACGCTGTCTTACTTACCTGGTCCAGGCATCTCTTTGCTTTGTGCTCCACATGTGAAGAAGGGACTGAGCCAATCACAGGAGGCTTCTGAACTCTCAGCCAATCAGGAGAGTTGAGAGGTCTTACCTGATTGGTTGAGACCTCTTTCTATCAAGCTCCCCTGGACACAGGAAAAAAAGAAAAGAAAAAGACGGCTGCACGGAGCAGCAAAGTGCCGCCTCTGACAGGGTGCTGCCTGGGGCAGCTGCCTCACTCTGCCCCATTAAAAGGCAGGACCTGCTTCTGCCCTAGCACCACTGTAAGCTTGGAGAAGACATGCACAGCGCTGCCTGCCCCGCTGATGAGATGATTTGCAGAGCTATGTGCATGCACGGCCCCCCTGTAACAGGCATTACTGCTAAAAAAACACCCAAGCTAAACTATTCTGTACAAGATATTGCAATGTCTGCATCTTCCCAGACAATTCGTCAGTGCTCCTCTGGCTTTCTCATTTTCTTGGATGCACACCAATTCCAGCATATGTACTTCGAGATCAAATGTGTGCAATTCTACTTTTTTTTTTTGACAGAAAAAATATTTAATTGATGTGTTCCCAGCTTTTCCCATTTCCCTGTTCCAACTCATTCTAATTTTGGAGAGTCTTGAAAATACACCTACAGATCCCTAATGAAGTCTGCATTCAAGACTTTCTGCTAAAACAAAAATATTGCGGTGGATGAGCCCAAGGTCGCCATAAGAAATTTTGGGGATGCTTACAGAACAAATGATCGGCAATTCCCCCCCCATGTATATAATCCCAACTCCTGACACTAGTGTGCTGCTAATTTGCAGGAGGCTCAGCTGGTGAACTGTACAGATAGATATGGGCACATCCAATCGCCCTTCCATCACACTGCATCAAATGGGCACGAAGCAGGATAGTGGCTGCTCCCCTACCCCACCAATAAGTAGACATTTCTGTGCCCAGCACTAGATACTATCACTCTAAAGTCATAGTGGTGCTGGTTACTTGACTGGCTCCACCCCCCCCCCCCCCCCCCCCCAAACGTAGTATATTTGCTCAAAAACAAACTGACCCCCAAACTCTTATTTTATGCAAAAAGAAAAAGCCTCAACTACTTTTCGATTGAAACTTTGACATTTGCATATCAAACCACAGGTGATGTCATAAACAGGAGATGCCACAGACACAGTTAAAACATTTTTCTCTTATTTTATACATTTGTGTGCAATTGTAACTAAAGCATTAAATAAGAGAGAGAGATGTTTTCAACATGCCTGCTTGTTTGATGTGCAAATTAGCTCATTACTTTTGGGAAATGCATGCCTGCCAAGTGTCCCTATTTAGGAGAGACAGTCCCTATTATTGCTCCAAATCCCTCTGTCCCTCTTTCCTATTTTCCGGGAGCTTGGAATTTTAGATGTGTATAAGTGGATCACAGAGCTCCAAAGCAATAAAACTCATCTTTAGTGTGTTTAAAAGGCAGTGAGTATATTTTAGTTTTTGTCAATACAATGCATTATTCGTATTCTAAATGGCTCAATTGTCCATAAAGTTATCTACCGATGCCCCGTGGACGGGTCTAGGACACTTCTTCGCCGCAACTTCATCGCTGTCAGTTCAGCGCGGCAGTTAGAACGCTGAACTGTCAGCAATGAAGAATAACGCGGCCGTTTCACCGCGGCTGCAGCTATGTAAGAGCTGACAGTTCAGCGCTGAACTGTCAGCTCTTACAAATCTAAAAGTAAAACTAAAATAACCCCCCTAATAAATGATTCCCCCCCCAATAGTAACACTAAACCCCAATACTGACACTAAAATTAACCCCAATACTAAAATTAACCCCCTAAACCCTAATACTAACCCCCGACCCCTAATACTAACCCTAATACTACCCCCCGACCCCTAATACTAAAGTTAACCCCCTAAACCCCAATACTAACCCTAATACTAACCCCCGACCCCTAATACTAACCCTAATACTACCCCCCGACCCCTAATACTAAAGTTAACCCCCTAAACCCCAATACTAACCCTAATACTAACCCCCGACCCCTAATACTAAAGTTAACCCCCTAAACCCTAATACTAACCCCGACCCCTAATAGTAAAATTAACCCCTAACACTAAACACTAAACCTAATTCTAACCCCCTAAACCCTAATTCTAAACCAACTAAAATAGGTAAAATACTTACCTTTAGCGATGAAATCTCCAGCGGCGATCTGTCTTGTGCTGTAGACTCGGCGGTGAAGCGGCTGCGCGGAAGCAGCCGCGATGAAGTGTCCCCTCCCCCCGTGGACAGCCACAAGGTGATGTCATCAGCAGAATACAACACCGACGCATTTAAAACATGCTTTTCTCTTATTTTTGTTCCGCATTTGTTGCCCATTCTGCTAACACAATGTATAGATTATTTCATTTCTTTTCTCTCTGCGTTCACAGTTTAGCAGTGTTTTGGTTGACAGAGTGCCTTTAAGATGGAGATATCGCCCCCATTTGCACTAAATTGTCTGCGGCCTCCTGCGGATGGCGGAGCATTGAGACGCAGAAAAGGTAGTATATCCTAATCCATTTGTACGTTTCATTTCAAATCATCTCTTCAATTCTCTGCTTTCCCCAGAAACTTTTATTCCTGTGATTGCCATATTCAAAAATGAAATTGCATTAGACCGTTATATAGAGGAACATAATATTGATTTATTATCGCGGCTTTTTAAAGTACAATATTACCATAGCTAAAGAAATGTAAATACAAATTATTTATTGTATCTGTAATTTTTCCATTGTGCTAGCCCCGCTCTACGCAGAACATGTAAAAAGAATGAATTTCAATTTATTGTACAGAAATATACGGCAGAGCAGAAACAATGGAACGATTCTGAATATTTGATGGTGTTTGTTTAGACTCTGATTTATATTAGATAGAGTTGACCAAACTGACAACAACAAAAGAGAGAGAAAAAAAACAAGAACTAAAGAGAATGAATACAGGCCAACAAGTGCAACAAAAAAGCCTGACATCAAGGGACAGACGGTAACTCAGGAATTATTAGTGTTTAATTGGAAGTTTAAAGATTAATACCCAGAATTCTGCTGTCTGGTCATTACGAATATACGTAATAATTGCCCCCTAGGCACTGTGATCAAACCACGTGATCGTACATGACGAATTGGAGAGGAGCATGACCATATCAAGCAAGAGCGAGGGAAGTGATCAGAAATCACTTCCATCCCTTTGTTACTGTTGCTTGACTGTCCTTAGAGACAGTTAGCAACATTACAGTGAAAAAAAGGCTAACACTGGATCTAGGGTTATGTGTGAGATAGGGTTAGAATTAGGGTTAGTGCACGGGGTAGGTTTTAGGGTTATTGTTGGTCACTGTAGGAGCAAATGGTTAGGAAACAAAAACACTACTTTTGGTGTCTGCCCTATGTCGATAAAAAAATATAATCATGCATATTTCTAAACTTGGTACAAAATTTAGAAACTATTTAGACTTCTTTTTACAGTTTGTAATTGTGTAGATTTCCCAGGACAAAATTAGAAAATGCTTTTTTATTTTTTCCTCTTATTTTATGAATATTTGAATCTTAAATTATATGATACGATGGAAATAGTGGTATCTGAGTAAAGCCCTTTTTGTGGCGATAAACACAGTATTTAATATGTGTGGGTATATTACAGCTAAACACAAACACTGCAGAAATTTTAAAACAGCCATTGTAACAACAATCTTGTCACTTAGGGCTAAACGCTTTGACTTTTTTCCATTAAAGAGCTGGCACTGTTTGTCCCCTCACTCTTAACTTCAGGGTTATCAGTTAGGTGGCGATATCCCTTGCTGAACTGAGTCACCTGTAAATAGTTATCATGAGGTTCTTTATCTTTCAAAGCAGACATTTTGGTCTAAGCGTAGCACTGGGATGCCCAAACTGTAACCGTTGTGACTAAAAGCCATGAACAGGCTGTTCAGCTGTTTATTCAGCTGTTTCGGTCTGTTGAGAACATAGTGCCCAACACTATTGATTGTCAGCTTCTAAGCCGAGATGATGTCTCATCCTGTTTACATTAAAGTTGATATTGTTTTTAGTACTGTTAACTGGGATTGAAAGCGCTGATAAAACAGCTAAGCCAATAAAAAGCCCAAAATATTTCCCGGTCTTTACAAATGCGCAGAGTCTGGACTCCTGTAGATACAACTTGTATTATCAGCAGGCACGACCGTGGATGCGACTGATGGGATTTTCAGTAATGAGCGCGGCATGTACACCTGTAACGTACTCACAGCTCCAGTGATAGGTGCAAAGACTAGTAATAAACTAGTCACCGGGGCTATCCCCGCAAGGTTGGACACATGAACAGTGTGTGCTTTTTTGGTCCAGTGTAATTATTACACCATAACAAAAATCAAAACCCCAAAACATATACCTGGTCTATATTGTATACAGGTTCTTTTTTCAAAGCATCTCTCATTCTCACCGCTGCGCAGACACACCCCTCTGCATCCTGGATGTGACGTTTGCGCAGGGTTAAATTTAGATTAGTGCACGTTTCTGTTTTGCAGTTTCTTGGGTTCCCCCCCCCCCCCCCCCTATTAAACTATGGAGAAAAACGATCCTCATGAATCATGATTGTGATTAAAATAAATTGGTTGCAGAGTTTAATACCAGGAAGAAAGGCGGTGTTTGGATTTTATTATTTTGTACATGTTGATTTTTTTATTTTTTTTTTGTTCATTAGATTAATGCACGGGGTCTGCTTGATTGTCTTTTAAAGGTTCCAAAATTACTTGTGTGCCAAATCAACTGAATTTTCAGCCCCTGCCTGACGTCAAGTCTGCAGGCCGGATAATAATGGCACAAACCATTAATCCAGCGCCACTCTGTCTTTTCCATCATCCCGTTAATAACCTGCCTTCTGCTAGTGCAACGTGCCATGTTTTAGGTTACCAGACCATTCACACACTGCCAAAGCATCCCAACGCATTTTATTACATTGCACCTTGGCGTCTATCCCTGCCCACCACCCTGAACTCTCCTTAGGCCACTCCCCCTGAACATTACAGGACTAGAGCCACATGTTGGCAGGTATCTCCAATACCTCATTCCATGGACATCCACAGGGAGAGTAAGGGGGGGAGGGGAGGGGGCACCTGGAGCAAGGGAGGGAGAAGCACTAGGCTGTTTAACTATAAAAACATAAAAAAAAAACATCTGTCTGACATGGAATTACAGCAAAAAAAAAAAATGTATTTAATGCTATACACCCCGCAGAGTGGTTTGGTCTGCTCTCTCAGGTGTTTACCACCGAGCAGAAAGGGGTAGCTGCCCTGAGAGGACACACTCCAGGGTCCACTGACTCTGTCAGTTTGAGCCCTATAGTTTCAGAATCCTTTATTTATATTGTCCCATGCCAGGGTGGATGTGACATTATACTGGTTTAAATCATTATTCATTTTATTCCTCCCCTCGCTCACCACTAAACCCCTTTCATCATGGTATTGCCCAAGTTCCCGGAGCTTCTTCCACCTGCCATTGATATAGTTCACCCCGTAAAGCCTTTCTGCGCCCCTATAGCTCTCCGATCTCCATACGTGTCTGACGCAGCAACACCAAAGTCACAGATCTTACTATGGCCCTCACCGGTCAGCAGGATGTTATTGGGTTGGAGGTCCCTTACCATGGAGATATTGCAACCCTCACACAATCTCTGCAGCTGCAGATAAAGTCCATCACATAATGCAGATGGCTTGAAAGGTGGAGTGCAGAAACTGCTCCCCGCTGCAATCGCTGACACGCTCGTTTCATTCAGGACACCTGACCAAGTCGCATGTCAGCTCGACCGTCCAAATTCCAAACATCACAGCCACACCCAACTCCATATATGGCCTTGCCATGCCCACCTCTTGTGATGTCCTTGGCCCCACCCACCTCCAGTGATGTTCTAGGTCCCACCCACCTGCAAATAATGCTCTCGGTCACCACCATGGGCTTCCACAGGGAGGGACGACAAGAGATGGCACTTACCCCCGTCCCCCGTCCCCCTTTAGAAATTATACCTGCAGCAAGGGAGGGAGATACATAGATCATTAAAAAAAACCATCTCACAGACAGGGAATTGCAGCAAAAAAACTTTTATTTAATTTTATACCCCCTCCCCTCCCCCAGTCAGAGTGGTTTGGTCTGCTCTCTCAGGCTGTCTTTACCACAGAGCAAAGAGGGGAAACTGCCCTGAGTGGACACACTGCAGGGTCCACTGATCTGATTCTGCTACTTGAGCCTTATAGTTTCCGAATCCTTTATTTATATTGTCCCTGCCAGGGTGGATGACATTATACTGGTTTAAATTATTATTCATTTTATTCCTCCCCTCACTCACCACTAAACCCCTTTCATCATGGTATTGCCCAAGCTCCCTTAGCTTCTTCCAACTGCCATTGATTTCATTCACCCCATTGGCCACAAGCTGTCTGTCTTTCACCCTATTGTCTAGCTTCCCTTAGATCCCTCCTCTCATCCTATTGGTCTCTCTCCCAGTCACACTGACTTCCTTTACCTTGGGATTGGCTGGTTTCTCTTTATTCCCTCCTCTCATCCTATTGGTCTGTCTCCCAGTCACACTGACTTCCTTTACCTTGGGATTGGCTGGTTTTTGTTTACTCCCTCCTCTTTATTCATGTTTCCTCTTCCTGTACATGAGATGATAACTGGTAAGAAGAGCTTTATTTGTTTTGACCCTGTCAGTGCCAATTTGGAGCTTTGGTAGTGTGTGATTATCACTATATGTGCTAGACTGTATGTGACTGTATATTTCAATGTTTAGGAGGCACAAATGACCCAGAGAGCATTGTGATGGATAATGCACCATAATACTCAAACCATTTACAGTGTAGTGCCAAAGATTAGGTATTATATGATTATGGATTGGTACTGCAGCTGCTGTGGAATGCACATCTCATGATTCTCAGCCATCCATTTGGTTGGCTGAACTTCATGAGACATGTAAAAACAGCACCTGCAGTGCCAAAGGTTACTATCCCTGCTGTATAGCTACCAAGTGTCCTATTTTGGATCCAGACCTTTATGTCCCTTGTTATTGCTAGACATGTGCAAAACTAAAATTTTCGTTTCGTTTTCGTCCATTCGGACGAAAATGTTATTTATTTCGTCTAAAACGAATTTCGTTCATTAGTGCATTCGTTTCAGACGAAATTCGTTATTTTCGTTTCGTTAATTTTTTTCGTTCGTTTTATAGAATACAATGTAATACTATTGGCTTTCTATAAACCGAACGAGAGCCCCATTCATAAGAAATTCTTATGAATGGGGCTCTCGTTCGGTTCATAGAAAGGCAATAGTAATTTCCTATTGCTATTCTATAAACCGAGCGACTTTCGGTTTATAGAATAGCCATAGGTTTACATGTATTACATAAGCCGAAAGTCTATAAACCGAAAGTCGTTCGGTTTATAGGCTGTCGGCATTTAACTAATAAGAGACAGAGTCTCCATTCATAAAATTATGAATGGAGACTTTGTCTCCGTGTAGTAAAATGCCGACAGCCTATAAACCGAACTTCGGTTTATAGGCTGTGGGCATTTTACTACACGGAGACAAAGTCTCCATTCATAATTTTATGAATGGAGACTCTGTCTCCGTGTAGTAAAATGCCCACAGCCTATAAACCGAACGTTCGGTTTATAGGCTGTCGGCTTATGGAATACATGTATTCCTATTGCTATTCTATAAACCGAACGACTTTCGGTTTATAGAATAGCCATAGGTTTACATGTATTACATAAGCCGAAAGTCTATAAACCGAAAGTCGTTCGGTTTATAGGCTGTCGGCATTTAACTAATAAGAGACAGAGTCTCCATTCATAAAATTATGAATGGAGACTTTGTCTCCGTGTAGTAAAATGCCGACAGCCTATAAACCGAACGTTCGGTTTATAGGCTGTGGGCATTTTACTACACGGAGACAAAGTCTCCATTCATAATATTATGAATGGAGACTCTGTCTCCGTGTAGTAAAATGCCGACAGCCTATAAACCGAACGTTCGGTTTATAGGCTGTCGGCTTATGGAATACATGTATTCCTATTGCTATTCTATAAACCGAACGACTTTCGGTTTATAGAATAGCCATAGGTTTACATGTATTACATAAGCCGAAAGTCTATAAACCGAAAGTCGTTCGGTTTATAGGCTGTCGGCATTTAACTATACAGAGACAGAGTCTCCATTCATAAAATTATGAATGGAGACTTTGTCTCCGTGTAGTAAAATGCCGAAAGCCTATAAACCGAACGATCCGTTTATAGACTTTCGGCTTATATAATACATGTAATCCTATGGCTATTCTATAAACCGAACGTTCGGTTTATAGAATAGCAATAGGAATACATGTATTCCATAAGCCGACAGCCTATAAACCGAACGTTCGGTTTATAGGCTGTGGGCATTTTACTACACGGAGACAAAGTCTCCATTCATAATTTTATGAATGGAGACTCTGTCTCCGTATAGTTAAATGCCGGCTTTTAACTATACGGAGACAAAGTCTCCATTTATAATTTTATGAATGGAGACTCTGTCTCCGTATAATTAAATGCCGGTGTTCTGACAAATTTCTGGAGCAAATTCTCCTGCGCAATCGCAGGAGAATTTGCTCACTGCGCATGCGCATAAAATTACAGCTGATAACTCAGCTGTAACTTTGTGACCACCGCGCATGAGCCAGCTGCGCAACCCACCTCCCGCCCCCTCACACCCCCTGCACACCCCTTCTTACCAGATCATCGACCACAGCGATACACAGCGCATGCGCACGCCTATCCAGCCGTTTGGGAATGTGCGCGTCCGTTGTTGTGTTCTTAAGGTGGTAAGTAACATGGGGCGTCGGGACATAAGGGGGCAAGCATCCTGGTGAGGGCTGCCTCATCTTGATGGGATTTGTGATCCTCCTGCTGCATCAATAATACAGCAGGAGGATCACAAATCCCATCAAGATGAGGCAGCCCTCACCAGGATGCTTGCCCCCTTATGTCCCGACGCCCCGTGTTACTTACCACCTTAAGAACACAACAACGGACGCGCGCATTCCCAAACGGCTGGATAGGCGTGCGCATGCGCTGTGTATCGCTGTGGTCGATGATCTGGTAAGAAGGGGTGTGCGGCGGGTGTGAGGGGGGCGGGAGGTGGGTTGCGCAGGAGAATTTGCTCCAGAAATTTGTCAGAACACCGGCTTTTAACTATACGGAGACAAAGTCTCCATTTATAATTTTATGAATGGAGACTCTGTCTCCGTATAGTTAAATGCCCACAGCCTATAAACCGAACGTTCGGTTTATAGGCTGTCGGCTTTTAACTATACGTTTGTCTCCATTCATAAATTTATGAATGGAGACTCTGTCTCCGTATAGTTAAATGCTATTGTATTCTATAAACCGACTCTATTTCGGCTTATAGAATGCAATAGTACTACGAATGGACGAATGAACGAATGATTTTCCTTTATTAACCATTCGTTTATTCGGCTTTAGTTAGCTTAGCATTTTCGTTCTTCGTTTTTCGGGCGAATGGACGAAAATGCAATTTTCGGACGAAAATGCATTAGTCCGAAAACGAATGCACATGTCTAGTATATATTCACATGTAAATTGCTTTTTTAATAAAAAATTATGATATAAATAAAATCTTGTTTTTATTTCCTTTTATGTGACAAAGCTGCCTCTCTCTTTCCCTTGCCCCCAGATTTGTCGCTCTCCCCCCCTTAGTGTTGTCTCTCTCTCACCCTCCCTTTGGCTCCCCCCTCGCTCCCCTTGTGTCTGTCTCTTCCCCCCTTCCCTCCCCTTGTTTCTCTCTGCCCCCCCCCCTTGTTATTCTGTCCCCCCCTCACCTGTTTCTTGCTCCCTGGTGGCTAGTGGGGGCAGCCGGGGGATGTATGCACTATACATAATAGACGGAAGTGTCGGGCAGCATGGAGGTTGTCTGCACGATTCGTGCAGACATCCCCCAGCTGCCCGATTCTCCCTGGTGGCTAGCGAGGCAGCGGTGGATGTCTGCGCGATGAGCGAGACCTCCCCTGCTGCCGCCCGGAACGACAGCCAGGACTTTTATGAGGAAGCCGGAAGTACCCAGCTTCATCATAGAAGTCCCGGCGGTCATGCCGGGCGGCAGCAGGAGAGGTCTCGCTCATCGCATGTAATATTCTTCTTTCTCACACAAATGATATATTGTTTTTATCGCCATAAGAAGGGCTTTCATTATGTTTATGGTATCTTATAATTTACTCCCCCACAAAAAAAAATCATAAAATATGACATTGTTTTTAACAAACCACTTTTTCTAACTTTGACCTAAAAAATAAGTTGCAGAAATACAATCGGTAAAAAAGTCCCCATCTAATTAGTTTCTAATTTTTGTCCTGACTTTAGAAATATGCTTGTTTCCATGTTTTTTCTGTTGTTTTTTTTTTGCGAGTTGTAGGGCAATAATAAAAAATTGTGTTATTTTGTTTTAAAACCATTTTCACCTACAGTGACCATTTGACCCCAGCCCTACATTTAACTCTAACCCTTACTTTCTTCTAATTTTAATTTAATTGTAACCCTAACACTTATGCTAACCACAATTTAATTGTAACCCTAACTATTATTCTAACCCTAATCTAAGATGTTTAGCTAATATCGCCTCAATTTTTTTTATTGCAATGTTGCTGACAGCCTCTAGGGGCAGTCTATCAACAGAACAATGTTAGTGAAAACATATTTCACTTCCGAAAGCTCTTCCCACAAGAGGACAGCAGCCATATTGGAGGAGCATGTCGCTCTCCAATATGGCGCCCGCGATCGTGGGTGCCCTAAGCACTGAATTTCGATGATGCTTAATGCTTACTACTGGAGAGTATTTTGCGCCAATAGCACGATATGAGGTGAGCTGTCAGAAGTAGAGTTCTGCCTCCTCCCAATATCACCTTGTTATTGATTACACAATTTTTCTCGATAAATTTCCACACGCTAGCACACGTTAGTCCATTCATACTTTGGATATTTTGCCCCCTCCTTGGAAAAAACCCTGTGGACGCCCATGCCTCCTTCCATCTTGCAGCCCCGAAAATACACATTACCCAGCAAACTGCAATAATGTAACGCTTTACCCAAACCAAGGCATTGATCCCATCAAGCTTTTCATAAAAGATTTTCACTAAATGATCCACATCCCTGGAAGTAACGTTCTTGTCGTGTGGCACCCTTTAGCTCTGTAAAATATCTGCGTTTACGGAAAAAAAAAACAACAACGGCTTTTTACCCCTGAGCCTGGGAGCTGAGTGGATACAGATTTTGCAAGCAGGTCGAGTGAAATAATAGTTAATATCATAATACACCGGCAGTTTAACCCGGCCAATACTTTTATTGCTTCTCTCTATAAAAACCATCCGTGCACTACTTGCTTTTGACGGTAGGAAAATAGGTTATGAACCGCTAGGGAATTACCAATTTTTCAAACGCAGCCATTCAGACTGACGATGGCCCCCTGCTCCTCTACACTATTGCTGGGTATAATCTTTGGAGGATATTTTTTTTTATCACTGCTATTACCTCCTAAAAATCAGTCTTTACTGCAGTTAATGACTAGACAGCTGGAGCATTAACTGGCCTTGGCTGGACTCTGGTCATTAACTAACAAACCAGTTGTTATCAGGTAACAAAAAAAAAAAAAGAGGCAAGTTTGGTGTAGAATGAATTATTTTTATTTTTTTTTAATTTCGTTATATATTAATTTTTGTTTCCTTGGTAGAACGGATCCAAATTCTCCCCTTTCGGTTGCTGATATGTTAGAAATTACAAAATAAATTAGTGAAATAAATGCAAACGTGACGGGACAGGAAATGTCGAAAATAAGCACACAGAATGATGGCACGCTGATTTTATTTGTTCTTTCTTTCAGTCATTTGATCTACGCCAGCTATTCAGAGTCTTGTCAGTCTCTTTAATACACAGTAAAATATGCACGTAGCGCTAGATGGTAACGGAGACATGTTTTAGTGGGGGAGCCATTCATCTGAAGGATTACATTTCATGCGGTAACACGACTGCTGAGGTGTCTCGACATTACAGACATAGAGAATATTCACTAAAAGTGAACTGACAAGTGCAAAAATCACTCTGCCACCTAAACATGGCTGATACTTTGAAAGTAGAAAATAAAAAATGATGGTGCAATAAGAGAAATATATGTTTTTAAAGCATCTTTCGTGTCTCATGTTTATGACATCACTTTGATATGCCAATGAGATCATTTGCAATGGGGAATGTGTGATTTGCATATCAAGCCGGAAGGTGATGTCATAGGCTGGAGACCCCACAGACACATATAAAATGTTTCTCTTATTTAATGCATGTAATTTTGCTAGCACATTGTATAGACCGTTTCCAGTCATTTTTTATTCTCCACATGCACGGTATAAGTAATGTTTAGGTTGAGACCCTTCATTGGGACTGTCTCAGCTAAACATTGTTAGCACTGTGAATATAGAGAATAAATATTAATGTCTCTGGGGGTCTCCCGTTTATGGCCATCCAACTTGCAAGCCGTGGGGCAAAATGCAGCCCATTGGACAGCAAGGTGCAACCTGTCTGACTCTATCCCTATAAATGTGTATAGGGAGAGACTCTTGTGTTTGCCACCAACAAAGGGTCAACAGCAGGTAATCTTAACAAGGTCCCCTCTGTTGGTGGCATTCAATAAAGAGGGTTTCTTACTGCACCACCAGAGAGAGACTATCGACAACAGCGTCACCCATGATGGTTCTTGGTGTCAGAGGATAAACTGGCATCAGCAATGGTAGTTCTTGGGGTCAGAGGATAAACTGGCATCAGCCATGATGGTTGTTGGGGTCAGAGGATAAACTGGTATCAGCCGTGATGGTTCTTGGGGTCAGAAGATAAACTGGCATCAGCCATGATGGTTCTTTGGGTCGGAAGATAAACTGGCAACAGCCATGAAGGTTCTTGGGGTCAGAAGATAAACTGGCATTAGTCATGATGGGTATTTGGGTCGGAAGATAAACTGGCACCAGCCATGATGGTTCTTGGGGTCGGAAGATGAACTGGCATCAGCCATGATGGTTCTTGGGGTCAGAAGATAAACTGGCATCAGCCATGATGGTTCTTGGGGTCAGAGGATAAACTGGCCACAGCCATGATGGTTCTTGGGGTCAGAAGACAAACTGGCCTCAGCCATGATGGTTCTTGGGGTCGGAAAATAAACTGGCATCAGCCATGATGGTTCTTGAGGTCAGAAGATAAACTGGCCACAACCATGATGGTTCTTGGGGTCAGAAGATAAACTGGCATCAGCCATGATGGTTCTTGGGGTCAGAGGATAAACCGGCATCAGCCATGATGGTTCTTGGGGTCGGAAGATAAACTGGCCTCAGCCATGATGGTTCTTGGGGTCAGAGGATAAACTGGCATCAGCCATGATGGTTCTTGGGGTCAGAAGATAAACTGGCCTCAGCCATGATGGTTCTTGGGGTCGGAAGATAAACTGGCCTCAGCCATGATGGTTCTTGGGGTCGGAAGATAAACTGGCCTCAGCCATGATGGTTCTTGGGGTCGGAAGATAAACTGGCATCAGCCATGATGGTTCTTGGGGTCGGAAGATAAACTGGCCTCAGCCATGATGGTTCTTGGGGTCGGAGAATAAACTGGCCACAGCCATGATGGTTCTTGGGGTCAGAAGACAAACTGGCCTCAGCCATGATGGTTCTTGGGGTCGGAAGATAAACTGGCCTCAGCCATGATGGTTCTTGGGGTCGGAAGATAAACTGGCCACAACCATGATGGTTCTTGGGGTCGGAAGATAAACTGGCCTCAGCCATGATGGTTCTTGGGGTCAGAAGATAAACGGGCATCAGCCATGATGGTTCTTGGGGTCAGAAGATAAACGGGCATCAGCCATGATGGTTCTTGGGGTCGGAAGATAAACTGGCCTCAGCCATGATGGTTCTTGGGGTCGGAAGATAAACTGGCCACAACCATGATGGTTCTTGGGGTCGGAAGATAAACTGGCCACAGCCATGATGGTTCTTGGGGTCAGAAGATAAACGGGCATCAGCCATGATGGTTCTTGGGGTCAGAAGATAAACGGGCATGTACCTTAAAAAGTACCTGCCACTTTATCCTCATACTAGGACCATAGGATATATATGAAGTGATATATCAAGTTATAGTAAGTTATAGTTTCATGATAAAGTTTGTGTTGCATTAAGATAAATTAACACAATGCTCGTCTGATACGGAGTTAATAAAATGTAATATTAATTTCCAGATTCCAGACAAAGAGTGAGAATACAGAGGAATAGCTGGGCTCGGAGGGAATTACAAGCTGCGTGCTAAATCCAGACCTGCGTTCCTGTTGGCATTTCTTTCTATCAGGCTCAAGGACCGGCTGGTTACGGATATTTTAGCCTCTCATTATTCAAGCCTAGGAATAAAGTGGCTGAAAATTGGCTGCTAATTCTGTTTAAACACTGCCTCCTTCTTGTAAGCGCTGGGCAGGTCTGCTGCTTCTCTATTCAGGGGAGGGCTGGCAAAGGGGCAGGAAGACAGAAAGCCCTTGGGCCACTCCCTTACCTGACTCAATGGGTCACTTGTAAGCTAGCCAGCCATCTTCCTCACAGGAGGCTCTGATAGTGACGCTCTGAGATGTGCTCATTATTTTGTCCTTCCATGAAGACCCCATAGACATGCACTTGTGTGAGAGGAGCGTCCCTCACTCTCTCAACCCTCACAGCCTTTCCCTACTGTCTGAATTTCTGGATCTGAGATGGTTGAGACAATAAAGGTCAGAACCACTGCTCTGTCCCTTGTCTATGTTTGTTGTCTGTCTATCTCTCTGTGCCTTATCTGTCATATAATTGCCAACAGTCCCGATTTTGCTGGGAAAGTCCTGTTTTTTGGGGAGACCTGTCCCGGCATTAATACTGTCTGCAAGTTGAACCCCAGTTCTGCCTGTGCGCAGTTCATGGGCAGTGCGTGCAAATGAGCCCCCTTTAGATTCCGCACAAGGCTGGTAAGTCTGCGGTCAGAGGATGTACACTAAAAAGCGCCTCCGACCCCCCCCCCCACCCCCCCAAAGCCCCCCCACACCCCAGTCCCCAGTCTCAATGCTTTTACAGACCCCTGTCTCTTACATACATTTCCTTTTCTCCTTTATAATTTTCTTTTTACAGTACTTAATGTCCTGAAAAGTGGTTATGAAGCTGTAACATTATACTAATATACAGAGTAGTAAAAAATAAAAATAAAAGAGCACTTGAGAGAGAGAGAGATTATATGTCTGTGAAAACAACGTGACATTTTACAGATTTGGGGGGTGAAAGAATAACCTTGACTGGTGGTTAATAAAAAAAATAAAATAAGGATAAAAAAAAATCACTGGGATAATGTAATATTATATATCTAACATAGTCACAGTGTAAAGGAAGCTGGGGGTCTAGGCTTTATGCTGGCCATGATAATGACATGTTATCTAGACATGTCTGGGGCCGTGTTAGAGAAACAAGCTATGCATATCTGATCAGCACTTACACATGATAAACATATCAAGAAAGAAAGAAAAAACCAAGTGCCAAGGTGCCCCCCCCCCCCCATCCTCTAGCCCCCCCCCCATCCTCTCCCCCCGGACTGACATCTTCAAACCAGACAGATAATCTGAATAGTAACAAGTACTGATGTGGATTGTCAAGTGCAGCCAGGAAAGAATGGGAAATTACCCTCCCTGACACAGCTAAACCAATCTGTACAGCAAGAGCTCGCTTCCTAGCTATCTTACAGAAGGGCTCGCTTGCTAGCTATATGTACAGCCAGAGCTTGCTTCCTAGCTATCTTACAGAAGGGCTCGCTTGCTAGCTATATGTACAGCCAGAGCTCGCTTCCTAGCTATCTTACAGAAGGGCTCGCTTGCTAGCTATATGTACAGCCAGAGCTCGCTTCCTAGCTATCTTACAGAAGGGCTCGCTTGCTAGCTATATGTACAGCCAGAGCTGGCTTCCTAGCTATCTTACAGAAGGGCTCGCTTCCTAGCTATATGTACAGCCAGAGCTCGCTTCCTAGCTATCTTACAGAAGGGCTCGCTTGCTAGCTATATGTACAGCCAGAGCTCGCTTCCTAGCTATCTTACAGAAGGGCTCGCTTGCTAGCTATATGTACAGCCAGAGCTTGCTTCCTAGCTATCTTACAGAAGGGCTCGCTTGCTAGCTATATGTACAGCCAGAGCTCGCTTCCTAGCTATCTTACAGAAGGGCTCGCTTCCTAGCTATATGTACAGCCAGAGCTCGCTTCCTAGCTATCTTACAGAAGGGCTCGCTTCCTAGCTATATGTACAGCCAGAGCTCGCTTTCTAGCTATCTTACAGAAGGGCTCGCTTGCTAGCTATATGTACAGCCAGAGCTCGCTTCCTAGCTATCTTACAGAAGGGCTCGCTTGCTAGCTATATGTACAGCCAGAGCTCGCTTCCTAGCTATCTTACAGAAGGGCTCGCTTGCTAGCTATATGTACAGCCAGAGCTCTCTTCCTAGCTATCTTACAGAAGGGCTCGCTTGCTAGCTATATGTACAGCCAGAGCTCGCTTCCTAGCTATCTTACAGAAGGGCTCGCTTGCTAGCTATATGTACAGCCAGAGCTGGCTTCCTAGCTATCTTACAGAAGGGCTCGCTTCCTAGCTATATGTACAGCCAGAGCTCGCTTCCTAGCTATCTTACAGAAGGGCTCGCTTCCTAGCTATATGTACAGCCAGAGCTCGCTTCCTAGCTATCTTACAGAAGGGCTCGCTTCCTAGCTATATGTACAGCCAGAGCTCGCTTCCTAGCTATCTTACAGAAGGGCTCGCTTGCTAGCTATATGTACAGCCAGAGCTCGCTTCCTAGCTATCTTACAGAAGGGCTCGCTTGCTAGCTATATGTACAGCCAGAGCTCGCTTCCTAGCTATCTTACAGAAGGGCTCGCTTGCTAGCTATATGTACAGCCAGAGCTCGCTTCCTAGCTATCTTACAGAAGGGCTCGCTTGCTAGCTATATGTACAGCCAGAGCTCGCTTCCTAGCTATCTTACAGAAGGGCTCGCTTGCTAGCTATATGTACAGCCAGAGCTCGCTTCCTAGCTATCTTACAGAAGGGCTCGCTTGCTAGCTATATGTACAGCCAGAGCTCGCTTCCTAGCTATCTTACAGAAGGGCTCGCTTGCTAGCTATATGTACAGCCAGAGCTCGCTTCCTAGCTATCTTACAGAAGGGCTCGCTTGCTAGCTATATGTACAGCCAGAGCTCGCTTCCTAGCTATCTTACAGAAGGGCTCGCTTCCTAGCTATATGTACAGCCAGAGCTCGCTTCCTAGCTATCTTACAGAAGGGCTCGCTTCCTAGCTAAATGTACAGCCAGGGCTCGCTTACTGGCTATCTGTATAGACAGAGCTCGCTTCCTGGCTATCTGTATAGACAGAGCTCACTTCCTCTCTATCTGTATAGCCAGAGCTCGCTTCCTTTCTATCTGTATAGCCAGAGCTCGCTTCCTCTCTACCTGTTTAGCGAGAGCTCGCTTCCTTTCTATCTGTATAGCCAGAGCTCGCTTCCTCTCTATCTGTATAGACAGAGCTCGCTTCCTCTCTGTCTGTACAGCCAGAGCTCACTTCCTCTCTATCTATATAGCCAGAGCTCACTTCTTTGTTATATGTACAGCCAGAGCTCGCTTCCTCTCTATCTGTAAAGACAGAGCTCGCTTCCTGGCTATCTGTATAGCGAGAGCTCGCTTCCTCTCTATCTCGCTTCCTCTCTATCTATATAGCCAGAGCTCGCTTCTTTGCTATATGTACAACCAGAGCTCGCTTCCTGGCTGTCTGTAAAGCCAGAGCTCGCTTCCTGACTATCTGTACAGCCAGAGCTCGCTTCCTCTCTATCTGTATAGCCGGCTCTCCCTTCCTCTCTATCTGTACAGCCAGAGCTCATTTCCTCTCTATCTATATAGCTAGAGCTCACTTCTTTGTTATATGTACAGCCAGAGCTCGCTTCCTCGCTATATGTACAACCAGAGCTTGCTTCCTGGCTGTCTGTATAGCCAGAGCTCGCTTCCTCTCTATCTGTATAGCCAGAGCTCGCTTCCTGGCTATTTGTATAGCGAGAGCTCGCTCCCTCTCTATTTGTATAGCGAGAGCTCGCTCCCTCTCTATCTGTATAGCCAGAGCTCGCTTCCTCTCTATCTGTATAGCCAGAGCTTGCTTCCTCTCTACCTGTACAGCCAGAGCTTGACTCCTCTCTATCTGTATAGCCAAAGCTCGCTCCTGGCTATCTGTATAGCGAGAACTTGCTTACTTGCTACCTGTGCAGCCAGAGCTCTCTTCCTTTCTATCTGTGCAGCCAGAGCTCGCTTCCTGGCTATCTTTATAGCGAGAGCTTGCTTACTTGCTACCTGTGCAGCCAGAGCTCTCTTCCTGGCTATCTTTATAGCGAGAGCTTGCTTACTTGCTACCTGTGCAGCCAGAGCTCTCTTCCTGGCTATCTTTATAGCGAGAGCTTGCTTACTTGCTACCTGTGCAGCCAGAGCTCTCTTCCTTTCTATCTGTGCAGCCAGAGCTCTCTTCCTTTCTATCTGTATAGCCAGAGCTCGCTTCCTCTCTATCTGTATAGCCAGAGCTCGCTTCCTGGCTATCTGTATAGCGAGAGCTTGCTTATTTGCTGCCTGTGCAGCCAGAGCTCGCTTTATCTCCATCTGCGTAGCCAGAGCTGCACTGAGGTGAACAATGAATAAAACTGATACCAATTCATCACTTACGTTTGATCGGTTTCGTCACCGGTTTCGTCAGCCGTTTATATTTTGATCCTTGTGAAGTCTATCCGTGGTGAGAAGAAGCCCAGCAGAGCTCCCTTCTATATAAAGAATCCCTAATTAAGGAGAACCCCTTATTTATACAGAGTCTTAAGCAGTACTGGATGTGGACATACTTTTTGGGCTTTATTCATCAAAAATAGACTTGCGGGTAATTGATAAGGGACTTTCAAGCATAAAAAACGGGAACGGGGTACTAATAAAAGTACTCAAAAAAAAATTGGGCAGACTAGATGGACCGAATGGTTCTTATCTGCCGACACATTCTATGTTTCTAAGTCCAATGTAGCCATTCAGCTGAATGGGCAAATGTTTTCAAATTGGCCTTAAGTTTGAAGTTCCCTTATCAATTCCCTGCAGTTCTGAAAGTAGAGCAGTCACCACAAACCAGTGGTATGTTCCTGCTGATATCACCACAAACTAGATGTATGTTCCTGCTGATATCACCACAGACCAGTGGTATGTTCCTGCTGATATCACCACAAACCAGTGTTATGTTCCTGCTGATATCACCACAAACCAGTGGTATGTTCCTGCTGATATCACCACAAACCAGTGGTATGTTCCTGCTGATATCATCACTGACCAGTGGTATATTCCTGCTGATATCACCAATGACAAGTGGTATGTTCCTGCTGATATCACCACTGACCAGTGGTATGTTCCTGCTGATATCACCACAGACCAGTGCTATGTTCCTGCTGATATCACCACAAACCAGTAATATGTTCCTGCTGATATCACCACAAACTAGATGTATGTTCCTGCTGATATCACCACAGACCAGTGGTATGTTCCTGCTGATATCACCACAAACCAGTGGTATGTTCCTGCTGATATCACCACTGACCAGTGGTATGTTCCTGCTGATATCACCACTGACAAGTGGTATGTTCCTGCTGATATCACCACAGACCAGTGGTATGTTCCTGCTGATATCACCACAAACTAGATGTATGTTCCTGCTGATATCACCACAGACCAGTGGTATGTTCCTGCTGATATCACCACAAACTAGATGTATGTTCCTGCTGATATCACCACAGACCAGTGGAATGTTCCTGCTGATATCACCACAAACTAGTGGTATGTTCCTGCTGATATCACCACAGACCAGTGTTATGTTCCTGCTGATATCACCACAAACTAGATGTATGTTCCTGCTGATATCACCACAGACCAGTGGTATGTTCCTGCTGATATCACCACAAACCAGTGGTATGTTCCTGCTGATATCACCACTGACCAGTGGTATGTTCCTGCTGATATCACCACTGACAAGTGGTATGTTCCTGCTGATATCACCACTGACCAGTGGTATGTTCCTGCTGATATCACCACAAACCAGTGGTATGTTCCTGCTGATATCCCCCCTGACCAGTGCTATGTTCCTGCTGATATCACCACTGACCAGTGGTATGTTCCTGCTGATATCACCACAAACCAGTTGTATGTTCCTGCTGATATCACCACAAACCAGTGGTGTGTTCCTGCTGATATCACCACTGACAAGTGGTATGTTCCTGCTGATATCACCACAAACCAGTGGTATGTTCCTGCTGATATCACCACTGACCAGTGGTATGTTCCTGCTAATATCACCACAAACTAGTGGTATGTTCCTGCTGATATCACCACAGACCAGTGGTATGTTCGTGCTGATATCACCACAAACTAGATGTATGTTCCTGCTGATATCACCACTGACCAGTGGTATGTTCCTGCTGATATCACCACAAACCAGTTGTATGTTCCTGCTGATATCACCACAAACCAGTGGTATATTCCTGCTGATATCACCACAGACCAGTGGTATGTTCCTGCTGATATCACCACAAACTAGATGTATGTTCCTGCTGATATCACCACTGACCAGTGGTATGTTCCTGCTGATATCACCACAAACCAGTGGTATGTTCCTGCTGATATCACCACAGACCAGTGGTATGTTCCTGCTGATATCACCACTGACCAGTGGTATGTTCCTGCTGATATCACCACTGACAAGTGGTATGTTCCTGCTGATATCACCACTGACAAGTGGTATGTTCCTGCTGATATCACCACAAACTAGTGGTATGTTAGTGCTGATATCACCACAGACCAGTGGTATGTTCCTGCTGATATCACCACAAACCAGTGGTATGTTCCTGCTGATATCACCACAAACCAGTTGTATGTTCCTGCTGATATCACCACTGACAAGTGGTATGTTCCTGCTGATATCACCACAAACCAGTGGTATGTTCCTGCTGATATCACCACTGACCAGTGGTATGTTCCTGCTAATATCACCACAAACTAGTGGTATGTTCCTGCTGATATCACCACAGACCAGTGGTATGTTCCTGCTGATATCACCACTGACCAGTGGTATGTTCCTGCTGATATCACCACAAACCAGTGGTATGTTCCTGCTGATATCACCCCTGACCAGTGGTATGTTCCTGCTGATATCACCACAAACCAGTGGTATGTTCCTGCTGATATCACCACAAACCAGTGGTATGTTCCTGCTGATATCACCACAAACCAGTGGTATGTTCCTGCTGATATCACCCCTGACCAGTGCTATGTTCCTGCTGATATCACCACTGACCAGTGGTATGTTCCTGCTGATATCACCACAAACCAGTTGTATGTTCCTGCTGATATCACCACAAACCAGTGGTGTGTTCCTGCTGATATCACCACTGACAAGTGGTATGTTCCTGCTGATATCACCACAAACCAGTGGTATGTTCCTGCTGATATCACCACTGACCAGTGGTATGTTCCTGCTAATATCACCACAAACTAGTGGTATGTTCCTGCTGATATCACCACAGACCAGTGGTATGTTCCTGCTGATATCACCACAAACTAGATGTATGTTCCTGCTGATATCACCACTGACCAGTGGTATGTTCCTGCTGATATCACCACAAACCAGTTGTATGTTCCTGCTGATATCACCACAAACCAGTGGTATATTCCTGCTGATATCACCACAGACCAGTGGTATGTTCCTGTTGATATCACCACAAACTAGATGTATGTTCCTGCTGATATCACCACAAACCAGTGGTATGTTCCTGCTGATATCACCACAAACCAGTGGTATGTTCCTGCTGATATCACCCCTGACCAGTGGTATGTTCCTGCTGATATCACCACAAACCAGTGGTATGTTCCTGCTGATATCACCACAAACCAGTGGTATGTTCCTGCTGATATCACCACAAACCAGTGGTATGTTCCTGCTGATATCACCCCTGACCAGTGCTATGTTCCTGCTGATATCACCACTGACCAGTGGTATGTTCCTGCTGATTTCACCACAAACCAGTTGTATGTTCCTGCTGATATCACCACAAACCAGTGGTGTGTTCCTGCTGATATCACCACTGACAAGTGGTATGTTCCTGCTGATATCACCACAAACCAGTGGTATGTTCCTGCTGATATCACCACTGACCAGTGGTATGTTCCTGCTAATATCACCACAAACTAGTGGTATGTTCCTGCTGATATCACCACAGACCAGTGGTATGTTCCTGCTGATATCACCACAAACTAGATGTATGTTCCTGCTGATATCACCACTGACCAGTGGTATGTTCCTGCTGATGTCACCACAAACCAGTTGTATGTTCCTGCTGATATCACCACAAACCAGTGGTATATTCCTGCTGATATCACCACAGACCAGTGGTATGTTCCTGTTGATATCACCACAAACTAGATGTATGTTCCTGCTGATATCACCACAAACCAGTGGTATGTTCCTGCTGATATCACCACAAACCAGTTTTATGTTCCTGCTGATATCACCACAAACCAGTGGTATGTTCCTGCTGATATCACCACAGACCAGTGGTATGTTCCTGCTGATATCACCACTGACCAGTGGTATGTTCCTGCTGATATCACCACTGACAAGTGGTATGTTCCTGCTGATATCACCACTGACCAGTGGTATGTTCCTGCTGATTTCACCAAAAACCAGTGGTATGTTCCTGCTGATATCACCACTGACCAGTGGTATGTTCCTGCTGATATCACCACAGACCAGTGGTATGTTCCTGCTGATATCACCACAAACCAGTGGTATGTTCCTTCTGATATCACCACAAACCAGTGGTATGTTCCTGCTGATATCACCACAAACCAGTGGTATGTTCCTGCTGATATCACCACTGACCAGTGGTATGTTCCTGCTGATATCACCACAGACCAGTGGTATGTTCCTGCTGATATCACCACAAACCAGTGGTATGTTCCTTCTGATATCACCACAAACCAGTGGTATGTTCCTGCTGATATCACCACAAACCAGTGGTATGTTCCTGCTGATATCACCACAAACCAGTGGTATGTTCCTGCTGATATCACCACAAACCAGTGGTATGTTCCTGCTGATATCACCACAAACCAGTGGTATGTTCCTGCTGATATCACCACAAACCAGTGGTATGTTCCTGTTGATATCACCACAAACCAGTGGTATGTTCCTGCTGATATCACCACAAACCAGTGGTATGTTCCTGCTGATATCACCCCTGACCAGTGCTATGTTCCTGCTGATATCACCACTGACCAGTGGTATGTTCCTGCTGATATCACCACAAACCAGTGGTATGTTCCTGCTGATATCACCACTGACCAGTGGTATGTTCCTGCTGATATCACCACAAACTAGATGTATGTTCCTGCTGATATCACCACAGACCAGAGGTATGTTCCTGCTGATATCACCACTGACCAGTGGTATGTTCCTGTGATATCACCACTGACAAGTGGTATGTTCCTGCTGATATCACCACTGACCAGTGGTATGTTCCTGCTGATATCACCACTGACAAGTGGTATGTTTTTGCTGATATCACCACAAACCAGTGGTATGTTCCTGCTGATATCACCACAAACCAGTGGTATGTTCCTGCTGATATCACCCCTGACCAGTGCTATGTTCCTGCTGATATCACCACAAACCAGTGGTATGTTCCTGCTGATATCACCACTGACCAGTGGTATGTTCCTGCTGATATCACCACTGACAAGTGGTATGTTCCTGCTGATTTCACCACAAACCAGTGCTATATTCCTGCTGATATCACCACAAACCAGTGGTATGTTCCTGCTGATATCACCACTGACCAGTGGTATGTTCCTGCTGATATCACCACAAACCAGTGGTATGTTCCTTCTGATATCACCACAAACCAGTGGTATGTTCCTGCTGATATCACCACAAACCAGTGGTATGTTCCTGCTGATATCCCCACAAACCAGTGGTATGTTCCTGCTGATATCACCACAAACCAGTGGTATGTTCCTGTTGATATCACCACAAACCAGTGGTATGTTCCTGCTGATATCACCACAAACCAGTGGTATGTTCCTGTTGATATCACCACAAACCAGTGGTATGTTCCTGCTGATATCACCACAAACCAGTGGTATGTTCCTGCTGATTGTTGAACTCTTTTCTTAATTAATATTTCTCCAGGGAAAGGTCTGTGAAGGCCTAGTAAGTATCTACCGTGATTAGAGCTGGTGCCATTCTCTGAACATAACCCTCTTTGGGGTGTTTGTGATGGGGATAAAGGAAATTAAATACATTTTTGGACAGCTTACCCATAAACCCTCACTGTCTCTAAAAAAATCAATGGAAACTCATTTAATATCAATTAATGAGTGTGTGTCAGCCCTCATACACACAGGCGAGGCTGGGACGGCACTGGTAATTTCATATTGATATGCAGAGCAGATACAGGTTTTAATTTATTGGAGCAGAGCACTTTACTGGTTTAAGTGTTTGAATTAAAAAAAGAAAGAAGAAAAGATGAGTTTTGGGATTTCTGGCAAAGTGCATGCTGCGTTTGTTGGGTGTATATGTCGCTCAATGTAATACCTTATTACAATCCGTACTGGGTCCAGGGAACACTCTCGTGGCCCCAAATGTGTGACTGTATAAATAGGTTTGAGCTAGGAGATGTGACAGCATGCTCTGTGGCATCTGTAACTGCCCTGGGAGGGACGGGTAAACATATACCCAATTTACCCCCCTTCTCTGTATAATGTACAATAAATTCGTGGGGAAGACGAAAAACAGAAATGTGCTTTATTCCGTGTTAATCCAGTGAAGAGCCCCAATAGACAGCGGGCACAAGAGCAGAACACAGCCTGACGCGTTTTACTCCTTATTAGCGCTTACTCGCTGTCAGACTAACGCATTTTGCTCTTTCCCCCACTTTCCATATCATTTATCCAAAGAGAGGGTTAGGAGCGAAGGCAGAGGCAAGCAGGTCATGTATATAAAAATATATGCCAAGCCCCACCCCTGAGGAATATGGAAGTGGGGTGTCGGCATGGTGGCTTAAATTTCCATTGAACAACTGAGTTTCTGGAGATAAAAAAGATATTTCTGCTGACCCTAGGGTTGCCACCTGGCCGGTATTGTACCGGCAGGCTGGTAAATAACTGGCATCAGGCCAATGTTAAGTCTATGGAGACGGTAACAAGGCCGTTATTTTTCGGAACAAAAGGTGGCAAACCTAGCTGGCCCTGGCAAGAGTATAGTGTCAAGAGGTCGTGCTTAGCATGGGCAGCACAGATTTAACGATATGACGTCAATACAGTACAATAAACACGCTTTATTTGATCCACAATATATATCGACTGGTCTCCGTGTCCTTTGTATATCGCCCAGTGCATTGTATTAAGCGCTGAGTAAAGAGCTGGCGCTCCATCCTCATAGCAGTACAAAAATAGATGCTTAGCGTACTTCAGGGGTGGGCAACCCATCGGCCCTCTAGCTATTGATGATCTACATCTCCCATAATGCTCTTACAGCTAAGCGGTTGGCAGAGGATTATGGGAAATGTAGTCCTGCAACATCCCCAGGTTTTTCCAGCCCTCTCCTTTATTGCCCTGAAGGCACTTCTCCTCTCAGCTCCCCTTTTATACATCTCCCGCCTAGTTTTTGGACACAGTGGGCTTTATTGATCAAAGAGAGAATTGCACAGAACTGATAAACTAAAATGTCAAACTTAAGGCCAAAGAAACCGTTCAGAATTGGAGAAATAGGCTACTTTGGCCTTAAGTTTGAAATTCTCTTGTCAATGTCGCCATTTTGGATATCAGCATTGCTAAGGGACGCACTTAGCTAGCAATGCGCCTGTGACATTTGGTAATATATCCTTGGCCAATTTACATTTTAATTCCTAACAAACCCAGGGAATATGCAAAGGTCAGGGTATTTATTTATTTTTATCATGCAGGCTATATTATTAGACTCACCCTCGGCAAGGTATAGATAGATATTCATGAAGAGGGGTCTATATTATCATTCTCCCCCATCCCTGGCAAATTCGGCAGCGGTTTCATTGCTTATCAGAAATAATGTAAGATACTTTACATTTTTATATTTTTACATTTTAATCTTTACATTAATAGTCAAGTAATCAGGGTCAAGTACATGCAGTGCCGAATTACGCACATTTTGCACACTGGGCTGTAGACGTACTGTAGCAAAAGGATCAGTCTGACCTGGCAAGTGTATGTATAATAAAGCTGAGGCTTCTCAAATGAATATGCATTTATTATATGCTCCCCCTCTTTGTTACCATATTTAGCTTTTGCAGGTTTTCTCCTGGGGTTTTATCCCATACATCTCTCTCAGAATCCCCAGAATTTCTTGGGAACCAAAATAAGAACTGCATATATGCCGGACGCACCTCCCTATTCTGCATGCAAAGTGATTTTCAGTAACTTTTAGAGTGTACAGCTGTATGCTCAGATTTTGCAAGATCAGTCAAAGGGGTGGAGCAAGGCATAGAGCGGACTTGAGCCTGAATATTTTTACAAATTTAACATTTGGGGCACTATCATGAATCAGGGAGCTGAAAGAGAGAAGACAATTGCTACTTTGGCCTTAAGTTTGCAAGTCCCTTCTCAATTCCCTGCCATTGGCTCTTTCATAGGTAAAGCCCAGTGTCAGTAGAAGCAGGATGTGGTGATACCTTGCATTGCACAGGGCAGGCCATGCAAATGACTCAACTACATTTAAATGTATTTTTTCCATTACCCTAATGTAAAGTAACGTGATAATAATCAGCGCAGGTCATGTAATAAATCAAACACTCATCAAGTGCAGCTCAGGTTTGCACACATCTCAATCTGAACTTTCTTCATTAAAGAATCAGCATCCTGCTCAATCACCATGACAACTAGAATCATTTCCCCACTTCCCGGGGTTTGTAACATTCCCGATAATGGAAGTATCCCATAATGGAAGAGGATTCAGGGAGTCCCTGCCAGTCCCCATAACACATCACCACATAATGCTACCAATGCAATGTAACCAAACTTTCCAAAGTCCCAGCTTTGTCCCACATCACTTTCCACACTACCAGCTTTGTCCCACGTCACTTTCCACACTACCAGCTTTGTCCCACGTCACTTTCCACACTACCTGCTTTGTCCCACGTCACTTTCCACAGAGCCAGCTTTGTCCCACGTCACTTTCCACACTACCTGCTTTGTCAAACATCACTTTCCACACTACCTGCTTTGTCCCACGTCACTTTCCACAGAGCCAGCTTTGTCCCACGTCACTTTCCACACTACCTGCTTTGTCAAACATCACTTTCCACACTACCAGCTTTGTCCCACGTCACTTTCCAAACTAGCTGCTTTGCTCCCACATCACTTTCCACACTACCAGCTTTGTCCCACGTCACTTTCCACACTACAAGCTTTGTCCCACGTCACTTTCCACACTACCAGCTTTGTCCCACGTCACTTTCCACACTACAAGCTTTGTCCCACGTCACTTTCCACACTACCAGCTTTGTCCCACGTCACTTTCCACACTACAAGCTTTGTCCCACGTCACTTTCCACACTACAAGCTTTGTCCCACGTCACTTTCCACACTACCAGCTTTGTTCCCACATCACTTTCCACACTACCAGCTTTGTCCCACATCACTTTCCACACTACCAGCTTTGTCCCACGTCACTTTCCACACTACCAGCTTTGCTCCCACATAACTTTCCACACTACCAGCTTTGTCCCACGTCACTTTCCACACTACCAGCTTTGTCCCACGTCACTTTCCACACTACCAGCTTTGCTCCCACGTCACTTTCCACACTACCAGCTTTGTCCCTCGTCACCACACTACCAGCTTTGCTGGTAAAAATCCAAAAGCAGAATATAGACTATTTGGTACAGTCCTAACCTCAACATCTGAGGAAAGGGATTTAGGAGTAATAATTTCAGAGGACTTGAAGGTAGGTAGGCAATGCAATAGAGCAGCAGGAAATGCTAGCAGAATGCTTGGTTGCATAGGGAGAGGTATTAGCAGTAGGAAGAGGGAAGTGTTCATGCCATTGTACAGAGCACTGGTGAGACCTCACTTGGAGTATTGTACGCAGTACTGGAGACCGTATCTCCAGAAGGATATTGATACTTTGGAGAGAGTTCAGAGAAGGGCTACTAAACTGCTTCATGGGTTGAAGGATAAAACTTACCAGGAAAGGTTAAAGCATCTTGACATGTATAGCTTGGAGGAAAGACGTAACAGGGGGGATATGATAGAAACATTTATATACATAAAGGGAATCAACACAGTAACGGAGGAGAGTATATTTAAAAGAAGAAAAACTACTACAACTAGAGGACATAGTCTTAAATTAGAGGGGCAACGATTTAAAAGTAATATCAGGAAGTATTACTTTACTGATAGGGTAGTGGATGTATGGAATAGGCTTCCAGCAGAAGTGGTAGAGGAAAACACAGTCATGGATTTTAAGCATGCAGGGGATAGACACAAGGCTATCCTAGCTATAAGACCAGGAACGAGGGACTAATAAAAGAATTCAAAAAAATTGGGCAGACTAGATGGACCGAATGGTTCTTATCTGCCGACATATTCTATGTTTCTATGCTCCCACATCACTTTCCACACTACCAGCTTTGTTCCCACATCACTTTCCACACTACCAGCTTTGTTCCCACATCACTTTCCACACTACCAGCTTTGTCCCACGTCACTTTCCACACTACAAGCTTTGTCCCACGTCACTTTCCACACTACCATTTTTGTCCCCACATCACTTTCCACAGAGCCAGCTTTGTCCCCACATCACTTTCCACACTACCAGCTTTGTCCCAACATCACTTTCCACACTACCAGCTTTGTCCCCACATCACTTTCCACACTACCAGCTTTGTCCCCACATCACTTTCCACAGAGCCAGCTTTGTCCCACATCACTTTCCACACTACCAGCTTTGTTCCCACATCACTTTCCACACTACCAGCTTTGCTCCCACGTCACTTTCCACACTACCAGCTTCGACTCCTACATCACTTTCCACACTACCAGCTTTGTCCCACATCACTTTCCACACAACAGCTTTGTCCCCACATCACTTTCCACACTACCAGCTTTGTCCCACGTCACTTTCCACACTACTAGCTTTGCTCCCACATCACTTTCCACACTACCAGCTTTGTCCCACATCACTTTCCACACTACCAGCTTTGTCCCCACATCACTTTCCACAATACCAGCTTTGTGACTGATAGACAGATATACTGACAGATAAGGTACAGAGACTGATAGACAGATATACTGACAGATAAGATACAGAGACTGATAGACAGATATACTGACAGATAAGGTACAGAGACTGATAGACAGATATACTGACAGATAAGGTACAGAGATTGATAGACAGATATACTGACAGATAAGGTACAGAGACTGATAGACAGATATACTGAAAGATAAGGTACAGAGACTGATAGACAGATATACTGACAGATAAGGTACAGAGACTGATAGACAGATATACTGACAGATAAGGTACAGAGATTGATAGACAGATATACTGACAGATAAGATACAGAGATTGATAGACAGATATACTGACAGATAAGGTACAGAGACTGATAGACAGATATACTGACAGATAAGGTACAGAGATTGATAGACAGATATACTGCCAGATAAGGTACAGAGATTGATAGACAGATATACTGACAGATAAGGTACAGAGACTGATAGACAGATATACTGACAGATAAGGTACAGAGATTGATAGACAGATATACTGACAGATAAGGTACAGAGATTGATAGACAGATATACCGACAGATAAGGTACAGAGATTGATAGACAGATATACTGACAGATAAGGTACAGAGACTGATAGACAGATATACTGACAGATAAGGTACAGAGACTGATAGACAGATATACTGACAGATAAGATACAGAGATTGTTAGACAGATATTCTGACAGATAAGATACAGAGATTGATAGACAGATATACTGACAGATAAGATACAGAGACTGATAGACAGATATACTGACAGATAAGATACAGAGATTGATAGACAGATATACTGACAGATAAGATACAGAGACTGATAGACAGATATACTGACATAAAAGGTACAGAGACTGATAGACAGATATACTGACAGATAAGGTACAGAGACTGATAAACAGATATACTGACAGATAAGGTGCAGAGACTGATAGACAGATATACTGACAGATAAGGTACAGAGATTGATGGACAGATATACTGACAGATAAGATACAGAGACTGATAGACATATATACTGACAGATAAGGTACAGAGATTGATAGACAGATATACTGACAGATAAGGTACAGAGATTGATAGACAGATATACTGACAGATAAGGTACAGAGATTGATGGACAGATATACTGACAGATAAGATACAGAGACTGATAGACATATATACTGACTGATAAGGTACAGAGACTGATAGACAGATATACTGACAGATAAGGTACAGAGACTGATAGACAGATATACTGACAGATAAGGTACAGAGATTGATAGACAGATATACTGACAGATAAGGTACAGAGACTGATAGACAGATATACTGACAGATAAGGTACAGAGATTGATAGACCGATATACAGACAGATAAGGTACAGAGATTTATAGACAGACATATACCAGCTTTGCTCCTACATCACTCTCCATTTTTGACACTTGCCCCATATGCCCCCTTAAAGCACATATATCACCTAATTTGTTGCAATTCTGCTAACACAATATCATGTTATTATTCTCTACTCTCACAATATATCCAATGTTTAGGTGATAAAGTCCCTTTAAACTTTGTAATAACAGGGTCTGACTCCAATGTGCAATGCTGGACTTATACTGTGGAGGAAGAGGCAGGGAATTTCATTGGATGTCTGGGGCAGACAGAAGAGGCATGTCACTATGCCAGCATATGGTCCAGATGGACAAGTTCGGACGGATGGTTGGCATGCCTCAGAGCTGGTGGGGACTGGATGTGTCTCACAGATGGCATGTTTACTCTCCAGGGATGTAAATCACTGGATTGGACTTAAATCTCCAAACAAATTCTGAAAATAACAGGAG
Source organism: Pelodytes ibericus (assembly GCA_036172795.1). NCBI lineage: Eukaryota > Metazoa > Chordata > Amphibia > Anura > Pelodytidae > Pelodytes > Pelodytes ibericus. Next base: position 205,271,402 of record CM069862.1, on the reverse strand, counting down.
GACCAAATCCTGCGCTTCTAGTTGGTTAACCAAGGGCAGAGCTGGTGTGTAACACGGTCAGTTTATATCCCACAGGGGTTATTAGAGTGTGTATAAAATATGACAAACTATTAATGAAATAAAATACTTATTATTAATATTAAAAGGACTCACCTGGGCTGTGTTTATACAGTGATTGTAGAGAATAAAAAAAAACTATTAAAAAATGATCTACGCATTTTGTTAAGAACATTTGAAACACCTGCATTAATTAAGACAGAATCTTTTTTTTTTTAAATTTGTCTGTCTCACCTCTGGCTTGATATGCAAATTAACTCTCAATGAGGCATGTTTAATTTGCATGCAGTCACAGCCGTGATGTCATAATCAAGAAACAACTTGTCGAACACACTTTTAACCTGTGCATTTCTCTCTACACTCACCGTAGACACGTGAAGTCCCTTTAAGATATTTATTTTTGCGCGTGTTTTGAAATGTTCAGACTTTTCTACTTTTTTAACCCCCTTTAAAAAACCAAAAACAGACGTAGTGTTACATGTCGGTTTAGCAGGTTCCATGTTTTCTAATTAAACCTCGCTTTTGTAGTATTTGATGTGCATATTGTTTTGCTTATTTGGTTTCAAATTAAATGATAAATACATTCCCGCTGCCATTGTTTTATTTTTATGTTTAATAAGTGGATAGGCTGCAAAATAATGCCAGCATCTGAAGGGCTTCTCAAGGTATCTTATAAAAGAAGAATTGAACGTGCTCTACACAGAGATGTATAATAATAATAAAGGTGAAATCTTCCATCCAGCGGAGAGACAAAGACATGTAGAAATTGACAGCAGATAATACCTGTATTCACCCAGATTCCTATAGGACTATAGACACCTTGGGTCAAGGAAACAGTGTCTCAATGAGGCTGGGAAATGTTTAAAGTGTTTTTAAACTTCATTTTTTCCCACTTGTGCTTCTAGACTATTCTGCCAGTGTAACTAGCAGTGTTAACCTTAAAAAGTAGATGGTAGTTTATTCTAAACTGGAAGATCTAGAGTATTTCAGTTGACATTTCACATTAGCCACAGTAACAAGTCTCCCCTGCTGACAGCGTCTAACGTACCAGGTGTATTGTGGGGTCTAAATTCCAGGGACACTCTGCCACATAGAAGTCACGTCTTATTACATCACTAGATGTATAACAGAGAAGGCAAATCAATAAATCAATAAAAGTTTACTACTTATATTCCAGGTCTTCCTTGCAGAGAGTTGGGACGGAGGGTGTGTACAAACGATTCATTACCAAGCAGGTACTGTAAAAACGAAAGAAAAAAAGATAATCAAGTAGTAAAAATATATTGATTTTTTCCTTTTAAAAAGTCTAAGTTTAATATGCGGTTGCTACTTCTTTATTGGGGAATAAATATATTTCAGCGATCAGGTTAATCGCTGAAATTATTGTAAACGAGATTTGGATAGCACTGTGTTTAATGACTGTATTTCTAGCAAGAGGCCTGGTCCACAGATCATTCCATCAAAAAAATGGAAGAAATACATAAGAAATACCTGCATTATTCTCATTGGTTCCGCCAGCAAAAAAAAAAAAAAGGAATTGACTTCTACTCAGCTAGTGTGGGCAGTCCTGGTTTCTTGCAAACTGCTGTAATTTCACAAATTCATCTAGCCGTAAAATATTTTATATTTGAAGCAATGCAAAATGTAATACATGCATTTTAAAGTTCTCTGAAAGCACATTTATATGCATTAACAATTGCAAGATGCATTTTTGGCACCAGACAGTCCCTTTAAGCCCAAAGTAGGCGACTTGGAAAAATTCTCTCATTCAGCTGCATTTGAGAATTTTCCCAACATTAGCCTAAAGTTTGAAATTCCCGCCTCTGTTCCCTGCAACTCTCTCTGTATTGAGTAGACTCTTATAGTCTATAGTTTTCCTATAAGCATCGTATACTTTCAATATCATCCTGGATCACCTTTCAGGACTTGGCTCTGTCACCCTGTTCCCTGCATTGAGCCACTTTCACCTTCGCACCATCCTTCATATGCGTAGGAAAAGGCTTTGAATTATTATTATTATTGTAGGTTGTTTTTTTTTACCGCAATGTAGTGGATGAGGGAACAATATTAACTCAAGCAATACGGCATATGAGAAAGTGCTAAAACAGTGGGTGTATTTGTATTCCTCAAGCAAACCCAGAGGTGGCATCTCCACAATACAAGATATGTTATTACAGTAATAAACATAGATTTAAAACTATCCAGCCTGTGCCGCCATAACTTAAGTAAAATTCTTTGCAAGTCCCTAATTCAATAAAGATCCTGAGAAAAGGATGGAGAGCTCTGTATTAATGTTCCCACCACCAGGATATATAATTCACACATGTGGGTTTCACATTAACGTCAGCTGCCTTTATATAGAAGAGGAACATGAACTGCAATGGTTTCTTTGTAAAACATTACGATAGTTTTAAACGGCAATCCCATACTTAGCACATGCTACAAAAACACTCTCTATTTCTAAAAGCCCAGAGCTGATTGCTTTACCTGCAGCCATAAAAGTCAGGAAATGATTTTCAATGTTTCAGTTCCTGTATGATTATCTTCGAAAAACTGGGAAGGGTGGGAGGGCAAAAAGTTACTTTACTACTTCCACTGGAAGGTTATTCCGTTTATCTACTACTCCTTCTGCAAACGAAAATGTATTTGTCCCCTTACAAATCCTGTTTAAAAATGTTGTCTTTCCGACAAAATTGGGGATGTAGGATTGGAACTCAGAGTCTGGACTCACGAAGATCCCTAACTTCATCATTAGTGCAGAACAAATCTTATCAGGGACGTCAAGGGTCTGCCAAGGGCACAAAATCATTTCTGGCTGGATCGGATATTGGTCAAAGTCACTCACTGATGTAGCAGTGCTTGATATACACAACGTTTGTGTTTTAAACTTTTAAATACATTAAATGATGGAATTTTGCCATTTTGGTCTTTGGAATCCTACATACTACTGCCATTAAATCTCTAATCATCACAGTACAAATTATATTCTGTTTTAGTGTCATCCTTATACCTTCTACTTCAGTTCAATAGAGTCTGAACCAATGAACAGCTTGATCTATATACCTTGTGTTAGACCAGGGGTCTGCAGCCTGCGGCTCTCCAGGTGTTGCAGGACTACATTTCCCATTACTCCTGTGCCAGCCTCTTAGCTGAACGAGCATGATGGGAGTAGTAGTTCACCAGCAGGTGGAGGGCCGTAGGTAGCCTACCCCTGTGTTAGAAAAATTGAATGCAAATGCATATATTAATTGTAAACTTATGACATCACCCAGTGGCGTGATATGCAAATTACACATTCTCTGCTGCAATAGTTCATTTGCATATAAAGCGGCACAGTCAGTGATGTCATAAAGCAAAGACAGGGCAGACAACTTTAATATATATATATATATATATATACCATATTTGCTCAAATATAAGACGTTTTTTTTTCAGAGCAAATGCTCTTTGAAAAAGCCATATAGATCAGAATATATACAAGTTAAACTTTTTTCCTATAGGGTAGTCTTATATTCAGGCTTTTTTTCCTAATGGAATATCCAAAGTTTGGGGGGTCGTCTTACAATCAGGGTCGTCTTATATTCAGGCTTTTTTTCCCTAATGGAATATCCAAAGTTTGGGGGGTCGTCTTACAATCAAGGTCGTCTTATATTCGAGCAAATACGGTTTATATTTTATTATTGGATGCATTTGCTTAAATCAAGTAAAATGATAACTTTGCTCATCATAGGAATACAAATATTCGAGCGTAATCTGGCCAGGGAGGAAACATACATCCATTCCCACATCGAAAAACAGGAAAGAAATACATTATTATTATTGAAAAGGCAATCATTTCTAGTTTAATTAAAGCGACACTACCACTTACATAAGATGTAACTAGATAACCTGGATAACTAGATAACCTGGTTATGTAAAACAAACACATATATAAATCATATGCCTCGGGGGGGGGGGGGGGGGCAGTTAATATGATTTAATTAATTGCATATAAAAGGAAAAATAAAATTAGCTGTTTATCTCCTCTCTCCATTTTTATGAATATTTCCCATGATGCAACATCGTCCAAAATCTTCCAGCCAGTCTCACTTTACAACTGTGGTCAAAGCCTTCATTATGATGTCATAAGATACTCCCCTGCTCTCTTACTGGCTCCTGTGTATCATAGTGGGCAGGACTAGGTGGCTGTGTACAACACAAAGAGGAGATTGACCTGATCAAACAGGTTCATAACTCTGCCCCCTTGTGATGTAATAGTTACATTACCCTATCATTCAATGCAAGTCTATGGTCAGAATTCTGAATTACCGTATTTGCTCGATTATAAGACGACCCTGATTATAAGTCGACCCCCCCAAACTTTGGATATTCCTTTAGGAAAAAAACTAAAACTCTGAATATAAGACTACCCTATAGGAAAAAAGTTAAACTTGTATATATTCACATGTAAATTGCTTTTTTAATAAAACATTATATTAAAAAAAATGCATTTGTTTTTATTTCCTTTTATGTGCCAATTCTGCCTCTCTTTCCCTTGCCCCCAGCTTTGTCTCTCTCCCCCTCCCCTTGATTCCCTCCTCTCCTCTGTCTCTTCCCCCCCTTGTTTCTCTCTGCCCCCCCTCCCTCTGTCTCTCCCCCCCCCCCCTTGTAGCTCTCTTCCCCCCTCCCTTCCCTTGTCTCTGTCTCTGCCCCCTCCCTCCCCTGTCTCTCTTCCCCCTCCCTCCCCCTCACCTAGAAGTCGATCCCTGGTGGCTAGTGGGGGCAGCTGGTCCGTCATATTAGTCTGCCGTGTCGGGCAGCATGGAGGATGTCTGCACGTATCGTGCAGACATCCCCCAGCTGCCCGATTCTTCCTGGTGCCTAGTGGGGTAGCAGAGGATGTCTGCGCGATGAGCGCAGACCTCCCCTGCTGCCGCCCGGCATGCTCGCCGGGACTTCTGTGACGAAAGCGGAAGTACCCGGCTTCTTCATAGAAGCCCCGGCGGTCGTGCCGGGCGGAAGCAGGGGAGTCTGCGCTCATCGCGCAGACATCCCCTGCTGTTAAAGAGGGGGATCCAGGTCCCCTGCAGCTCTGCTGGGGACCTGGATCCATGTCTTATAATCTGACCTCAGTTTGAGGTCAGATTATAAGAAGACCTCGATTATAAGACGAGGGGTAGTTTTCAGAAACAAAAATTCTGAAAAAAACCTTGTCTTATAATCGAGCAAATACGGTATAGACTGCATTCTGTATCCCCAGCCCCAAAGTGACATACTAGTGCTGTAACGTCACTGAGAGGTGGCACCAAAAAACACTATATTTCACAAAATGGCGACGCCCAGTCACACCTGTTTAGTTACATATGTTATTAAATACAGTCACATAACAAAAACAAAAGACATATCTGAAATCAACAATGCAAAATAAAAAAAATAAACCCTTCTCATTTTTTAATGGGTGTGTCCCTTTAAGAACTTTTTTTAAAGTCAGGAGCCAATGCCTGACTGGAATATGGGGGAAAACCATCGCCCCAAAGAGAGGCCCAAAAACAATATGTATACACAGTTTTATACCTCCCAACATTTCAAATGGCCGAAGAGGGACACTTTTGTCTCTGTGGGGAGTGGTTAGAGGTGTGTCTATGGGCGGGGCATTTGTTTAGGTGACATTGAGGCCATTTGAGAGCTGATTTGGTAAGCCAATTAGAATCAGAATAATGTAATTTGCCTTATAATAATACATAAACACATTTACAGCATTTTAACTACACTACATGATGAGTCTTATTGCTTTGGAGACAGTGGTGTATTTAGTGTTTGTGCTGCCCTCAAACCTGAATAAACCTGTGCACCCCAAACACCAGTAACACCTGTCCTCTCCAGATTGCACCCCTTCCTCACATTACCGTTCCACGTCACCATATTGCCCCCACGTCCCAATGCAAGCACCAGACTGCTAATCTCTTTATTTACCATTTATACCCCTGGGGATGCCTCCAGGGGATGTTAGTATTAACACCACACTTAATGATACTCGTTTTTTTAACCAGTTGGCTGAGTTGGCGCTGCCAGGAATCAAACCTGCAATGCTGGCTGCCTAACAGATTCTAGAGCCATCTCACTGTCAGTCCACGTTTCAGATAAGGAGCTGGTGTGTTCTGCTCTGCTTTCCCTACACAATTATCTTTCACGTAAATTCTTTATTTAATTGTCTATGCAAAAAAGAATCAGTTCTTAATAATGATTTCTTTGATTTCCTCTTACAATAAAGCATTCTGCTTCCTGGGATGTATAGACTTACCAAATATTATTAATGGTTTTGCAAAGTCAAATTATTATTTAACCATTTGAACCCAAGGAGTCTGCTTGTCACCGGCAGATAAGAACCATTCAACTGCCCAAATTCTGCCTAAAAATCTGGATACTTTCATTAGTCCCTGGCCTTATCTTATATCTAGGATAGCCTTATACCTATCCCATGCATGCTTAAACTCCTTCACTGTATTAACCTCTACCACTTCTACTGGAAGACTATTCCATACATCCACTACCCTCTCAGTAATGTAATACTTTCATTAGTCCCTGACCTTATCTTATATCTAGGATAGCCTTATACCTATCCCACGCATGCTTAAACTCCTTCACTGTATTAACCTCTACCACTTCTACTGGAAGACTATTCCATGCATCCACTACCCTCTCAGTAAAGTAATACTTTCATAGTCCCTGGCCTTATCTTATATCTAGGATAGCCTTATACCTATCCCATGCATGCTTAAACTCCTTTACTGTATTAACCACTACCAATTCTACTGGAAGACTATTCCATACATCCACTACCCTCTCATTAAAGTAATACTTTCATTAGTCCCTGACCTTATCCTATATCTAGGATAGCCTTATACCTATCCCATACATGCTAAAACTCCTTCACTGTATTAACCTCTACCACCTCTACTGGAAGACTATTCCATGCATCCACTACCCTCTCAGTAATGTAATACTTTCATTAGTCCCTGACCTTATCTTATATCTAGGATAGCCTTATACCTATCCCACGCATGCTTAAACTCCTTCACTGTATTAACCTCTACCACTTCTACTGGAAGACTATTCCATGCATCCACTACCCTCTCAGTAAAGTAATACTTTCATTAGTCCCTGGCCTTATCTTATATCTAGGATAGCCTTATACCTATCCCATGCATGCTTAAACTCCTTTACTGTATTAACCACTACCACTTCTACTGGAAGACTATTCCATACATCCACTACCCTCTCATTAAAGTAATACTTTCATTAGTCCCTGACCTTATCCTATATCTAGGATAGCCTTATACCTATCCCATACATGCTAAAACTCCTTCACTGTATTAACCTCTACCACCTCTACTGGAAGACTATTCCATGCATCCACTACCCTCTCAGTAATGTAATACTTTCATTAGTCCCTGACCTTATCTTATATCTAGGATAGCCTTATACCTATCCCATGCATGCTTAAACTCCTTCACTGTATTAACCTCTACCACTTCTACTGGAAGACTATTCCATACATCCACTACCCTCTCAGTAATGTAATACTTTCATTAGTCCCTGACCTTATCCTATATCTAGGATAGCCGTATACCTATCCCACGCATGCTTAAACTCCTTCACTGTATTAACCTCTACCACTTCTACTGGAAGACTATTCCATGCATCCACTACCCTCTCAGTAATGTAATACTTTCATTAGTCCCTGGCCTTATCTTATATCTAGGATAGCCTTATACCTATCTCATGCATGCTTAAACTCCTTCACTGTATTAACCTCTACCACTTCTACTGGAAGACTATTCCATGCATCCACTTCCCTCTCAGTAATGTAATACTGTCATTAGTCCCTGACCTTATCTTATATCTAGGATAGCCTTATACCTATCCCATGCATGCTTAAACTCCTTCACCATAGAAAGCTGCATTTTTTGTGTGTTTGTGCAGACATATATCTATATATTGTTGAATTTGCTCCTCAGAGAGTAATGTGTAAGATAAAAATGATGTGATTTTTTGATTTAGGATTCTGTACCAGGTTAGGGGAGATAGTGCAGGTCAGTGATTGATGTTTATACACAGAGCAGACATTAAGTATATGGGAAAATCCTTTATCACACCAGGCAGTATGGCTCTATGCCAACCAGCATTGTGAATCCAGAGGGTATTGCCATATGGTACAATCCCCCAGACCTTAAAAAAAAATCAAAACCCCAGCATAGTGTTCATCTAGGAATACGTAATTCTTACTTAAAAAAGAATAAAATAAATTGTAAAGCACAGCTAAATCCTGGTACAATGTATAGCAGCACAGAATGCAGATTCTTTACATATATACTTACATTTCTAGTTGTAGTTCTGCTGTGATCTGCTGGAGCCAGCCCATGCATAGCTCAAATAAACTGTGTCAAAATGCCAGAGATGATTAGAAATATAGCATATGAAAGGGCCAAAGGTTATTCACAAAGAGCCAGGGCACCTTGCAGTCTTGTAATATATGTGTATAATTATAATAATACTAATAATAAAGTTGTTTTTTAAATAGTTTGTAGATTTCCTGCACATATATAATAACCTATAATAAGTGTGTATTAATTTGTATTGTGCATTGTGGCATTAGTCAGGGGAGGGCTGACAAATGGGGGCAGAGGGGCATTAGACCCCCAGCTCTCTAACATGACTCAATTGGCTGGGGCAGTACTTTCACTAAATTCCCCAGTGCATAGAACTTCCTATCTTTCTGTCCATTTGTCTTGTCTCTCTGTCAATCTCTGTACCATATCTGTCTGTCTGTCTCCATCTCCTATGGTAGCGGGTGGGCTGATCAATTTGCAGCAAGGGCCACTATTATGGCTTTTGTCTGGATCCAAATAGCCAGGTGGTGGATGGTTCTTTGGTAAATATTATCTGTTGTAAAATAGGTGCAACGCATTCGCCTTTTGGTGTATTTTATTTCTAAGACTGCGAAGCGTTCCTGTTATGGCTTCAATCATTCATTTTCGACAGAAAGAAGTTCTCAGATTGGGCAATTTATAAAACAATGCGAAATGCTCGTGAACCAGAGAAACGCGTTGGGATCTACAAATGGCAGAATAATGATTTTTCAGTGAGGCATATAACTGCGGTACAAGACGGGCCCCTATAATTTTAGTTATTTTTTTTTTCTTACGCAAAAGAATTTGGGAATTAAAATTGCGCTGATTTTTTCATATGTTATTTTTAGTTTTTACCTTTTTTTTTATCCAACTTATCGTCTTAAAAAAATCTAAATATCAGAATATGAAACTAATTTTTTTTTTTTTAAATAATTCAGCACTTAGCATACCAGTGTCTGAAAAAAAAATTCTGTGAAATTTGGATCTGTAGATACCATAGAGTTGTAGACGCCATGTTTAGAAGAAACAAAGTTGTAATACAGCGCTACGAACTTCAGTTAATCTGTTGTCTCTTTTCGAAATGCGGGAGATCATTACAAAAAAAAAAAAGTTCATCCCCCATACTTATTTTTCGGTGGGTGAAAAAAAACAAAACATTTTATTGCTCTCTCAGAATTATGCTTTTCGTTTTAGGTACAATAATTCTGTGAAGCTTCTATAAATGCGTTGGGGGGCTGCCTGGGGTTAAAATGCAACATACATTTCGCTGCTATTATCCATTATAAAAAAGTGCCTTTTTAAATCCCATATGGCAACTTCCTTTGACCTGTTTTCCCATCCTTGTCTCTTTGTCACTGCTGTCACTCGTAAAGAATCACTTGACAAATACAATAACAAACTCAACAGCAGACAGAGTATAATCAGTCGATCCTAAAAGAACTGCAAGAAAGGGAGCTTCCAGTCCGAGTTATCATTCCCATACACATTCTGATATTATTGATGCGAAGACTATGCTAATTCACCGGGAATAAAACATGGATTTTTTTTTCCCCTGGGTTGGCAGTGGCGACTGAAAGGGAATTTCATCCACAATCAAACTGGGAAATCCTGAAAAGAATCTCGAAACTTTTTTCTTTTTTCTTTTTATAAAATGTCTTTGTTCAAATTAAGTTAATTTACCTATCCGGGTTTTCCAGAATAAATAGAAGGTATTTTAACAAAAACAAACAAAATAACAATACACTTCAACTAGCTAATTACAAACTCGTCTAAGGAGCTAACTAATCTCAGTACCATAAAATGTGGCAGGGGGGGCTTAGGAGATGTCTGATCTGAAATGATAGCAATAATTGCTTTTAATTTTTATTTTTTTTATTAAATCATGTAAAAGTCTCTAAAAAAAATAAAGACTCTAAACTTGTCTTTTTTCTTTCATAGCATTGCTTATATATATATATATATATATATATATATATATATATATATTTTTTTTTTTTTTTTTAATTTATGTTTTTAACCAGTTTTTTTTATTCATTGTTGAAGTAAACAGATTTAAAATGTATCCTAGACATCTTAAGGGAACTCATTTCAGTTTAAGATGAAACTAAGTCTTACCTGAATCAATGTTTTAAGAGTCCCTGTGGTTTGGCATTTTGAATAATCAATGTCTCCATTTCTTCTTAATCATACTCATCACAGAAATCCCTCCCTCCCTTCCTCTTGTGTTTGTCAAGCTCCTTGTTTGCAGAATTTCAGTTCATTGCAGAAAAGCATCATTTCACATGTAAACCCCTATTTTTTTTTATTTTTTATTCCTCTCCAATAAGCATCTCACTGGTGTATCTTGATACTTTTTTTTTTTTTTTTTTTTATTATTACAAAATCTTTTTTTTTCCATAATTACTGCACAATCATTATATAATCCCATAACAAAGACTCTATTGAGAAGCATAGTTTTTCTTAACTATGGGATGCAGAATCCATAATTGCATTTTTCACTCCCCCCCCCCCCCCCCAAATATCTTCTGGCTTTGTATAGCAATCCCCCCCCCCCCCCCCCCCCATTATGCTACTCACATAGCCTCACCTAGTATAATCTGCAATGCTATTTTTATTTTTCAAAAAAGACATTTACCTAAATTAAATTCACCTGAAAAAAAAAAAAATTGCCCAAAATTAGTGACCTAAAAAAATAATTTTAAAAAATTGAAGCCCAAAATCCAGCTAAAGTTTTCGAAAAAAAACCCCCAAAAAAACCCCAAAAAAACCCTTTAACTTATTGTAGTGATTATTACTAAACCTTTAAGGCACAGTACCACCATGTAAGTTTAATTACTGTATGCTAATTTCAATGCCTTACTACGTGATTAATTAAAATCATATTTTCATAATGGTTTGGCAGTGGATATTGTTTTCAGGATCCCTTTTAAACAGTGCATGTAAATAAGGAATTCATAAAGGGGGAAGACAGGGCAAGGGAAGGGGGGGGGGGAGTTAACCCATTGGCTGCCTGGGACCTATTGCTGAACCCTTAGGCAGCCAGAGGGGGAGCCTGTAACTCTTCTGTGCCAGCTGCCCATGGGTTAAGTGTTTGTGTGCCTGGGATTGGCACCCATAACAATCTTCTTTCCACAGCAGCCTCATTTGATCACTGATTACTTGTGTTTTGGATGCAAGAGCCTCTGATTCCCCCTGATCAGCAGCCCCTACAACAACAACAAAAAAAACTGGACACACTGGAGTTTCCCCAAATTTCCAATAGTTTGCAGCACCAGGTAAGAGAGACCTTTATGCTTTTTTTTGTGTCTTTATATTATTTTTAGCACCTCACCAAGTGATGCCAGCACTGACCCCCCCCCCCCCCCCTCATCCACCCCCCTTTCCCTTCCCAGACTGGTATTGTGGCATGGAATACTTTAATGCAGTGATGGGGTATAAGTCCAGCTGGGGTGGACTGCAGTGCCTATGATGCTCAGCCAGGCTCAGTCCCGGTGTAATAATAAGTATTGCGTCAAGGTCAAGTCGCAGCACTATCCAGGTCCCTGCAGGCGCAGGCTGCTCCAGCTGAGGATGAGAGGATTGGATGCTTGGAGGAGCTGCCAGGACCACAATGGAGAAGGGTTTGGATCCTTCTTATGTTGTGTGTAATGTTACAATGCATGTCACCTAACAGATAGGGGGAGTACGAGGGATGGGAAACGTCTTGTGATCTCTATCAATGAACCGAGCTCATTCTGCTAGAAGGACACCCATCTAACATCCAGCCTGTGCCCAGGAGCTGCCACACAGGCACAAGACAAGTGGGACCCCCTGGCACCCCCCATTATCAGCACCTCCCCCCCCCCCCACCCCCTGCTCTCTCCCCACCCCAGGGCTGCACTTTCCCCTTCTCCCTGTCTCTCTCCTCCTCCCAAATCCGAGAGAGAGAACATGATGAAGTCAATCAGATGGACAAGCTTCAGAATTCATTAAACACCAGGGGCTTTTGCGCCACTTTGGAGCCGGATCTGCGCCTGGGCTGTGCAAGGTAATGGGCACAGGGTGGTGGGGTGTCCCGTGTGGTGATCCCCCTGTTATGTCCCCGGGTGTTTGGGGGGGTGATCAGGGCCTGGTGATGCCCCTGGCAGGCTGGGCACGGGCTGGCACGTTATGAATGATGGGGAGACATAGGGGGTGGGCGGCAGGTTTATTTTATTTTTTGGGGGGGAATGTTACTTTGCAGCACCCCCTGATGCTCCTCTGTGCAGTCACTGGGGGGGACTTGGCTGCTCCACTTCCTGGGGAAAGTTGCTGGATTTTTAGGTGGGAAAGTTTTTAAAGAAGTGCCCGCGGGTGTGCAGCGAGGTGGGCTCAGGGTAGTGGGGGGATCAGGTGCTGGGGGCTCATATGTCAAACTTGAAGCAGGGGGGATTGAATGCCTCTGGGACCTGCCATTTTGTGGTGAGTGTGGACCTCCCTGCACAAGGCTGGGGCACTCAGGGGCAGCACCACCTGCACTCCCCTCCCCCCCCCCCCCCCCCCTGCATCTGGCAGGGCATTTAAACTCCCAAGACCGCAGCTGCTGCAGAGCCTCTTGAGGACCATCTGCTTCCACAATCCAGCGCTGCTCGGTGATTGCAAGCTCTGCTGCCCAGGAGATTCTGCCTGGGACATTGTATGAGACTCACTCGGTATAGCATTATGGGGGGCTGCTAATAATAATAATAATAATGATTGATGGGAGCACCAGAGGATGCCGTTTGCAGGGTGCATGTGCTATATCAGGGGGTGGACTGCCCATTAACCCTTCATATGTGAGAAGGGCTTGGGTGAGGGGTGCTGTGGCCCTGGCATGCTATGTGCATTGTGTGTTTTATTTGCATGAAATGATATGGGAATAGTACACAGTGCAGACCTCGCTGCTCACCCCCCCCCCCCCCCCCCTCCCATCCTCTGTGTATTCCCAGTAAATATTATGTACCAACTTCACACCAGACCAGGGCATAACCTTCCTGCTAAATGCCAGCCTCTCAGTGCTTCACCCTTGGCATTCCAGGGGCTGTGGACTGCAACTCCCACGATGCTCAGCCAAACCACAGGGAACAGCCACCACAACTGGAGTGCCAAGGGCTAGCCACCAACTGCTTCAGTGGGTCTTCCCAAGCACACATGGGGCATGAGATCATTCAGATTGCCCCTAGTGTGGGCACATGTAACTTTCTTGTGATTTGCCAGTAAATGTGTGAAGGGATGGCAGCAGAATTCAGCCCAGTGGGGGACTGTAATATTTCTGGAATTTGGGAAAGTTTTAACCCCTTTGTGCACTGCTCTCTTCTTGTCCTCATTTTTAACCCTTTCCTGTGCAGGGCAGCTGCCTGGTCATATCCAAGATCTGCCCAGCACAAGTATTTAAACTGTTGGGAAACTCTCTGGGTTTTATTTTTGCTGCTAGTGACATTATCAGATTAACTCTTTCATGACCTTGTCAGTTGTTTAGATTATTATTAGACCCCCAGGGCTGGTATGTTTTACACTATCTGATGTAAAAAGTTAAGTTATACATGTTTCACTGTAAGGACTGGCAGCCTCTGGCTTTGGCTCTGTGTGGCGGCCAAAGGGTTAAAGTTGATGGCTCTCTAGAGAGAAGATTGCTTTGGTGACAGGGGAGGGTGTGTGTAAACAAGGAGGGGGTCTGCCAGTCAGTAAACAATGAGGGGACAGTAAGCGAAGGAGGGGCCTGCCTGTCTGTCTGGGGTCCCTATGTTGTCTCATTGCTCTGTAATTTGCTTTAAAGCCAACAGGAGCTCTGGTGGTCCTGTAGGATATGGTCCTCAAACACCATCACTGCAAAACTTAACTTTCCCTGTCACAAACCATTCCCTTACATCTTTTTTTTCGTTGCAAAACTAGTGGAATTTGGTCAAACAGGAACCAGATAAATTGTAGTAAAAAAAAACATATATAAAAAAAACTAGGGGTATATTATAGGCAGCACTGGAGTTTTTTTTTAAATTATTTAAAACCCAGATTGCCAGTTTGTTGTGATGTACAATTAACGATGCACTTCATTAACGCACGTGAAAGGCGGTATTTTAAAAAAAAAGGTCGCCGTTTAAGAATCAAGTGGATTTGCACCTTATACATTAAAAAAGGACTAAAAACATGCACCTTAATCAGTAGAAAAATCGGTGCATTTTTTTGGATGATTTTGGTACCAATTTATATATATTTATATCACTTTTTTTTTTTTTTTTTTTTACTGATGTCTGTAATAGGTTTATATGCGATATCCTAAGTGCGATAATTTATTCCCCATAAACCCAAGGAATTAACCGTTTCATTGCTTGTAAGACCTGTCACTCAGAGTGGGACTGATTAATACGGATGACAACATTTTAAATCAATACACTTCATTGGATTACTTCTAAATTTAAAACTAAATAGAACGGACATTTCCCAGGCCTGGATTTGGCACTATCCAAATTTTTTTTTCTAAAGATCTCCTTATATTTATAGAAATGTTAAAAATACAATAACAAATAGATACACAGGGATACTGGGCTACTATAGATCTATAAATACATCACAAAAATGATCAAAAATGTAACATTTAAGAAAAAAAATCTAACCCTGCCCCTTAGCACAATATAAATCGAAACGCCTAAGTACATTGTTCATGATTGGATAAGCATTAATAATGTGCAAACTGAAATGACTCTGAGTATACAGAGTGCCAACGTTTTTTTATATATATCTATAGGCTCCTCTGTTATATGTGTTTAATATAATATAATCACAAAACAGGTTGGATTATCATGCACAGATACATATTTCATGCATCCTATAAGTCTTGAGATGAGAAAAGCTTTGAGGATAACATTGTCAAAATCTATTTCAGCCCTTTTCACCGAAAACAACACTCCCATTAATCAAAATATATTCTCCTGTGAAACAGGATGGCGAATGGTTAAAACCTGTTTCAGTTTGAGGGGCATCGAAATGGATTTCAACTTTCGTTAGGCATTTAATTGTTTACTATTTATTTTCCCCCCCAAATCATAAAGTGTCGTTTGATCTTAATAAAAATTTCTGGATAATTAAAATTTTTACATCATAATACCAGAATGGAAAGGTAATAGCTAATAGCCGTATGCATTCAGTTAATATATTTATTATTGTCATTATTATTAATAATGTTTTTTTTTTTCTTTCTATTATCTGATATACACATTGTTATAGTTTATTTTCCATAATAATAAGTTGTATTATCCCTGTTGTCCCGGTTTTGGAAGCACCTGTTTCTTTAATGGATTATTTTTGCCTGCATTATATCTAAGTTGCCCCTTATGAGCACCAACATATTCTAGAGTGTTGTACAGATCAGGGGAGGCAAATTATCGTTTGCAGTATCCATAGTGTTGTCAATCTGATATTATGTTTTCCAGTCTCTCAGAATCACGATTACAGATATTTACTTGTTGCCCATCAGGCTTGCACTCTTATCTTAATACGAACAAGTTTTATAGCTTTGCAGCAAGCCGGATTATTGCCCATTTTCCAGATGTAGGGGGAGAGATGCCTTTTTGCAAATTAATTGATGTACAAATCTGGAAAACGGTGTCTAAAAAAAGTGCAAAAAAATGAGAAGACCAAATATATATATATGTTTTTCTGACTGTACTATCATTTTCATACGTTAGATGATTTGCTTTGGACCACAGGCAAACCCTCATACAACTTTCTCTTGTTATCTAAATTCAGAGATTCCCCCTTCAAAAAGTCTTCTGTATAACCCTTTCAGTGCCTGTCAGGGGAGGCCTGGGGTCTGTTCTACATGTTATTTTACATACTTTATTTAATTGATGGCTTCTGTGCACCTTCTTCCACTGACTGGTCTGTTCCCTATTCCATGCTGGCCCTAGACAATGAGGAGTGGAAACTCTACCTTTTAACAAACTTTTACCCTAGGGGGTGATCTTGCTGCTGTGTAGGTTAGCTGCTTTGATAGGGGACATCCATGTCAGCCTACCCTCCACCCATCCCAGGTCTGTGGGGTATAGCATTCAGCCACCCAAATCCAGGCACCTTTTCCCTATAGTCCTAGCAGTTGGATCTCTCCACTAATCTTGGAGTTTTGGAGTTGGAGATTTGTCTGGTTTTGACAGTGTTTGTAGCTGGGAAGTAAGTAGCGTCTAAACTGTACACGGGGTAATGTGTAATTTAAAAAAAAAGGGCAACAGGTCTGCACATTTAAGGCAGGATACACCCCGATGAGTTTATTCTTCCAGAGTTATAAACTAAACCAGTATATTGTCTTTTTTTCCAAACTGTAAGCAGTTCTGTACATATAATATCATACAGATCAGCCAGGGCTTGCACTGAGATAAATGATTTAATACGCCACTTTTTATACGAAATGTCTTCCAAATCAACAGATAAAAGAGTTTTGCAATGTTTAATAGTCAGTAAGTGACAGAGTTAGCCAGAGGATAGGAGGCGTAGTATACAACTTTTATTTTAAACTGCTGGGAAAAAAAAGTGAAAAAAAATATTTCAGACTGATATACACTGGAGTACGGTATATAAACTGGGAATTCTCTGCGGGCTTAGAAAATCCTAAATATTTTTCATGCGCAGAGATCTCTGCCTTTTATATATTAGCTTTTGTATACGCAATGCTAAGTATTTTTTTTTTTTTAGTATTCTTTACTTTCATTGAAAATAAAACAGAGCAGAACCCACAAAAGTAAGTGAAGTTTTACATCTGTGGCATCATGGTACCCCCCCCCCCCCCAACATAACCACGTTTCATTGGGTTTGTCTTTTCATCTGATGTGTTTTATTTATTCATGATGGTAAACATTTGAAACACCTTGCAGAGCATCAGTCAATCTGTCGTACAAGACAGTGGCCTGCAATTTCAAATCCCAAGGGCTTAATCCCTGAAAAAAAATTGCAGGCAATTGAGAAAGGGAATTTCAAAACTTTTGTCCGAATGGGAGAATTGTTCCCAACTCAGCTACTTTGGCCTTAAGTTTCAAACTCTCTGCAATTCCCATTTTGTCACCAATAATGCTCCTAAGTGTCTTCCTCTTCTTCTCCCCCCCCCCCCCCCCCCCCCCCCGCTCACTTAGCCTCGGAGATCACAGAGTTCATCAGTTATGCAGCAAACTTTCCCTGGTCCCAAGGCCATTCTGTAGGACATGTGATCTGGTGAAAAGCTCCGGTGAACTCGCCCTAGGGTGATCCTTATTGTGGCCCATACCTGACCACGTTCTTTGTTCTTCGGCTGGTTTAGGTGCAGCTGTTGTGTAGACACTTCCCTCCTGCATGCATCATTTATGATGTGGTGTATATAAAATCAATGTTGATTGCACTGAGCAATAATTGGCTCCTTTGCTAATAGTATCGGGTGTTTCAAATATTTCTACTAATGCAACTCCTGGGTTTTATTTATTTATTTTTATATATATATATATTTTTTTTGTAAAATTGTCTGGGGAAGTAACGCACACTCCCAAATACCGAAAAAAAATCCATTTTGTTTCCAAAAACCTGATGTCATTTTTAACTGCCAAAGATGCCGAAATAGATCTGGCCAGTCTAACCGACAATGGCGAATACCAGTTTTGCGTCTTACCGCGTGTAGCTTCTTCAGTACCAGTCCCACAACCTTGTTTAAAGCTCAGCTCCTATAATCTGCTAGTGCCATGAAAAAGTGTGTCAAATAGCTGGCAATCTGCTGGGAATGCTTCGCGTTTGGGAGTTAACCCTTCCAAATACAGGGGTTAAAGAGTTGACAAAGTATAAAAAAAAAGTAACGCTGATTGCATTTAATTTGGTGAATTTTAGAGCACTCAATATGCAGAAAAGTTAATTATCAAGCCAGTCAATATCACCCCCCCCCCCCCCCTTCGCCATAACCTCCCTCCTGTTCTTTGCATTAAGTGTTTTGCCCAAGTAAAAGCATATTAATCAAAGTGTTTCAGGCTAATTATTCTGTAGGTGGATTAGAAAGAAAATAAATAAAATACATTATTTGGATCTTTGTCAGTGGCTACAAAGGCAGCACCTGTACATGTGATCCCTTTGATCTTCCCTCGTAATAATATTGTCTGTATTAAACAAAATATATACCGGACATATAATAAAAGCAGTGCTAAAAAGGATTTAAATGACTATATCCATGTCTGGTGTTTGGAGTTTCCCTTTTTTATATTTTTATTTCTTTCTTTTCGTTATAGACATGAAGTGTCAGGCATTGTCTGAAGTGTGTGCAATGTGGGGAAAAATTACTATTCCACTCTGGTACAATACATATCTCACCTATCAAAGGTTTCCATGACAATATCACTATTGCATAGAGTAACATTTATGATTCTGATGCACAAATTATAATATGTTAGTGGCAAGAGCTTCATTATGGCTGCTCCCATTGCACTGGCTGTTTGGAGGCTTGTAAACTCGCCTTGGAAGCATCAGTTCTCTGAATTTCAGGGTAGATCTGTGACTCAAATTAGTCTTTATTTATATAATTTATATAAAAATACAAAAAAAAACCCTTTGAAATGATATGCATGTGTACACGGTGAGTATGTGTATATCTATAGCTACGTATTTATTTACAGGTTGGTCTTTGTGATTTGTGGGGAGAGGTAGTACGTATGGCTTTTATTAGTGGTCCAGCGGCTTTACACTATTTACAGATTGTACGTAACTGCCTCCAAGCACCTGGTGTAATTTGTGTGCATGTATGTGTATATATAGATAAATGCATGCTAATGTTGATAACTATGTATCTTTTTATAGCTCTATGCTAAGCTGTACAGACATGGGGTACTCGGAACACTTTATATTACTTGTCAAATAATTTAATAAGTAGGGATTAAATCGCAGAAATCAGTGATTAATAAATGATATCCCCATTAATATAGTCCTCTGAGTTTCCCCTTATTATGTGTTATTATACTGCGCTGTGGAAGATGTTGGAGATTTATAGATAATAATAAGTTTCGTTTTTTTTTATTTTTCCAAGTCCTGTTGGATATTGCCTGGACAGTACTAGATTATTATGCCATGCCAGTGATGTAGACATTTATTCTGCCCATAAATGGGTAGTCACATTCTACCCAACTATGGTGATTGGATCACCGGCGTCTACCGTATCCGCTGGAGGTCTGCTCCGTGTATCCACTACTCTTTCTTCAAAACCGCTAGACTGTCTCCTCTCCGGATTCTGAAGTTAAGTTTGGTCTGTAGTCAACACAGACAATTGTAAGAGACTCTCAGTGAGGACGGACACAGCACCATGGGAGAGGAACCTACTCGGGAAGGTCACACTATTAGCTGACCACCCGAGGAATTATTATATATTATATATCTTACTGACCCCACCCACAGAGGAGGCCCAGATCCTAAAATGGTTTTAGGAAGAGCCCTAAGAATTTACAAATAAGTTCAATTATCCACCCGAAGGTAGCACACTGAATAAAGCTCTACGTGGACAAGGGTAATGGAGGCTGAGATGTGCCTCTGTGGTTGGTCACAGAGAGGGCACTTTGGGTGGAGATCTCATTTATGGGCAGGAGGAGTTTGAAATGCACCTGCACTGTTCCTCCCACAGTATAGTACTGTCCTTCTTACTATGAGGGGTATATTAGTACTGCCCCCCCTATTGGACAGTGTGTATTAGCACTATCTGGCCCAGAGGGCGGGGTATATCAGCACTGTCCGTCCCAGAGGGCGGGGTATGTTAGCACTGTCCGTCCCAGAGGGCGGGGTATGTTAGCACTGTCCGTCCCAGAGGGTGGGGTATGTTAGCACTGTCCGTCCCAGAGGGTGGGGTATGTTAGCACTGTCTGTCCCAGAGGGTGGGGTATGTTAGCACTGTCCGTCCCAGAGGGCGGGGTATGTTAGCACTGTCCGTCCCAGAGGGCGGGGTATGTTAGCACTGTCCGTCCCAGAGGGTGGGGTATGTTAGCACTGTCCGTCCCAGAGGGTGGGGTATGTTAGCACTGTCTGTCCCAGAGGGTGGGGTATGTTAGCACTGTCCGTCCCAGAGGGTGGGGTATATCAGCACTGTCCGTCCCAGAGGGCGGGGTATATTAGCACTGTCCGTCCCAGGGGGCGGGGTATATTAGCACTGTCCGTCCCAGAGGGCGGGGTATATTAGCACTGTCCGTCCCAGGGGGCGGGGGATGTTAGCAGTGTCCGTCCCAGAGGGCAGGGTATATTGGCATGTCCGTCCCAGAGGGCGGGGTATATCAGCACTGTCCGTCCCAGAGGGCGGGGTATATCAGCACTGTCCGTCCCAGAGGGCGGGGTATATTAGCACTGTCCGTCCCAGAGGGTGGGGTATATCAGCACTGTCCGTCCCAGAGGGCGGGGTATATTAGCACTGTCCGTCCCAGAGGGCGGGGTATGTTAGCACTGTCCGTCCCAGAGGGTGGAGTATGTTAGCACTGTCTGTCCCAGAGGGTGGGGTATGTTAGCACTGTCCGTCCCAGAGGGCGTGGTATGTTAGCACTGTCTGTCCCAGAGGGTGGAGTATGTTAGCACTGTCTGTCCCAGAGGGTGGAGTATGTTAGCACTGTCTGTCCCAGAGGGTGGAGTATGTTAGCACTGTCTGTCCCAGAGGGTGGGGTATGTTAGCACTGTCCGTCCCAGAGGGCGGGGTATATTGACATGTCCGTCCCAAGGGGCGGGGTATATTGGCATGTCCATCCCAGAGGGTGGAGTATGTTAGCACTGTCTGCCCCAGAGATCGGTGTATATTAGCACTGTCCGTCCCAGAGGGCGGGGTATATTGACATGTCCGTCCCAAGGGGCGGGGTATATTGGCATGTCCATCCCAGAGGGCGGGGTATATTGGCATGTCCGTCCCAGGGGGCGGGGGATGTTAGCACTATCCGTCCCAGAGGGCGGGGTATATTGGCATGTCCGTCCCAGAGGGCAGGGTATATTGGCATGTCCGTCCCAGGGGGCGGGGGATGTTAGCAGTGTCCGTCCCAGAGGGTGGGGTATATCAGCACTGTCTGTCGCAGAGGGCGGGGTATATTGGCATGTCCGTCCCAGAGGGTGGGGTATGTTAGCACTGTCCGTCCCAGAGGGCGGGGTATATTGGCATGTCCGTCCCAGAGGGCGGGGTATATATACATGTTCGTCCCAGAGGGCGGGGTATATTGGCATGTCTGTCCCAGAGGGTGGGGTATGTTAGTACTGTCTGTCCCACATCAGAACATTGCCTGTCGGTTTAATAGCTTTTAATTGGGGTCTAGGACACTTCTTCGCCGCATCTTCATCGCTGACAGTTCAGCGCGGCAGTTAGAACGCTGAACTGTCAGCAATGAAGAATAACTTGGCCGTTTCATCGCGGACGCGGCTATGTAAGAGCTGACAGTTCAGCGCTGAACTGTCAGCTCTTACAAATGTAAAAGTAAAAAGAAAATACCCCCCCAATACTAAAATTAACCCCAATACTAAAATTAACTCCCGAACCCTAATACTAACCCCCGACCCATAATACTAACCCCCTAAATCCTAATACTAACTCCCGACCCCTAATACTAACCCCCTAAACCCTAATACTAAAATTAACCCCCTAAACCCTAATACTAACCCTAATACTAACCCCCGAACCCTAATACTAAAATTAACCCCCTAAACCCAAATTCTAACCCCCTAAACCCTAATTCTAACCACCCTTACTAAAATAAACTAAAATAGCTAAAATACTTACCTTTAGCGATGAAATGTCCCGCGATGAAATCTCCAGCGACGAGCTGTCTTGCGGTGCAGAGTCGGCGGTGAAGCGGCTGCGCGGAAGCCGCCGCGATAAAGTGTCCCATCACCTTTTAATTGGAATTGAAAAACTGGGAAATGGATCCCTGACATATTTGCCTCTAATACAATTCTCCCCCATGGACAAAATGGCTCTCACTATGCTTTATTTTAGCCTTTTCTGCAAAGCCCGTAAGGTTCAACCATGAAAAACGTAACATTTTAACTTATTTCTCTTTCCCTTCCGACACCAGGTCCTTGGCTCCAGTGTTATGTAAGGAATGGATAGTGTATCGTTTATTTTCTTCATTGTTATCTGTATACACGTATTGAGGGGGGGGAATCTTGTACAGCGAACGCCACTTAAACTGTATCCCGAGCGGACTGACGGGGTTACTGGAAACCCGCACCGAGTAGGCCGGCGGTTTTGGCTTAACCCTTTATTCACCCTGGCGGCGCTCTCTCACGATGTAGATGGACACAGACGTTAAACACTATATACAGACCCCGCTGTTTCTTTACCAAGCAAGCTAACCATGAAACGAAATAAGGGTTCCCGAGATGAGAAGGCAGGCTCTCAACCCTGTTAATTGGGGATAATCAACTTTTCACAGACTATTAGGAACTGTCACTTTAAGACTCATTTTAAACACACAGACAATAAAGTATTCAGATACTTGTAATTAACAAAGACTTAAAGTAAACAAAAACAGCCCCCCCCCCCCATCGCCCCCCAAGAAAACAGAAACCTCCATACTTTTTAATAACACTTTGTTTTCCCGGCAGAACCAAAAAAATAGAACATTTTCACTGAATAAAGCCTTAATTGGGGATTTGTATGTTAAATAAAGTCATTTTTAGAGCTCTCCTCATAAGTGTCAGAAACGCGATCCAAATTATGCTTTTTTTTTTTTTTTTTTTAACTACTCTAAAAATAAAACACTGCTGAAGGGATCAAGAGCCATTTTCTGTCATAGAAAAGATATAAAACATTGCAATCAAGCCTGACAAGTTTTATACTTAGTCTTGGCCTCTTGAGATTACAAATGACCAAGATGCTTAACCTCTATCTGCTGAGCAAGGATCATACTGAGTAAAGCACGTCCTCTCAGCTGTGCTGGGGTTTGCCGACGGTTGGCATCAATCTGGGGACTGATTCTCCAAACACTTCCCGGATCTTTGTATTGGGGTGAAACAGCTACTCGGGCGGAAGGGGGGGGGGGGGGGGGGGAGCACCGTGAGCACCGTTTGCAAATAACAAGGCCAAACATCAAGACCAGCTTATTCATTTTACCTGTGGGATCTGGATTGAAGTAAAAGTGTACTATGGTGAGCAGACGAGGGATTTGCAAAGCATAGTGTGTAGCAGACTGGTGAGCATTTCTCTATGCCATACGTTTTATATCAGTAGGTGTTATTTTATAGTCACATAGTATTTTGGGCTCTTCTGCATGTCAGAGATGAGCTGGTACTCTGGAGTAATGTCAGTAAAGCTAACTGCATGTTGACTCCCAAGCCTCTATACTTGACCCCCTGCTCCCCGTCATTGAGATCTTAGGCAGTCACCTATAATATATTATGCACATGGCATTATAAGGGGGCTTATACCATAATGTAAGGTCCAAATGAGACACTGCATTTTGGCAAAACTTGGGGATCTCTCGAATTTTCTTTGTTTTTTGGACAGTTGGCCGGTCTGTAGTAGGTCTGTGACTTAGTCAATAGACATTATGAATAGAGTCCTGGTCTACAGAGCTTACAATCCTTTAGCTGTTACTACCAGTATACTTGACAAACCCAGGTAGTCTTGGCTCCTAAAATCCCTACTGCTGGCTCCAAACTTTTCTTACTGTGTTACATTGAATGAAGTACCATTTCCCTGACTCCTAAAAATAACCAGGCTGGCTTCTGCTGTCAGGTGGATGTCTGCATTGTACCTTGTGCCTTTGATTAAGCCAGATTACAGGTGAAACGCGTTAGAGGTGGATAACGTGCTTGTGCCGCAATGGAGAATCATTTGTTTTCATCTTCCCTATCACATCCAGCCAGAGGTTTCTTGGTTTTGCCTTCCGATGACAGGCGGTCATTTGCTAACGCCTTGGTGATTTTTGGGTTCCCTTGTCTCAGTAACCATTCTCCTGTGAGTGATAGGAGGGGCTTTGTTTGTTTGTTGGAATGTGTGCTTGTTACGTCTGCTATAAATCCCTACGAATCTTTTTCATAACCAGGACTGGAATTGTTCTAATGTTTATCCCTAACGTTGTCAAATAAGCTGCCATATCCATCAAGCATGGCGGGGGGAAATGTGCCATAAAACAAGTATTCTGCGCTTGTCTAAATATTTATCCCTTTGGTAAAGACCCAGCTAAATATACTAACCAGTGGTTTGTGGCTTATAGTGTTATTCCAGTTTGTATTTGATTACACATACACTAGATAGAAGGCTTTTGTCATGAAAGAGAGAATTTCAAAATGAAAGTCAAAGTAGCTGAGTTGGGAAAAGAAATTCCTCCTGTCAGGCTGGACGGGGGGGGGGGGGGTAATTTGGGAGAAATTTTGGAGCTCGGCTACTTTGGCATTAAATTCTCCCTTATCAATTCCCTCTCTCGGGACCAAATAAATACATGTATGTAAAGTTAATCTCCGCTTATAACGTGATGGTCCGAAGGATTCTATGGAGCATCGGGGATAGATCAGTATATTGAGATCTCACTATAAACCCCCGCAGTAATATGGAAGTATAATGTGATCTCCTGCTTAGTTCTCACCTGTTTGCAGGCAGTTCTAATTCAAATAAAGTTTGGTAAGAACGTCACCTTTACATCTCCCAGAGAAGCCAAAGGCTACTTTCAATGTATCGGCGGTTATGTTAAATTATCGATCGGGAGCGAAGTCTAGAGGTGGAACATTCCACTGGTTGCTCCACTTGTAGGACTTGCAAATGACCTCTGTAAATAACCCCCATTGTCTCTGCTTCTGTGCTGCACGGACGCCATGATTGTTCATGCTAATTAGCTCTTTTATCTCTCCGACAACATTCCGTAAATAGAATTCTCCTTTACGGCTGCTGTAAAATGGACGATGCAGCTTTGCAGTCTCATATAAAGTATTTATCGTGGTTTTTTTTTAAACATCTCAGTCCTTATACCCTCTTGGAGGAAGGGTTTTTTTTTATTCATTTTATTCTTTCCAAACTCTGCTTTAGATTTTCCTTTAAAAAAAAAAAAAATGACAAGTTTCTTAAAAAGGAAAAAAAAAAATACAAATATAGATGAATACATTTGTGCTTAGTGTTACTGCATGAGTTTTAAAGCAGCAGGGATCAGAGCTCCTATTGCTACGGGTGTGAATCAGACCCTGCCAAATTTCTATATTAAGATGCTTCTTACTCTGCAAACATAAGGACTGAGACCTAGGTTGTATTGTTACAGATATACAGCACTTCCAGCAAGATATTGCTCTTATATTCTTCTTTTGCTAACTCCCATCACTCCCTCCTCATTTTCCTATATTTTAAATCTGGATAAATCCTGAATTGTTTTAATATATATATATATTTTTAATGCTTTTTGGGGAATTGGGTTAATTTTGTACTGATTATTGATACAGTTCCAATGTGGGAAATAATGACCGCTAGAATTTGAATATTTGAAATCAAATACAAGTCATATTTGTGTTAAAAGGTTTAATGTTAATTTGGGGTTTTTTAATTCTCATCTCTATCCCGAGTTCATAAAAGGGCACAGGTGTAAAACATTGCTGGGGTGTTAACACTGATCTGAGCATTGAAGGGATATTACTTATAGGGAAACCCACCCTCCTACAGATTTATTAACAAGCTTGACAGTCTAAAGGATTTGATTTGGACTAATCATTTTAAACTTTATTTAGTTTTCAGATCAGAACTGTAAGTTCTATTTAATTACAGATTGAATTAAGTGCAGGCATTTTAAATGAAATGCTTTAATGAAAAAATAAAAATAAACTACCTTGTTGAGCCCTCTGTGCCTGTATAGCGCTATCAGGAGGGCGGACATCTTGGGTCAGATGGGTCAGATTTTCCTTTATCTGACCCAAGATTCTAAACAACATGTCTGCCCCCTGATAGAGCTATACAGAGCAAAGATTCTAAACAACATGCCCACCCCCTGATAGAGCTATACAGAGCAAAGATTCTAAACAACATGTCCGTCCCTGATAGAGCTATACAGAGCAAAGATTCTAAACAACATGTCCGCCCCCTTATAGAGCTATACAGAGCAAAGATTATATACAACATGTCACCCCCTGATAGAGCTATACAGAGCAAAGATTCTAAACAACATGTCCGCCCCCTGATAGAGATATACAGAGCAAAGATTCTAAACAACATGTCCGCCCACTGATAGAGCTATACAGAGCAAAGGTTCCAAACAACATGTCCCGCTCTGATAGAGCTATACAGAGCAAAGATTCTAAACAACATGTCCCCACCTGATAGAGCTATACAGGGCAAAGATTCTAAACAACATGTCCACCCCCTGATAGAGCTATACGGAGCAATGATTCTAAACAACATGTCCCCCCCCCTGATAGAGCTATACAGAGCAAAGATTCTAAACAACATGTCCGCCCCCTGATAGAGCTATACAGAGCAAAGATTCTAAACAAAATGTCCGCCCCTGATAGAGCTATACAGAGCAAAGATTCTAACAAAAATGTCCTCCTCCTCATAGAGCTATACAGAGCAAAGATTCTAAACATGTCCTCCCCCTGATAGAGCAAAAACAGAGCAAAGATTCTAAACAACATGTCCTCCCCCTGATAGAGCTATACAGAGCAAAGATTCTAAACAACATGTCTGTACATTAGCAGACGCAACTGAGGAGAGTTAATATCTGCCCCTTGCAGGATTACCTGGAGGTTAATGAATTAATTCAAGGTAAGGTATTTTCTAGTCACTCTGTAATGCATGGTGGAGAGTCCTGCATCTAACAGGAAGAGAGGGTGACGATGTGATTGTTTAGTGCTGTAATAACCATCAATTATATGATATATGATATGATATATATATCAATATATACCCTTTTTTTAAGTTTCCCATAGCTCACATTTAGTCTGTACTGCACACTGATCCCAAGGGCTTACACTCTAAATCCACATCTTTCCCCCAAGGTCCTGCTCTGTGTTAGTAGGAAAGCTTTTTGTTCTGTTATACACAGTACTGCTCTGTGGTTAGGCTTCTGGTGTGACATGTAATTGAGAATAAGTGGAATTTCAAACTTTTAAATTAAAAACCAAGAATAAAATAAAAAAAAAGTCTGCAATAAACAAATACAATGTTAACAAAATCTCCACTTTCCATTATTCCTCTCCGTGTTAGCCACAACCCTTCAAAAAGGGGTCCGGAAACCTAATTATCAACAATTGTACGAGCAACTCCTTAAAAAAAAAATCACTTTATTTTATATTATTCTCAAGGCTTTTAAATCCCCACCAAATTGATTACAAAAAGAAAAAAAAATATGTATTTATTTATTTTTAGGGGGAAAAAAATGGTGTTTTCCATACATTGTTCCCGTAATCATTTTTTAATTACAGATTTTATTCTCTTAAATAAGTTGAAGTGTTTAGAGGTGAGCTTTTAGTTGGTACCAATTGGTGGCCCCATGATGCTTTCTCCCGCTCCTCAGCGTATTCATGTAATGTCTTGGTCTAAATATTTTTCTGCTGCTTAGAGAATTTACTCTCCTTAATGTACTTCCTTTAAGGGTCTGTCTCCCGCGGTGCTCATTATGTACTATCAGACCGGCTTTTATACTTCAAGAGGGGAGGGTTATATATTTCTGTAGGAAAAGGAGACGGTTTAACAACAGTTCACTATCAATATGCATGATTTTAAAATGACAATTAAACTGCTGAATTGTGCACAAGATAATTTTAAATAAGTAGCGGCCATTTGTAACTTGACGTGCCAAATACTGGACTTATTGCTATGCCTTCGGGGGGAAACGAGCGCATTAATCAAATGTAATTTCCTTCTATTGTTAGTAAATAAATAATTCGGGTTATTTTTTTTTCCCACTCTTCCCTATATATTTATATTAAAGAAGCAGCCATGCATTAAAAAGATGCCCTGCCAGGATTTTCAGTTTTAGTTTACGCTGTCAGATTATTCTTTTTTTTTTTTTTTTTTTAATGATTGTAGACTTCATTGTAAAACTTCATTTTTATTTTACTTGCACACTAATTTTCGGCTTAATTTATACTATTACCTTGGTGAATTGTGAGCTGCAGTAGCACAGATACACTCTGCTCCATCCCCCCTCTGGGCTGGCAAAAGCAAAAAGGCCCCCCTGATAGACTTGAGAAATCCTTGTAAAAATCCCTACTGCTGGCTCCTAACTTTTTTTAAACATTGAATTGTCTGGAAGACCCATTTGCCTGGCTCCTAAAAAAAATTACCAGACTGGTTCCTCAATTGATTTGTCTGTCTCCTAAATTCTATAAAAATGTGCCAAGCCCTGCTTTGGTAGAAATACGATTTCGTGGGAGTTCGTTACACACAATAATCTAAGCCCAGGATTACTGTAACCGTCTAACTCTTTAAAACAAGGCCGAGCAGGTGGTAACTTCTCTTATACTGTTGAGCTACAGCTGTGATCATGTTGGTGGGAGTTGAGGTGCCATCTTTTCTATAAGAAGTGCTTTTGGGTTCTTAGTAAAGGGGAAGGCACAAATCATCTTGGTAGATGAGAACACGCCAACTGCTCTTGCTAAGTGATTTTTTTCCCTTTAAAGTAGCCGTCCCATGCTGCTTCTCTCTTGAACACGTGTTTAATATACGTAAAATGCATTTATTTTTATTTTCAAACAAGTTACACTTCTCCTGTAGTTTTTGGGCAGTAGGAAGGGTTGAAGGAAAAAATGATCAGTTCTTTGCATGATGCAGCACTTGCCAGATTTCGTCCCAACCAGTTATCTACTGTCTGTCTCTCAACCTACCATCTTCTTTTATGGTTAAAAATTGGCTGGTTAAAGTTTACATTTGGATACTGGTTGTACTCGAGATGCCCCACATTCAGGTATTCTTTATCTCACTCGATTACAGATGCCCCACATTCAGGTATTCTTTATCTCACTCAATTAGAGATACCCCATATTCCAGAACTCTTTCTCTTGCTCGATTAGAGATACCCCTAATTCTGGAATTCTTTATCTCACTTGATTTGAGGTGCCCCTCATTCCGGAATTCTTTCTCTTGCTCGATTTGAGATGCCCCACATTCCGGAATTCTTTATCTCACTCGATTTGAGGTACCCCACATTCCGGAATTCTTTATCTCACTCGATTTGAGATGCCCCACATTCCGGCATTCTTTATCTCACTCGATTTGAGGTACCCCACATTCCGGAATTCTTTATCTCACTCGATTTGAGATGCCCCACATTCCGGAATTCTTTATCTCACTCGATTTGAGATGCCCCACATTCCGGCATTCTTTATCTCACTCGATTTGAGGTACCCCACATTCCAGAATTCTTTATCTCACTCGATTTGAGATGCCCCACATTCCGGAATTCTTTATCTCACTCGATTTGAGGTACCCCACATTCCAGAATTCTTTATCTCACCCGATTTGAACATCACAGGTGGAAAACCATCATAAACATCACACCCTGATATAATTACTATTTATCAATTAATAATAGTAATAGATGGGGCAGCCCTCATGGTGCTCGGTAGATAAGATGGCATCTGTAGTTGTTGGTAAATTGGGTGGCTTGATTGCATTTTTACCCACCCTGAGCCACAGACAATAAGCTTTATCCATGAAAGAGGGCAACTGACAGAGGAATTGCAAACTTAAGGCTAAAGTATCCAAGTTGGAAAGAATCTCCCATTTAGCTAGACCCCAATTCCCTGCAGTTCCCACTTTCATGAATCAATGCCTGATTTTTTGCAGTTCTCTTGTAAGTTCACGAAGGTCACTTTTTTGTGAACAGACCCCTACACCTCCCCAGATGGACGGAGGCTCCATTTGTCGTATGACATCATTATTCAAGGGCGGTTTGAACATCCAACTTCTAAAGCCTAAAGCTCTTTTGTCGGCCAAATGAAAATGTTGGATAGCACACAGCTAAATAAATATTATATTTTATGGCTTAATTCCTAAAATATTTACATGATGGGAGACGTTTATCAACTGTGGAATAATGGATACATAGAAGATAAACATGTAATGGGACCAGTCATATGTCACTATGTGTCTTTCGTTCACTCAATGAGCCTCGTGCAAGTTCATCTTTATCTTTCTTATGGTGTATTTGATCTAGGAGCATTGATTAGCTCAGCTGGCCATGGATAATGCAGAGTACAAACCTCTCACTATATAACTATACATTGTACTGGGACAAACCTCTCACTATATAACTATACATTGTACAGGGATAAACCTCTCACTATATAACTATACATTGTACAGGGGCAAACCTCTCACTATATGACTATACATTGTACAGGGACAAACCTCTCACTATATAACTATACATTGTACAGGGGAAAACCTCTCACTATATAACTATGCATTGTATAGGGACAAACCTCTCACTATATAACTATACATTGTACAGGGCCAAACCTCTCACTATATAACTATACATTGTACAGGGCCAAACCTCTCACTATATAACTATACATTGTACAGGGACAAACCTCTCACTATATAACTATACATTGTACAGGGACAAAACTCTCACTATATAACTATACATTGTACAGGGACAAACCTCTCACTATATAACTATACATTGTACAGGGACAAACCTCTCACTATATAACTATACACTGCACAGGGCCAAACCTCTCACCATATAACTATACATTGTACAGGGCCAAACCTCTCACTATATAATTATACATTGTACAGGGCCAAACCTCTCACTATATAACTATACATTGTACAGGGCCAAACCTCTCACTATATAACTATACATTGTACAGGGCCAAACCTCTCACTATATAACTATACATTGTACAGGGACAAACCTCTCACTAAATAACTATACATTGTACAGGGACAAACCTCTCACTAAATAACTATACATTGTACAGGGACAAACCTCTCACTATATAACTATACATTGGACAGGGCCAAACCTGGTGAGTTTCTCCTGCTACAAATATATTCCATTTTCCATACTTTCCACTGGTTTGCATGAGGGTTTCATCACTGTGAGCCCAGATTAAACCATACAGCTGTATGCACTGAATTTTTACATCTTGGACCAAGGATGGAGCATGCATTTTTTTGCATGCTCAAATTATGCAAAAAACTATATATATATAATTGGCCATGATTAATTCAGTGCTCTTCATCATTGGAAGTATTTCTTTAGTAAATATAACAATATACTTTTGAGTATATTGTTCAAATCTAAATTAACAGAAGCCCAAGAAATGTACAATTTAGAGGAGAAGCATAACTACCTTTTTGTTTTAGGAACTTAGGATTTATTTTGTATTTATAGGAATATTTTGATTTTCAGAAATCTGCAGAATCTTAGGTATCGACATAAGAGATTGTTATAAAACATAAATAACTCATGTTACATTTCACCATCACATAACCTGATAAACCCAGGAATGTAACAATATACAAAATAATAATCTTGGTTATTCTCCAATAATAGTCTGATTGGATAATATTTATTTATCAGCATCCGATGCAGCATTTGCAAAGCATTTTCCAGAATAAATTAATCTTCTCCTTGTGACGAATTAGCAGTTTATTTTCCATAGAAAACCAATAATTTGTGTGGTTTGATTTTTGTCAATACTAAGATTAAATAGGTGGATTCTCTGACCTATCGGTCATATCAGTCAACCTCAAAGGCTCTGTGGGCTTAACTCCTTCAGCCCAAGGAATTTATTCACTTACATCCAATGTAAATATGTCCCTTACTGCAAGATTGACTGGGACTTAAGTAAAAAAAAAAAGATTCTTTTTAAATTAGAATTAATTATAAGGATGGGTTATCGAACTGTGAGTTATGGTTGAGTGTATTGTGCATCAAATACATCTAAAAGTATATCCAAACAATAAATTCAATGAATGTGAATTTAAGGGATCAGTTTCACCTAGTTGATTTGTAAATGGGTTTAATAAATGTCAAATAAATGTAGTTTTACATTGAAAATAATTTCTCGGGGCTTGTAAATTCCGTGACATTCCGTTAAGGAGGGGCTTGGGGAGAGAGGCGGGGCTTGTAAATTCCGTGACATTCGGTTAAGGAGGGGCTTGGGGAGATGAGCAGCAATAAATCTATTACACTTTGTTTGCAATTTTTCGGAGATCAGAAAATGCAGGCAAATTCGGGGGCCGTCCCGGCATTACTCCGCCCCTTTAGGCTCCACCCCATGTCATGTCCCGGGACACAGAAGAGGAAACTTGGCAAGAATTAATAACCAGTGCTATCTCTTCAATGAGATTTGATAAAAGGTTTAAAAAAAAAATAAAAAATCAATTTAAATCAGCAGAACAGGGACGATTTATTTAAAGTTTTGATTTTTACCCTCTCTTTAAGAATTTCATAGAAACTTAAATTAATCTCTGCACACTAAATCCTGAAGCCATGTACTATTATAAAATATATATATATAATATAAAAAAAAAAAAAAAAAAGTACAGTCTTGAGATAAAGCCGAAGATGTAAAAATTCTTTAACTTTAAGGTGGTAATAAATGGCCTTCTAATAATAATACAATGCCTAAGGTCACATACGACACATAATCTCTCTTTCTACTTTCCATGACATATATACTATTGGTTTTCCATGGGTAAGATGTGCCGATTTATCAGAGCATATAGTTTGCCAAGTACAGCAAATGAACATTATCTGTTTATATTATAGAGAAGAATTGATAAGTTTGTTTCTTGTCCACCCTCTCGTATTCTGACGAATGTCTTAAAACATAATAATAATAATAATAAACCGTCGCAAAGTCAAAGCACTAAATAGAATTATTTGTGTTTCTGTAGCGAAAGCGCTAATTATGGAAAGTGTTTGAAAATGAAGTCGTTTTTTTTTTGTCAAATATGCTATAATTTCAGTGTTTTCTCCAAAAAGTCCAGCTGTCCGGCCGCATCTTTGATAATGTATTAATCCAATTTTCATGCTATTACCCTATATCATTATCGACTAAATTCTAATTTATGCAAGGCAGCCGTGAGTATGACTCTCTGCTTTCAAACACTAATGATAGATTCATTAAAAAGGGGCATTGTTTGCAGACGCCAGATGTACACAAGCCCTCTGAACAATTTCTGACCCGTAGTTTGCCATAAAAGACACATTTTTTTTTTTAAAGATAACTATTTGAGAGAGCTGGTAATATTTTATTACTAATTTGCTTTTTATTCTTCTTAAAGAGACAGAGAAGCATCTTTCACAATTACAGAATTGACTGGACAGTTGTTTTCTTATATTTTATTTTTCATGCAATTTCCCACATTGATTGTCAAGGTTGGGAAAAGCTTTCATAGGGTTTTTTTTTTTTACCAGGTGTTTTTTAGTGATTATTTTTAAACAGTATATAAGTGCATCTCGTCGTTTTCTGTATCTATTTATTTTTATTCCGGCATTTCAGACGAAGAAATTAAAATGGGATTAATGGGATTTAATAGCGTTTTACTGCTGAAAGATTTGGCTAAGAGTTTATTTTTGTTTTATGTATATATATATAGAGAGAGAGAGAGAGATTATTAAAATAAAATAAAAATGTTTGGTATTTGGCTTTCGAGATCTGGAAAATATGCTGCATTTTGTTCAATAAATAATCACATAAATAGATCATTGATCCATTGTTCATTGTTTGATCTATTGTTCATAGTCAGATTGTGCCACAAGTTGGAGCTTAAAATTCTCTACAGCTTTTAAAGCAGCCAGAGAATAAAAACTGTATAAATATTATTATTTTAGTAGTGGATTAGTCTTGGACTGGGTGAAAAAAAGCCAATTTATCCTGTATATTCTAAGTCTATATCCACAGGGGGGGGGTGCTGGGTTCTGTTACCCCCCTATTCATGGATAGTGATTCTAACTTGTAGCCCAGGTGGGATTTTATATTTCATTTCGGCCGTAACTGTTACATGTGTTTTAGGATTGTCGTCCGGCTGGTATTTAAAATATTTGTTTGAGGCCAAGGATAAGTGGAGGTAATGTAGGTCCGGTATTTTTTTGGAAGAAAAGATGGCAACCATGTTACAGTCCCGTGTTACAGCCCCGTGTTACAGCCCCGTGTTACAGTCCCGTGTTACAGCCCCGTGTTACAGCCCGTTTTACAGCCCGTGTTACAGATCCGTGTTACAGCCCCGTGTTACAGCCCGTGTTACAGCCCCATGTTACAGCCCCGTGTTACAGCCCTGTGTTACAGCCCGTGTTACAGCCCCGTGTTACAGCCCGTGTTACAGCCCCGTGTTACAGATCCGTGTTACAGCCCCGTGTTACAGCCCCGTGTTACAGCCCGTGTTACAGCCCCGTGTTACAGATCCGTGTTACAGCCCCGTGTTACAGCCCCGTGTTACAGCCCCGTGTTACAGCCCCGTGTTACAGATCCATGTTACCGCCCCGTGTTACAGCCCGTGTTACAGCCCCGTGTTACAGCCCGTGTTACAGTCCCGTGTTACAGCCCCATGTTACAGTCCCGTGTTACAGCCCCGTGTTACAGTCCCATGTTACAGCCCCATGTTACAGCCCCGTGTTACAGCCCGTGTTACAGCCCCTTGTTACAGCCCCATGTTACAGTCCCGTGTTACAGCCCCGTGTTACAGATCCATGTTACAGACCCATGTTACAGCCCCGTGTTACAGGCCGTGTTACAGTCCCGTGTTACAGCCCCGTGTTACAGTCCCGTGTTACAGCCCCGTGTTACAGATCCATGTTACAGCCCCATGTTACAGCCCGTGTTACAGCCCCGTGTTACAGATCCATGTTACAGCCCCGTGTTACAGATCCATGTTACAGCCCCATGTTACAGATCCATGTTACAGCCCCGTGTTACAGCCCCGTGTTACAGCCCCGTGTTACAGCCCGTGTTACAGCCCCGTGTTACAGCCTCGTGTTACAGCCCGTGTTACAGCCCCGTGTTACAGATCCGTGTTACAGATCCTTGTTACAGCCCCGTGTTACAGCCCCGTGTTACAGCCCCGTGTTACAGCCCGTGTTACAGCCCCGTGTTACAGCCCGTGTTACAGCCCCGTGTTACAGATCCGTGTTACAGCCCCGTGTTACAGCCCCGTGTTACAGCCCGTGTTACAGCCACGTGTTACAGTCCGTGTTACAGCCCCGTGTTACAGTCCCGTGTTACAGCCCCGTGTTACAGCCCGTGTTACAGCCCGTGTTACAGCCCCGTGTTACAGTCCCGTGTTACAGCCCCGTGTTACCGCCCCGTGTTACAGCCCCGTGTTACCGCCCCGTGTTACCGCCCCGTGTTACAGCCCCGTGTTACAGTCCCGTGTTACAGCCCAGTGTTACAGTCCCGTGTTACAGCCCCGTGTTACAGTCCCGTGTTACAGATCCGTGTTACAGCCCCGTGTTACAGCCCCGTGTTACAGTCCCGTGTTACAGATCCGTGTTACAGCCCCGTGTTACAGCCCCGTGTTACAGCCCGTGTTACAGCCCCGTGTTACAGCCTCGTGTTACAGCCCGTGTTACAGCCCCGTGTTACAGATCCGTGTTACAGATCCGTGTTACAGCCCCGTGTTACAGCCCCGTGTTACAGCCCTGTGTTACAGCCCGTGTTACAGCCCCGTGTTACAGCCCCGTGTTACAGATCCGTGTTACAGCCCCGTGTTACAGCCCCGTGTTACAGCCCCGTGTTACAGCCCCGTGTTACAGTCCGTGTTACTGCCCCGTGTTACAGTCCCGTGTTACAGCCCCGTGTTACAGCCCGTGTTACAGCCCGTGTTACAGCCCCGTGTTACAGTCCCGTGTTACAGCCCCGTGTTACCGCCCCGTGTTACAGCCCCGTGTTACCGCCCCGTGTTACAGCCCCGTGTTACAGTCCCGTGTTACAGTCCAGTGTTACAGTCCCGTGTTACAGCCCCGTGTTACAGTCCCGTGTTACAGATCCGTGTTACAGCCCCGTGTTACAGCCCCGTGTTACAGTCCCGTGTTACAGATCCGTGTTACAGCCCATGTTGCAGCCCGTGTAACAGCCCCGTGTTACAGTCCCGTGTTACAGTCCCGTGTTACAGCCCCGTGTTACAGCCCCGTGTTACAGCCCATGTTACAGCCCCGTGTTACAGCCCCGTGTTACAGTCCCGTGTTACAGCCCATGTTACAGTCCCGTGTTACAGTCCCGTGTTACAGCCCCATGTTACAGCCCATGTTACAGCCCCATGTTACAGCCCCGTGTTACAGCCCCGTGTTACAGTCCCGTGTTACAGTCCCGTGTTACAGTCCCGTGTTACAGTCCCGTGTTACAGCCCCACACTTCAAGTGGTAGTGACAGGTATTGAGATATACCTTTGTATTTGACTCAGGCACCATCTACTTAGGGAAACCCACCACTAACTGACCCCCATAGAAAAGAATCAACACACAGGTTTGGGTTCGAAGACCACAGCGTTTATTTCACATATATATAACACGCTGTAACAAATTATTATTATTTAATAAACATTATTAACATAGAGAAGGTGGGATACAGGGATGGACAGCCATAGCAAACGAAGGGAAGGAGTGACAGCTGGAGGAGGTTCACACATAGGATAAGGTAAGAGGAGAGATGCCCAGACGCAGTGTCAGTGGCATATTAAGGAAGCTCCCGTGACCGAGCTGTGAATCATTCCAACGGCATAGTCACACAGACAGAGACAAAGGGCCAGACACACACTCAGCACCAGGTGGTCTGAGACTTCAGGGACCAGCGAGATGGGACCCAGTGTGATAAAGATTCCTTGTCATCTGTTCTCCAGCAGCCTTCCCACTGTCCTATCACTGATTCATACACCGGGGATCTGAATGGCATTGTTTCAAATTAGTACAGTGTTTTGCCCAATGGGAAACAAACCAGACATTGATTCAGTCCTGCAAGTCTAGCTAATCTCCAGCGTGGCACATCCCACCACTCTCTTTACTTCCTGCCACGTCAGACGTCAGAATGCAGTGTGTGGAGTACAGTACTAATTACATTGTTCAAAATCGGTATGATAATGTACAATAAACATGCACTGTATCGTGGTCTTTCACTGTCGAGTTCTGCATTGTCTGTTTATAATATTTTTTGTGTGTGTTTTTTTGGATCTTGGGTTAAGAGGCCAATCCTGTGTTGGGAATCACCAATGTGTTTAGATGCACTAAAATCGCTAGTGAGGTGCACTAGTGGGATAATGCACCAACGTTAGAATCTCTTCAATACTCAGGGTTGCAGGATCAATTCCTGGCAAGGTTAGTTCAGCCTTCCTAGGTCAAGAACCGTTAAGTTGGCTAATATCATCGTCCCCCGGGTCAGTACTAACAGTATTATTACTGGTGAAAATATTTTGTTATTATAGGGCAGTGACAGCTAACCTCGGCACTGCAGCACTTTGGGTGTAGTTAGATAGGATCTGTTTCAGTGATGGTGCCTGAGCAGTGGAAGGGCCTGAACAAGACTTTATTTTCTGACCTATAGGGTGTTACATGTCTCTCCGTCTCAGCTGATTTCCCTTTAAAGAAACAACTGACCTTAATTAGAGGTTTCAGAGCAACCAGACGCGTTTCACTGCGGACTGTACATTCCGAGATCTAAAAACAGTAGCAAATGTGCTGTCCAGCCTAAACCAGCGCCCCCCCTCCCCGTTATCCGTCAGATTAGTCCAGAGATTAGGGGGGGGGGGGGAGAAGAAGAAGTAGAAGAATGTGTAAATAATTTGGAAGCAATATTTAGTGCACATTTTTATTTGACTTTTTATGGTGTTGGCCTGGCTGGCGTTTGCACCATCTCAATTAATCAGGCTTTTCCAAAAGTTTACAGCACTTTCTGCCTTGTCCATATATGATTTGTCTCCAGATTAGAAAAAAAAAGTGCAGTTAGAAGAGACCTCTGCTTGTGTCGGCAGAGGTCTTTAGGAATGTCTTGTTTGTTTGCCTTTTTGTGATGGGAGTGATGTTTCTGCCGCAGTGCTCCCTCTGTAACAGTACCTGTAAGTATGGTTGAATGTGTCAATCTTCGTCAGATCTCACACAGAATGGGTTATCAGGCAAACTAAGGGTGACTTTTGGGTCAGACATCGAACAAATGGCCCCAGTTTGCACTATACACCTTGATTGGACTGAGACATGGACACAGTTAATTGAGTCACCCAAATAGCCAAAGCGTTCTAATTTGCATGTCAGTACCAACAATCTCAACTGCATCAAAGCAGGCAGCCTGGCTTTATCAGGCTCTCGAGGCCCAAGGATTGACCAGGATGGTGAGGCCAGGATTATGTTGTTTGAATGATGTGAAATAGTAAATTCATATTATTTGTGTTACAGTCCAAGGGGTCACAGTTCAGAGGTTCAGAGTTCATGTGATTTTTAGTGAAGAGCAGGAATATTTTGGTTCTGTATTGCAAAAGATTTGATAATAATAAAGTGCACTGCACACCCAACTGGTGCCATGAGGTCACAAACATCTTTAGCATCTCTCTGACCAATCTCTCTGACCAATGTTTGTAGACTAAACAATCAAAAGAGTTAGGAGCCAGTAGTAGGGATTTTATAAGCCTTGGCTCCCTGGCTCCTGACTTTGTTAATCCCTGTCTTGAACCCACGGTTTTTCTCCCAAAAAATGAACCCTCAATACCAGGAGTTACAAATCAGCAACACGTGGGCTCAAAGAAGCAAACTGTGGATCTACAGGAGGCGATAACATTCTAAATTTATTGGTATTCCCTTAATTTTGGGGTTTACTTGTGACAAACACCTCTTGTCTGGATATACATGCCTGTGCCAGCTGACATGTTATGTTATATATAGGCTTTTATGAGTGTTACCCAGCTCGGCACCAACATCGCCCACAGTGGCCTTTTGATGGACTTTGTTAAATGATGTTCTCTGGATCTTTACAAACCTTGCCATGGACATTGGTTATCCTTGTACGGACACATTGCCTATCCCTACTTACAAACCTTAGGTGCTATATTATTAATTAATCCATATCCTTGCTTGATGGAAGTCTTAGAGCTATAGGAATCCATTAGAATGCCACCTTCCCTTGATTCGTCTATTAAATTAATTCAGAATTTACATTCCCCATCCAGTTGAAAGACCTTTTCAGGTCACAGACCAGGTTTGGTTACTGGGCTCCTACTGAGGGATAGATCCGCCACCCCCCAACGGATCCAAATCTCCTTTGCCAACAGATACTTTCATTGAGTAACGATCTAGAATTTGACCTTCAAGACTTTCTCGGTTCCCGTCTCGATTACACCCGGAAAGTAAATCTTTCATATCATAGTCCTGGTGAATTGAGTGATTGTTTGGCAACCAGGGATGCACACCTTGGGCACTCCCCTCCCCCCCCCCCCAAAAAAAAAAACATCCAGGGAAGAAATGAGAAAAGAATAAAAAGAGTTTGGTAAAAACCCAAATTGAAACACAAAAGCCGGGGAAGTCTAGTGATTTAGTATTAATATGACTTCCACTATAGTGTGGC
Organism: Pelodytes ibericus; assembly: GCA_036172795.1. Lineage (NCBI taxonomy): Eukaryota > Metazoa > Chordata > Amphibia > Anura > Pelodytidae > Pelodytes > Pelodytes ibericus. Next base: position 205,231,533 of record CM069862.1, on the reverse strand, counting down.
TGAAACTTCATAACAGAATGGGAAGTATGCAGTGAATGGGGAGATTATGTCTATCTAGTTACACCATTCCTTGATGTATGCACCATGTCAGAGTAGCATTGTCTCCTGGGTATAGACAGAGAGTTCAAATACCCACTATCTCTCCCCTGGTGCTCCAAATGCTCCGCTTTGAAGTTTTTATAATCCATCTGTCATCTTCCAGCAAGGAGGGCACATGTTCGCTACCACTCAATTACAGAATTCTCCTTTGCCTGTAACAATGAGGTAGGAAGGGATGCTCGGAGAGACCCTTAGAGGAACTGTCACATATACTAAATACCTAAACTGTAAGTGCAGTGTAGGGAGCACAGCATGCATTGCTGCTAAGGAGTGTTACAAATGGCACCGATTAGATGTTTTCACTCGTTCCTTTTGACTCTCTTTTTCCTCTCTCTCTCGATTTTTCATTCAAACTTTTTTTTTTTAACCAAATACCAGAGAGCCAATTCCAAGCCATTTATTGTCACATAACCAGATCTTAGCTGGTACAAGCTCTGTTCCTCCCTGATCCCCGGCTTATTCGTACAAGCTGCTGTGAACAGCAGGCGGAGGATTTAAAGCATTCCTGCGAAAGGAGTGAAAAGGTTGCATCTTTATCCACTTCTGCTAGCAGCACCCTCCTGACCTGCACTGTGTGCCTGGCATGTTTAGGCATTCGGTACATCATGCCTTCACTCAGTATATGATGACTAAGCCAGTGATGTTATGTTGACATGCCCACCTGGGAAGCTCAATGCATCTCCATTTTTTTGCTTTTCAGTACAGATCAAATCCTTTTTCTGAATGAGGATTGTAATTCCTGGGGCTATTCCTGCTTCTGCATGACCTCACACTCCACATCCTCCTCGATGTTCTGGATGCTGTATTTCTTGCTTGCTACACATTCCCCTTTTAAGGATACAGTTGCAGTTATAGCCCCCAACAAAGATACACAGAGAGATTGAAAAAAAAGCTATAGTCCCCAACAAAGATACACAGAGAGATTGAAAAAAAGCTATAGTCCCCAACAAAGATACACAGAGAGATTGAAAAAAAGCTATAGTCCCCAACGAAGAGACACAGAGAGATTGAAAAAAGCTATAGTCCCAAACAAAGATACACAGAGAGATTGAAAAAATCTATAGTCCCCAACAAAGATACACAGAGAGATTGAAAAAATCTATAGTCCCCAACAAAGATACACAGAGAGATTGAAAAAAGCTATAGTCCCCAACAAAGATACACAGAGAGATTGAAAAAAAGCTATAGTCCCCAACAAAGATACACAGAGAGATTAAAAAAAAGGCTATAGTCCCCAACAAAGATACACAGAGAGATTGAAAAAAAGGCTATAGTCCCCAACAAAGATACACAGAGATTGAAAAAAGCTATAGTCCCCAACAAAGATACACAGAGAGATTGAAAAAAAGCTATAGTCCCCAACAAAGATACACAGAGAGATTGAAAAAAGCTATAGTCCCCAACAAAGATACACAGAGAGATTGAAAAAAAGCTATAGTCCCCAACAAAGATACACAGAGAGATTGAAAAAAAGCTATAGTCCCCAACAAAGATACACAGAGAGATTGAAAAAAAGCTATAGTCCCCAACAAAGATACACAGAGAGATTGAAAAAAAGCTATAGTCCCCAACAAAGATACACAGAGAGGTTGAAAAAAAGCTATAGTCCCCAACAAAGATACACAGAGAGATTGAAAAAAAAGTTATAGTCCCCAACAAAGATACACAGAGAGATTGAAAAAAAGCTATAGTCCCCAACAAAGATACACAGAGATTGAAAAAAAAAGCTATAGTCCCCAACAAAGATACACGGAGAGATTGAAAAAAAAGTTATAGTCCCCAACAAAGATACACAGAGAGATTGAAAAAAAGCTATAGTCCCCAACAAAGATACACAGAGATTGAAAAAAAAAGCTATAGTCCCCAACAAAGATACACGGAGAGATTGAAAAAAAAGCTATAGTCCCCAACAAAGATACACAGAGAGATTGAAAAAAAGCTATAGTCCCCAACAAAGATACACAGAGAGATTGAAAAAAAAGCTATAGTCCCCAACAAAGATACACAGAGAGATTGAAAAAAAATCTATAGTCCCCAACAAAGATACACAGAGAGATTGAAAAAAAAGTTATAGTCCCCAACAAAGATACACAGAGAGATTGAAAAAAAAGCTATAGTCCCCAACAAAGATATACAGAGAGATTGAAAAAAAAGCTATAGTCCGCAACAAGCAATGAGTAGATGGAACAGTCCCTTAATTTAAAAGTTGATGTTTCTCTTCTTTGTCACTCAGTGTAATAAATTCATATGATTTACTGTTTTTTTTTGCATTCCATGTTTACCATTAATGGACCACTGTTGGCAAGAAAATAATTAATTAAAATAAATATAAATGCTTTAATAAAAATAAGGCACATAACTGAGCCCTCTCTGCTTGGATAGTTCTTTCAGGAGGATGACATCTTGGGCCAGTGTGGTCAGATCTTCATATTTGTGACCCAAGATTCTAACCAACATGTCCGCCCCCTGATAGAGCTATACAGAGCAGAGAGGGCTCAATAAGGTGATTTATTTCAATTCCTTCATTGAAGCATTTCTATTTAAAATGCCCGCGCTTGACGCAATCTTTCAATTAAACAGAACTTTATTTTTGCCACACTTTTCCTATAAAAGGATTCATTCAGGAGCGGGATTTACTGACCTTTGGCTAGTAAACATACATTTGATTATTCCAACCGCTGATGAAGCCGGGCTCAGTATTTGAAACCAGCCAATGGATTTATTTGTTCTTTCATCCTTTCCTGTTCTCTCTTCACCTAATCATTTCTGTTTCATTTTCAAGCCCTTCCTCGCCCTGACTCTTTGTTGCCGTTATTGTGCAGGTGTTAGAGTGGATGTTTGGAAGTAAAGGGTTGTGGGCACAGAGCACAGCAGCTCGGTTTAGAGTAGTGAGAGTACCTGACATTTCTTGGAGTTTGGCTCTGAACCATGTAGGAAGTTTAGGTCTAGTAGGAAAGAACTTGGCGCATATGAGGCATCATTTATATATTCCATCCTCCCAAGTCTATACATGACTGAGGAAATCTGTTCCTGCTTTATTCCTAAAGGGGGGATTAAAATGGGGTCAGTGCTGACATATTACTAGTGAACATTGGGGTCTGTTCACTAACACATGCACTGATCTGTAAAAAGGAGGCATTATGGCTAGGGTAGATAAAATGACTGCCATAAACCAGGGCTGGCCACATTTCTTCATCATTCCAAAGCAGATAAAATGCTCCTTGTAATAGACAGAGTTTATCAAACTCGATTCTGGGGCAAAGTTCTAAAAGTGATGTCATCAGCGGGAACATTCCATTGGTTTCCATGGCGACTTCGGAACATTCCATTTGTTTCCATGGCGACTGCAGAAAATTCCATTGGTTTCCATGGTGACTGCGGAACATTCCATTGGTTGCCAAGGTGACTGAGTTACATTCCATTGGTTTCCATGGTGACTGCGGAACATTCCATTGGTCTCCTTGGCGACTGCGCCACTTTTCTGCCCCAGAATCGAAATTTATAAAGAGCTCCCATAGTGATACACTCCCTTCCCGGCTGCTCTAGGGGTAACCTCTGGCTGACCAGTACACAGTCTCACTAGATCACTCTCTATGTATACCATACATTCCTGGATTCTCACATAATTCAGGTTGTGCAATAATATCCCAGGTGTTAAAGACTTGAATCTGGGACAAGTTGGGTCAGAGTTTTCTCCAGCTGTAGCTGCATCATTAGACTGACCCTTCCAGGGCCCATTTGATATTTACTGATCTCATGGTTGATATAACAAACACAGGTTCATTCGACTCACACTTTTCCAGAAATCTATCAATATAACGCTGTCTGGGACGGGCCTGTATGTGATGGTATCTGAGGGGTATCTGATGGGTATCTATGGGTATCTGATGGGTATCTGATGCGTATTTGATGGGTATCTGATGGTATCTGATGGGTATCTGATGGTATCTGTTGGTATGTGATGGTATCTGATGGGTATCTGTTGGTATCTGATGGGTATCTGATGGGTATCTGATGGTATCTGATGGGTATCTGATGGTATCTGATGGGTGTCTGATGGGTATCTGATGGGTATGTGATGGTATCTGATGGGTATGTGATGGTATCTGATGGGTATCTGATGGTATCTGATGGGTATGTGATGGTTGTCTGATGGGTATCTGATGGGTATGTGATGGTATCTGATGGTATCTGATGGGTATCTATGGGTATCTGATGGGTATCTGATGGTATCTGATGGGTATGTGATGGTATCTGATGGTATCTGTTGGTATCTGATGGTATCTGATGGGTATCTGATGGCATCTGATGGTATCTGATGGGTATCTGATGGGTATCTGATGGGTATCTGATGCTATCTGATGGGTATCTATGGGTATCTGATGGTATCTATGGGTATCTGATAGGTATCTGATGGGTATCTGATGGTATCTGATGGGTATCTGATGGTATCTGATGGGTATCTGATGGGTGTCTGATGGGTATCTATGGATATCTGATGGGTATCTGATGGTATCTGATGGGTATCTATGGGTATCTGATGCTATCTATGGGTATCTGATGGGTATCTATGGGTATCTGTTGGTATCCTATGGGTATCTGATGGTATCTGATGGTATCTGATGGGTATCTATGGGTATCTGATGGGTATCTGATGGGTATCTGATGGTATCTGATGGGTATCTATGGGTATCTGATGGGTATCTGATGGTATCTGATGGGTATCTATGGCTATCTGATGGGTATCTGATGGTATCTGATGGGTATCTATGGGTATCTGATGGGTATCTGATGGTATCTGATGGGTATCTATGGGTATCTGATGGGTATCTGATGGTATCTGATGGGTATCTATGGGTATCTGATGGGTATCTGATGGTATCTGATGGGTATCTGATGGGTATCTGATGGTATCTATGGGTATCTGATGGTATCTGATGGGTATCTGATGGGTATCTGATGGGTATCTGATGGGTATCTGATGGTATCTGATGGGTATCTATGGATATCTGATGGGTATCTGATGGTATCTGTTGGTATGTGATGGTATCTGATGGTATCTGATGGGTATCTATGGGTATCTGATGGTATCTGATGGTATCTGATGGTATCTGATGGGTATCTGATGGTATCTGATGGTATCCTATGGGTATCTGATGGTATCTGATGGTATCTGATGGGTATCTGATGGTATCTGATGGGTATCTGATGGTATCTGATGGTATCTGATGGTATCTGATGGGTATCTGATGGTATCTGATGGGTATCTGATCTGCAGCTATATGTTTCGCTGCTTCCTTGCCCATCACTCTATTTTTCAGGACTTTACTCACGAAAGGGAATTTATCCAGTGGGAGCATTTTTTCCAACTTTGCTAATCTGACCAAAAGTTTGAAATTCGCTTGTCAATTCCTGTGAATTTCCTGTTTCACAAATAAAGGTACGCGGGGACTGATGTGGGGGGAATCCTAAAAATAGAAGGATGGAACAACAGGTGCAGCTATTCCTAGGGAGGATCCTGGTATTCAGTGTCTTTTTGTGTAGAATAAATCTAATAACATTAGTGCAATAAATATAATAATAAAGTGTTGAATTGCCCCTGACCTCTTGTTCTGAGTGGCATTTAGCAGCCTCGCTTACATGTTGCAAGCTCACAGGAAGCAGCAGGAAAGCTTTGCTGGATCTTCTTTCAGCATGTTGCAAGCTCACAGGAAGCAGCAGGAAAGCTTTGCTGGATCTTCTTTCAGCATGTTTCAAGCTCACAGGAAGCAGCAGGAAAGCTTTGCTGGATCTTCTTTCAGCATGTTGCAAGCTCACAGGAAGCAGCAGGAAAGCTTTGCTGGATCTTCTTTCAGCATGTTGCAAGCTCACAGGAAGCAGCAGGAAAGCTTTGCTGGATCTTCTTTCAGCATGTTGCAAGCTCACAGCGTACGCAAAGATTTGCCACCAGGACAGTCTCAATCAAATTTTAATGTTGCAAGCGCGTGCAGCTTGTACAGTGCTGTGCCCTCTGGATTTGGCACTCCTGGATCTATTTGAGGTGATGCATTGATGCCAGCTAGCACTTTCTTACACTAAAATCACATAAAAATTAATGAGTCTGTGATATGGACATAATTCTTAGCATAGCCACGGTTTCTGTTAGTGTATCCATGTTACTCACTGTCTGCAGTGAGGGAGAATGCTCTACCCTTCAGGCATGAGAAACATACGTGTAAATAATTCTACATTTCTTGAAACTGGTTCCCTTTAAGTGGATTCAGGCCCTATTGGGAGGCCAGGAAAAGACTGGGCTTCTGTCTGGGAGACCAGTAACCTGACAGTTGCAAATTGTGTCCATGATGAACATGGCTGGGATAGAAATGGGAGATCTCTGTACTTTAAAGGGACTGTATAGTGAGCAAAGGGCATTTTACAAATATTAATGTCAAATATAATCAAAGTACTTTAAAATGCATGCTTAAAATATAAAATACTTACAGCTAGATGAAATTGGGAAATTACAGCCGTTTGCAAGAAATCAGGACTTCCCACACTAGCTGAGTAAAAGTAATTTCCTTATTATTATTTTATTGGTGCATGCACCAGTGAGAATAATTTAATTCAAGTGAATGGAATTTCCTGTCTCTTTACTGATGTCATCAGACAATGTGTTGCACTGTTAAGAGATCCTACTGTGTACAAGAGCAAGGTCACACACAATGTATTCAATTCGAGGAGCACAGGAAGTGGCTAAATGACACAAAACTGTGGATGCTTAGTGTCTATATAATAAATTTACAAAGTAATCACTGGGGAGGGCTTGAGTCACATATTAATAATGTGATTTATCCAGAATGCCTGCATCAAATCACACAGGGATACAAGCCTGTGCGTTATACAAGCAGTGATCTTCATCTTGCACCAGAGTGAGTTTGGGGACTAGACTGTGCCTTTAACTCCACAGAAATAATTTGCTCCGTTGTAGTGATGCTACATCATGTTTTGCAAGCATACAATGAGACGAAGGTGTTTCATACGTGTATGCGGTGTTTCTGACATCACCTGTGGTTTCTAAAGAAAAAAAAAAGGCTCATTTGCATATCAAGCCATCACTGGATGTCATAAACTGGAGGCACCACAGATTGAAATCAAATTTTTCTCTTCATTGAAGCATTGCCTTGCAATTCTGCTAACACTTTGTGAATTATAAAGTCCTAAAAGTGGCCCAGATATTAGCATTATAGACAAATCCCAGTTTATCTCTATCTCAGAACTTGAGGAATACCAGGAGCCAGGGAATCCCTACTGCTGGCTCCTAACGCTTGAGATTGTTTTACATAGAACTCTGTTGGAAATACCATTTCCCTGGCTATTGAATTGGTTTGTTTGGCTCCTCAGAGTCTACCAATATTTCTCACGCCCTGCTCTACATTCAAAGTATACACAGTATTCCTATGGAACTAGTCACATTGATAACATGTATCTATCTAAAGTTTAATAAGTACAATGTTCTCTTCAGTCGGAGGGTTTGTCAGTCGATGGAGAATATAATATTTAAAGCTAGAAACATTCCTTTGTAATTCTGCGCATGCTTCAATCTAGCAACCTAAAAATCGGACCCCCCCCCCCCCATCTTGTGAATTCACATTGGAGGGTCCCGTCAAGGAGAGAGCGTTAGAACTCGTTGTGAAATATTGTCTGTTAGAACATAATTGTTTTTGTGTAGCTTTTTGTGCATTTTCATTTTCACCCCTGGATACCGTTGATCTGTTCTAAACAAACTTGCACCCATCTGCCTTGTCAGATACTCCTGGCGCCTTCTGATCGCGAAAAATAATACATGTCCTAATGACTTCCACATACTCTGAAATCTCCCTCTTGCAATTGGTCTTGGCAGATTATTTGCAGGTACTTGAGCGGCATCTGTTTGCAATTTTGGAAATGCGGAAGAGTTTAATGTAGATCACTGTGAGAGAGGGCTATTTTAATCCTTCACTAGCGCTGTCTGTCATCAAACGCCACATTTAGATCCTCAAGGTGGGGCAAACGCTCATCGTGGAGAGAGCACAGGGGCCGGGCACAGTGATCCCTGTTATTTAGTATATGTCTTGTTTGGAGTTACACCTCAGCTGCTTACTGCTCGTTGGAGGGTTTGCTAATGGGCCATGAGATCAGGAAAAACAGCAAATCTGGTGTAATTAAGGGCTGTGGCCATAATACACTTATTTTCTTGATTATTTTTTTTTGACCATGTGGCTAGCAGCTGACAGAGTTTAAGCCCTTTTCATTTACACGCCAAAGCTAAGCTGTATGGGATGGATAAATAAAGTGATTTTAACATTACCTTCTAGTTCTGCACTCCCAAACGTTACACAAACCTCCCTCCCCTTGTCTGCGTATGTTTCTTTATGTATAGACATGCATGGGGGATATGCACATGATATTGCAAACAAAAGTTTGATTTATTAGGCAATTGTCGGAAATTAAAATAAATGTCCTATAAAATGAGGGGGTGAAACAGGGATTTAATTTATGTAAAAACCTTCTATTTGTTCCCATGATGACTTGACCACTTTTAGTGGGACAGGAGAGGAGGAACGAGGGACAGGAGAGGAGGAAAGAAGGACAGGAGAGAAGGAATGAGGGACAGGAGAGGAGGAAAGAGGGACAAGAGAGGAGGAAAGGGGGTCAGGATAGAAGGAAAGAGGGACAGGAGAGGAATGAGGGACAGGAGAGGAGGAAAGAAGGACAGGAGAGAAGGAATGAGGGACAGGAGAGGAGGAAAGAGGTACAGGAGAGGAATGAGGGACAGGAGAGGAGGAAAGAAGGACAGGAGAGAAGGAATGAGGGACAGGAGAGGAGGAAAGAGGTACAGGAGAGGAGGAAAGAGGGTCAGGATAGAAGGAAAGAGGGACAGAGAGGAATGAGGGACAGGAGAGGAGGAAAGAAGGACAGGAGAGAAGGAATGAGGGACAGGAGAGGAGGAAAGAGGTACAGGAGAGGAGGAAAGAGGGTCAGGATAGAAGGAAAGAGGGACAGAGAGGAATGAGGGACAGGAGAGGAGGAAAGAAGGACAGGAGAGAAGGAATGATGGACAGGAGAGGAGGAAAGAGGGACAGGAGAGGAGGCATGAGGGACAGGAGAGGAGGAAAGAGGGACAGGAGAGGAGGAAAGAAGGACAGGAGAGGAGGAAAGAGGGACAGGAGAGGAGGCATGAGGGACAGGAGAGGAGGAAAGAAGGGCAGGAGAGGAGGAAAGAAGGACAGGAGAGGAGGAATGAGGGACAGCAGAGGAAGAAAGAGGGACAGGAGGAAAGAAGGACAGGAGAGGAGGAATGAGGGACAGGAGAGGAGGAAAGAAGGACAGGAGAGGAGGAATGAGGGACAGGAGAGGAGGAATGAGAGACAGGAGAGGACAGAAGAGGGACAGAAGAGAGGGAAAGAGGGACAGGAGAGGAGGAAAGAAGGGCAGGAGAGGAGGAAAGAAGGACAGGAGAGGAGGAATGAGGGACAGCAGAGGAAGAAAGAGGGACAGGAGGAAAGAAGGACAGGAGAGGAGGAATGAGGGACAGGAGAGGAGGAATGAGAGACAGGAGAGGACAGAAGAGGGACAGAAGAGAGGGAAAGAGGGACAGGAGAGGAGGGAAGAAGGACAGAAGAGAGGGAAAGAGGGACAGGAGAGGAGGAATGAGGGATAGGAGAGGAGGAAAGAGGAACAGGAGAGAAAGAAAGAGGGACAGGAGGAAAGATGGATAGGGTGATTTGGGTGCAAAATGCTGGTTTTCTGAAATATCTTGCTTGTTTACGACATGACAGGTACAGTAATCTGTTTTACTACATCAACATGTAAATATAAAATCCATGTTTTAACCTTTTTAATTGCAAAATGAAAACGGGTGTTATTACCATAAATTAAAAAAAATAATAGTAATAATAACAATTATTTATGTTTTTTTATGCCTGCCATAAAGACTTAAGCACATTCATAGACTTCCTGCCATCACATACCCAGGTGTAGGTTCTCTTTCAACCCCCCAAAAAAGCCCTTAAAAACCAGAGGCCAGCACTAACTTTATCTAAACCTTTGCCACAATTGACTCGGCACATGGTCGCAGGGGCACGAATATTAGAGACCCCCGTTTGTAAGACTTGCCTTCCACCATGTTTTGACAGGTGACACAGAAAGTCATAATGTATGTCTTTATAAAGTAATATCTCATTTTTTGCCTAGACAGAAAATTGAGTTTATTATATATATATGTTTTTTTAAATTTTTTTATTTTGCGGTTATTTGAATCTGGCCTCTCTCAAATTAATATTAACTATAGTGTATTGGAATTTTTCCTATTTTAATGAAACCTAATAATGTTTATGCATCGAGAGGAATCCAGTTGTATAAACAAAGCTAATAAAGTTTTATTACGCCAGTTTATAAAGTCGCTGTTTATAATGTTTATACAGTTTGGTGACCTTGTTAGGGAAGTTGGTAAATGTATTTTTAATTTTTTTTCAAGGTGAATGACATGGGATATTTACGTATATACTAATTGTTTTTTTTACATTTTTTTTTTTATCTCACCGCTAATGTTGACGTAATTGTGCTGTGTCTTATACTTCAAAGGTTAGCCGGGAAGCTCTATCAGATCTTTTTTATTCTTTGGTCCCTGTTTAATTCAGATGAGTTTGTTACATATTGACTTGCGGTGGTAAAGGGCCACCCATCACGGTATGTGTTCAGCCGTCCAAGCCAGCCAGTGAATGCTTTCTTAAATGATGCTAATCAGTCCAGAGAGGCTTGCCCTCGGTCCCAATCAGTATTCTGGAATTCACATGTGCTGATAACCTGAAATTTAATATGTCAGTTTGCAGACATGTAACGGAAAGGGTGAAGGGGGGGAGTAAAAGAAAAGTGGAAGGAGGATAGAGATCATTTCTGTTTGTTTCTATATGCCACATTAAAATAAAAGATTCCCTGCATAAAAAAAATCATATTTGCCTTGTACACGGGGAGGGGGGATCCTTTCACTGCCAGGATTGCCGGATTCACAATATAGCGACTGTAAATGGTTAATATCTATTCGTCACAAAACGAGGGATGAAAATTAAAGGGACTTCGTGCGACACTAATCCATTTTTGTCCCCCCATCTTGCTAGTGTGTATGCCCACCATCCGCCAACCCTTGTATTTTTTTTTTTTTTTTAATCTTAAAAATAGGGGTGTTGTACTTTACACCAGTTAAATACCAGATGGTAAATCAGGCGCAGTAATACATATAACTACAAAAAGAATATTCTCCATAGAGTTTTAATAATGCACAGTCGTGTCGAGGTGTAAATGTAATATGTATTTTAGCAACCCTGCGCTGTGAATACATGGATTAGTACATAGACGTTTGTTTAATTACATGTACGTTGTTTTAACAAAACACATTCCTTGCATTCAGTGCAAGGATGGAGCCACAATGAACATAAACCATATTATCTGCATGCAGTACATGCGGGCGTGTGCAGAACCGTACATGTGTGTGCATTTATTACCTGTGATTGTGTTTACGAGGGGAGGAGTGGGGTGAGAAAATTACATACATGTATCCAGTCATTCATCTGCGAGCTGAATTGAAAAAGAAAGATTTCTGGTTAAATAATCAAGTTTTGTCTGACAACGGAATCAGTTTTCGAGGTGCAAATATGCAGAAAGCTATTTGGAAATGCATCCTAGCAGTTGTCAGATTTTATTATGCAGGGAGGTGTCATGTTTGTTACAGAGCTGAGTGCAGATGGCAGAGTGGAAGAAATGGATCACTAATTTTAACAATGATTAATGAACAGAGATAGAAAATGAATTACATCGGACTATCGGAGGCAAGAAATATATTTATTTTTTTTTTTGAGAAAATTTTGAGTCATCTGCCGCGCTGGTCTGTGCAAATTATTCTCCAGGATCCTATATGTTGTCAACAGCTCACTGCCTTTCCTATTATTTTACGGGGTTTTTTTTTTATTATTTTTTTTCGGGTCTCTAGAATGTCTGGGTTATTAAAGAAACGTAATTTCAAAAAAATAAAATACAGAAACATTCCAAACGCGGGGACAGAAACGTATGGGACAGAGTATATATACGGCAAGTAAGCAAATGAAGGCTGGTGCTTTGTCATTAAATATTAAAAAAAAAAAAACACCAGTTACATGCATCGAGATCCCCATAACCTGAACTTTTATCACCCACATTTATTGTCTGGGCCTTTGTCGGTTTTGGCCATGGTTCAGATATCTTTAAACTGTGCCGCAAAGGAGAAGAAAGATGAGAGGAAAGTCACATTTAATCACCCAGGGGACTAAAATTAAAGACCAGATTTAAAATCCTTTGACGACCAGCTCGTATGACTCATGTAGGGTACCATTTGGGCCTTATAGAAAGAGCACTGCACTTTATATTTGTACAACCATATGGCCAGAGTGATAGTGCTGGTGAAATAACCTGTGACAGGTACAGCTTTGACATATAGGTTTCGGCTTGTTCTCACCATTTGGTGTTGCCTGTTTTTTTTAATTCTTTTTTAAAAAAAATTGTTATGGTGTTTGTCTGAAATTTAAGCCTTGGTTCATCAAGGTCGACCTTGAAAGACATCCAGGGGAGATGTTTAATATTCCAGTACTTCCCATGTGCTGTACGAATTACCCGGTAAAAGAGTTTGATGCTGAGTTTAATGGACAATTTGAAATATTAATATGTAATATTTTCCCCGTAAAGTTTCTTGACGTCGTAGACGAGCAGGTCAGGTATTTGTGACAATATCCTCATCTCTTGTGTTACTTTGTACGTTTCACGTGCTTTTTTTTTTTTTTACTGGCTTCTCACCAAATTCTCGTAACACAGGGCACAGCGACGGCTCCTGCTCTCAGATTTGAACTTATTCCACATCTGGGTACCATAACCACACACAGTAGTTGAGGCTTGGCGTCATCTGGATCGCATTATCCGAGGTTTGGAGGTAATATTCCTTTATACTGGAGGATTACTTTAATCAAAATGGCATGGGCTCCGCGAGGCTGCTGGGTGACAAGTAACATATTTGGGCGGGTTTTTTATTTTTATTTTGAGACTAATTTAATAACTTCCAAAATGTATCTCTGCACTTTCTCTCAGTAAGACGCTTCACCATTATTTAAAGGTTTGTAGCAGGGGAATATTAGCTGCACTGCAAAACAAAAAAACAGTAGCATCATTTAACCTCTCTCTGCCTGCATATTGCACTTTGACCTTCCTTTGGTCAACCAATGGGTTTGGTTCAGATCAGTTGTCACTTTCACACTATTCACATTTCCCCTGTAGATTTACATTGAAAATAATTTCAGTGGGGCTTCTAAATTCAGTGACATTCCGATAAGGAGGGGCTTGGAGAGACAGGAAGGACAACCATACAAAGATTTGCAGCAGATGTTCCTGGAGGGATAAGCCAAATGGCAAATGATTTAGCTAAACTAGAAAAATGGTCAGAGCAGTGGCAACTGACATTTAATGTGGACAAGTGCAAGATTATGCACCTTGGGCGTAAAAAGCCAAAAGCAGAATATAGACTATTTGGTACAGTCCTAACCTCAACATCTGAGGAAAGGGATTTAGGAGTAATAATTTCAGAGGACTTGAAGGTAGGTAGGCAATGCAATAGAGCAGCAGGAAATGCTAGCAGAATGCTTGGTTGCATAGGGAGAGGTATTAGCAGTAGGAAGAGGGAAGTGCTCATGCCACTGTACAGAGCACTGGAGAGACCTCACTTGGAGTATTGTACGCAGTACTGGAGACCGTATCTCCAGAAGGATATTGATACTTTGGAGAGAGTTCAGAGAAGGGCTACTAAACTGGTTCATGGGTTGAAGGATAAATCTTACCAGGAAAGGTTAAAGCATCTTAACATGTATAGCTTGGAGGAAAGACGTAACAGGGGGGATATGATAGAAACATTTAAATACATAAAGGGAATCAACACAGTAAAGGAAGAGAGTATATTTAAACTAAGAAAAACTACCACAACTAGAGGACATAGTCTTAAATTAGAGGGGCAACAATTTAAAAGTAATATCAGGAAGTATTACTTTACTGAGAGGGTAGTGGATGGATGGAATAGTCTTCAAGTAGAAGTGGTAGAGGTAAACACAATCAAGGATTTTAAGCATGCGTGGGATAGACACAAGGCTATCCTAGCTATAAGACCGGGAACGGGGGACTAATAAAAGTATTCAAAAAAAATTGGGCAGACTAGATGGACCGAATGGTTCATACTGCCGACACATTCTATGTTTCTATGTTTCTGTGTAACCATACTTGCAGCGAATATCTAAAAATATTTTTCTGACACTGGAGGTTTAAACAGGCCCTTTAATATTGTAATGCAGTTCAAACCCAAAGCATGTTAGTGGGTGCTTCCCAATGGTGATACTTGGACAGTCTGCTTTCAATTCATAGATTTCTGTACCTTTGCATTACCAGTCCTTACTTGAACACAGGTGGAATAATCAGTATGTGAGATACTGCTGTCCCACTCCAAAGAGAACCAGGGCCAGATAAGTGAGATCCTCAGCACACTTTTTCTAGATGCTTTGTAGCAACTTCTGGTTCTAGACTCACGAGGAACACGAGAATTCTAGACTTCATACCTTTGAGAAAATGTTTGGTTCGTCCAAACTTCATACATTTGCTGCTGCTTGGGGGGGGGGGGGGGGGAATTGAATTTTTCCTAGACGTGGAACTATGCCACGTGACTCTCAGAGTTGCCGCTACCTAAGATGGAAGATTTCTTGGACTGGGGTTTTAACACTTTTTTCCGTAAGTTTATGTTTTATCATTATATTGAGCAGATTCGCCTTATTTTTAGGTCTGACATGAAATCTTTTTTTTTTCTTTCTTCATAATCCTGAGCAGCTTTTCCTTCTCTTTCCTTCACAGGGGATTTTCTTGGGGTTTTTCCTCACACTGTTCCCTTTTGTTCTACTTACCGAAAAAAAAAAATCCAAAAACTCACATAAAACTGTAAAATTATCCAGTTGCGCACAGGTGCGTCCAGACCAAAGCTCGCACTTTATGCCATTTAAACAACTTGTAAGCTTTAAAAAAAAAAATGTAAACATTTTTTTGGGGAGAAATATATAAAAAAAAAACCACTTATAGGTCAGGCGATACCGAGGGGGGCACGGATCAGAATAGAAACAAACAAACAAAATGAATGCAATTTAGGGCTCGTCCCTTGCGAATAGTTTGTGCCAAACATGGAGTGCAGGTTAGAGAACAAGGTAAGAAAGCACTCTAGGGATCTAATTTAAAATTGGACTTTTTTTTATTTACTTGGTCTGTTTCTTTTGGCTCAGTTTTGGAATAGCGGGGGTGATTAAGATTGCCCTTTATGCATCGGAGGTGGCCGGCGCTTAGCACGCGGCACATATACGTGAAAGACCCTCACCTGGATGTTAAATAATAAGACTTTGCTTTATTTTTAGAGGGGATCGTGTAATATTACTTTGTTCCGGACTCTGGCTACGTCTTTGCGAGTGGAATAGGCCACTTGTGTCAACAGCTATATTAACCCCTTAAGTTAGGGTTAGTTCCACCGATTACTAACCACAGACCGGCCACATTCCAGATGTCGGCGTCTTAAAAATCTCATAATCCTCACTAGACTTTGGCGGGACACAGACTGGCTGAGGATTATAGGAGTTTTTAGTTAAACAGGAAGAGAAATGCTTGTTCCACTTGCCCTTATTCTACCGCGCACAAAGCTTTCTCTATTACCATTAATTTTCAACACAATGTTTAACGCTTTTTAAGATATTTTTATTATTTATTATACCACCTTTCCCAGTGTCGGAAAGGATAATTTTACTGACTTCCACCTGTCTTCTTCCTTGTCGGACTGACAGCTGATTACTATGTTACATCTTTGTTTTATAACTGGTGCAGGACTCTGGGGGAATGAAAGGAAAGGTTAGATGTGCGAGACCTCAGTGTATCTATCCCTCGTGAGTTTCGTGCCAAGTAGGTTAAAATCTATTAATAAAACACGCTAAAAACTGTGGAAGGAATAAAAAAATTCAATAAAACCAGCGCATCGAATACTATTTGTTTTTGGTGCTGTAATGAAAGTTGTTTGTTTGTTTTTTTAAATATAATCGATTGTAAATCTGGTACTTTTTTATAGTTAAAGGAGAGGCAATAATGGTGTAGAAACTGGGATACTGTAATAGATCAGAGCTTGGCAATCACCCAGGAGTCAGCGAGACTGGGCCCCTAAAATCCCTCTGACATTTTTGGATGCTTTTATAGCATTAAAGGTTCCATTTCCCTGGCTCCTAACAAAAATTGCTTGGCCGGCTCCTGAATTGGTGTGGCTGGCTCCTAAACTCTACACATATTTCTGTCTCTGGGCGAATCAGGACGCCATGGGCGGAGCTAGGGAGGTAGAGTGTCAGAGCTACCGTGCATGTGCAGGATGCATTTATCTGGTAATGGCGAACACCAGAGAATAAAAGCAGGACCCCAGGGTTGCTGTCCCGAATCTCGCTGTCCCTGCCGAAAAGAGGAACAAAACTACGAGTTCCAAAAATCAGGACTGTCCTGTGCAAATCGGTACAGTTGGGAGGCATGGATTTGTCTAGCCTGATTAATATCAGTCTATAACTTTTGCAAAGCATTTATTATGCAAACAGATTAGACTTGTGGAAAAGATCCATTTATGTCTCTTTTAATTCTAGTTCTGCAGCAATCTGGAATTTAGCAGACACCTTCCTGATAGATGCTGGAATAGCAGTGTGGCTTTTTACATTCACGCTGTAATCTGTACTCACAACACCTTTTATCAGAATCATTTCCAAAACTAACACATGTGACTGCTCTTTCGTTTTGCAGTTTTTTTAGGGAAGCATCATGAGCCAAAACTCATACTATCCCCCCCCCCCCCCCCCCCGTAACATCTGCAGTGTAATAATATTCACACACCATCGGACAGCATAAAAAATATATACATTTTAATCAGAGAGTTTAAGGGAACAGGACACTATTTCTGGGAAATGTCTCCAGCATGTAATTAATTGCTTAAAGGAGCCGTCAACTCTATAAAACTTATTGGCATTGCTCATCTGAGGTCAAGGGCAGACAGGCCCCTCCCTTTCCTGTGACATAGAGATCCCAGCCTGTTCAACGGGATCGCATTAAGTCCAGCGGGTCAGTAGGATACCCGCGAAGGTTCTGTGCATGCATCACTGCACGAGCCAGTGAGGTTAGAGGAATGGGGAAGGAGCTGTGCAGTTTGACTAATAATTATGGGATATGTAGTCTGACTATGAATTATGGGATATGCAGTCTGACTATGAATTATGGGATATGCAGTCTGACTAACTATTATGGGATATGTAGTCTGACTAATTATTATGGGATATGTAGTCTGACTTTGAATTATGGGATATGTAGTCTGACTAATTATTATGGGATATGTAGTCTGACTAATAATTATGGGATATGTAGTCTGACTATGAATTATGGGATATGTAGTCTGACTAATAATTATGGGATATGTAGTCTGACTAATGATTATGGGATATGTAGTCTGACTAATAATTATGGGATATGTAGTCTGACTATGAATTATGGGATATGTAGTCTGACTAATTATTATGGGATATGTAGTCTGACTAATAATTATGGGATATGTAGTCTGACTATGAATTATGGGATATGTAGTCTGACTAATAATTATGGGATATGTAGTCTGACTTTGAATTATGGGATATGTAGTCTGACTATGAATTATGGGATATGTAGTCTGACTAATGTTTATGGGATATGTAGTCTGACTAATAATTATGGGATATGTAGTCTGACTATGAATTATGGGATATGTAGTCTGACTAATAATTATGGGATATGTAGTCTGACTAATAATTATGGGATATGTAGTCTGACTATGAATTATGGGATATGTAGTCTGACTAAGACTTATGGGATATGTAGTCTGACTAAGACTTATGGGATATGTAGTCTGACTTAGACTTATGGGATATGTAGTGAGACTATGAATTATGGGATCTATAGTCCAGTGACAGCTAAAGCGTCTCAGTTTGACACCCCGGCTGTAGACATTTAATTGATATTTTACTTATCCTGTTTTATTTCTGTTCACACCTGTAGTTCACTTTTTTTTCAGGCTAACCCCTTAATGTGTTATTATGAGCGGCATAACTGGAGGATTTGAACCCACGGCCAAGTTGCTGAACTTTGGGGAAGATTACATTACAGCTCTGTGTATGATTATTTAGACGTGGACAGATTTGTTTTTCTTTAGGAAGGTCCCGTCTTCTAATATAATAATAATAATAATAATTGGCCTGTAGGAATGTGTTATTTTTACACATCGAAGTAGCCCTTTGAGGGTAAAAATGCAGTGAAGCGTGTGCCAAAAAAAGGCTAAACGGTTTGTAACTGTGCGATATACACAGACATTTGGCGCATTCCACGCCTACATACAATGTATCGCAGATATACCGCTGGAATACAATTCCCAATGTTTCCCTTCCTTGTACAATGTAGAAGTCTACAGAGCAGAGGCCATTATCTTATTGTTTATTTCTAAAATCTGCTGTATTCCTCAGGATAAATCTGACAGTTATTGAGAATGAACTTTAATTCTGGCATTAACAGAACTTCACACTATCTGATCAACCTTTACCTTCTAATCAGTGGGAAACGTCTTCCAAAACATAGATTCCAGTGTTGCCAGCCGAGTGTAAGGGCAAAACCTTCATTTAGTTCACTCCTCGGAGAAACGAGCTTTATTGTTTAGTAAACCGATGTTCATCTTATTTATTTTACAATAGTCAGTACTGATAGCCTGTCATATTGGGATAAAAACTGCCCTTATTGGCGAACCATTAGATTTTTCATTTTTTTGGAGGGGGGAGACAAATTAATAAAATGTGGAAAGAGATTTTTCTTTAGTGCCTGACTAAAATGATACAAATACATAAAAATCCATCAGCTTCTATGTCCCAAATCACAAACAAATAAAACCCCCTATCGCAGCCAACGGCAAACAATTGAGGTAGATTGAGTTCTAAAAACGGAACAATCAGCGGGAATATTCCGTTGGTTCCCAAGGTGACCGTGGAACATTCCGTTGGTTCCCATGGTGACCGTGGAACATTCTATTGGTTTCGATGGCGATTCCTCTGTTCTGGAACTTTGGCCCAGAATGAATACAGATCCTCTATTTGTCTATCAACATTGTTGATTTAAATCATTTGACTTGATAGACGGTTTATTTAAACAAGCACCTTTTTTTTTTAGGATAGGAAGTGGAGCAAATGGTCAGATAAGTAATATGTTTATAAATACATTATTTTTTAATACTCACCCTGCAGCTTTTCATGAGGGGTGTTTTCTATAGTTTTCAGTTGGGGGGGAGGGGGCAACCGTGGTTTTGGGGGACCTGTTACATATTTTCAAGTGCCGTATGCTGTGGATAGGATTAATCGTATAACTGCGGCAGGCAGGGAGCGCCTGATAAATGACCCCCCCCCCCCCCTCGCCGAGATCTGCCTTAGATTCACGTTACTTGTCATTTTTCCATCAGGTAATAACGGATTGTTGACCTTCCTGGGGCACATTACTTCTCTAATCAGATCCTGAAATCTGTATAACAACACTTCATTTATTTGATAGACAAAAGAACAATTGCAGTTGAAGTAATGTGATTTCTAAATAGACACTGGCTGTCAAAAAATAAATGTGTTAGAGGTAAAATGCAGCTCAAGGAGACAATTAGCAAACAGAGGTGACACTCATAACAGGTGCACCCATTATTCCCAAAGCTTGTGGCAATATATTCACATCTTTAGGCTGACGGGATATCACGTGGCGGGGGTTTGGTGAATTATCTGACTGACGGAGATCCAATTGCACTTTCAGATCGTTTCCAAATGCATCTCACAAATTATACCCTGGCTGTTAAAATGCAGATTTTATTTATTTATTTATTTCTGTTGGAAAACAAGTTTCTGCTCAATGTAGTCTGCAGATTGTGCACGGCGCGCCGGCTGAGGGTGGCTGGTCGATCCGACCCGCTCACTTTGCTGTCTGATCTTTTTCTTTATTCCCTTTTTTTTTTTTTTAAACCCAGGCTCTGAACGGGTTAAACGGCGGTCTGAAAGCCGTCACTGGTATAAATCCTCATTTGTAAAAATTGCTGGGACGGAGCGAGGTAACGATGAGCCAGATCTCTCTATTCACATCCGTGGAAGAATGACACGTCATTAACTTGGTCCCGTCCCGCCTCCCCATCCTGAGATTATTTATCACATAGACTGGAATCGACTAAGCTATTGCTGCCACTTCTCCCCTGTCCCATTGGAGTAAGCGAAGGAAGTGCGGTCGCCATGTTTAATCCTCTGACCATTGGAAAGGGATGGTCAACACTCCGTGAAAAGGGGGAATTGACAAGGTAATTTCAGACTAATGGCCCTAGAAGCCAAGTTGGAAAAATGCTCCCAATTTCGCTGGAATTGGAGACGTTTTCCAACTCACCTACTTTGGCCTTAAGTTTAAAAATTCCTGTGTTTATTCTCTGCAAGGGAATTTTAA
This sequence comes from Pelodytes ibericus, assembly GCA_036172795.1. Lineage (NCBI taxonomy): Eukaryota > Metazoa > Chordata > Amphibia > Anura > Pelodytidae > Pelodytes > Pelodytes ibericus. Next base: position 205,210,830 of record CM069862.1, on the reverse strand, counting down.
ACTTATGGCCAAAGTCGTCGAGAATTGGATTGGAGGAGTTTTCTAACTCGGTCGAAAGTTTGTAATCCCTTCTCAGTTTCCTGAAATTCCCTATTTATGAATACAGCTCTATGTGTATTAGTAGAGGATGTTCCTATATAATGCACCGGACTGGAATATTAGATTTTTTTTTTTTTTTTTTATTTTACATTTGAACCATATACCTAATGGCTTCTGCAAGTGATGTAAATGTACATTTTTAGGGCTCTGGAGAGATACCTGACTGGCATCTGATGGATATTGGCTGGAATGACATCACGGCTAGATCTACTACAGCCAATGAGAACACCCAGGTCAGCACAACTGGGAAGTCTCAAATCATTTATCTAATAGCTGCCTCCCTCAAAAAAGCCAGAAAATAGATGTTTTTTTTTTCATGCTTCCAAAACTTTCAAACCCATTTTTAAAAATAGGTGTTTTAAGTTCAATGTAATCATCCTCTAATTAAACTACAAACTGACATCAGACAAGGGTGACCACATCACCCTTCTTACCATGAATGTATAATTGAGACCAGTAATTTATAAAATGTGAGTCTACTCAGCATTTTTCAGAAGTGTCCCAGAATAAAACTCTCGACAGCAGACCTCTTTCTGCCCTGTTTCCAATCCCACCATTTTCACCTTCTCTCCAGAAACCCAACCCCAGTTTTGGAAGCTATTTCCTCCTACCTGAGACAGTAAAGCGAAGCATTCTTACCTGAGGACCACCACTGCACCCATCACAGTGGGGGAGCGAAAAAAAAAAAAAAAGCCCAGCTCCCATTGTCTTTGAATTAGAAAGGGAGTCTGTTCATGGTTTAATCCAATCTGCGTCTCTTTAAACAAATCTATAGCTCGCCGCCTCTCCCATAATTACCTCCGTACGTATGCGCAGCATGAATATAGGGTGTACTGTAAAATGTAAAATAATTACTGCTGATTTGAATCTTACAAAATGTGATTGAAATTAAGATGAGTAAACGAAGTCTCTTCATTTACATGTCGAAAGAGAGAGATATAAACGTACGTCTAACGAGCTGTTTATCACGCCATATTAACATTCGTTTTTGGCCCGTTGGTTGAAACATTGGTTTCTAAATATTCCTTTAATCAAAGGGCACGTTTATTTACAAATCCGGTAACATCCAAAGGCAACGAACGTCCAGTCGGCGAGCCATTTAAGTGCGGGCTGAGGGTCATAGGAGTTGTGCCTCTGCAAGCAACTCGAAAAGTCACCTGTCTTGTTTTTCGCACTTGCTTCGGCAGGGTCAGTTGCAAACGCTGATCACACAGTACGGTGCCGGCCGCTTCTCTCTGCAGAGCGAGTTTTACAGCAGCTGTAAAGCATCACTGTCCGTCTGTAGCGATGAGTGGACGTGCCCACTTAAGGCTTTTTAACGAGGAAGGACGGAATTGCAGGGAACTGAGCAAAATGAAGGCCGAAAAATAGCAGAATTTGACGTATAGCTGAAGGGAGGAGAATTTTTCCAACTCGGCTACTTTGGCCTGAAGCTTGCGATTCCCTTCTCAGTTCCCTGCTATTCCCTCTTTTATGAACACAGACCTTGTAAAGAACAAAATAAACTTCACCTCCAACATGGTCAACCCTTGCAGGATGGGCTTCCCGACAGTAACAAACTAAATTCAAATTAAAGCATGGATATTGTGACTCCCTTCCAGGAGGGGGGGGGGGGGGGGGTGTGTTTAGCACAGATACCCTGACATATCTTTCACGGCTTGGCCAGTGGACACAGTTGGTCACCGAGGGCAGTCGCACCCCAGGCAGAACGTTCGTCCTAGCAGCTCGGAATGTGCGAGTTGTTACTGCCGTCTCTCTCTTGTCTCCTCTTCATCCTTTCTTTCTTGTTCGGAGCGTGTGCCAGGTGCTTCTAATAGTGACTCTGATTAGTCAATTATTGCTCCTGTTGTTTTTAGCCGTCTCACTGCTGGGAAGAAAGCTCTGCGCGCCATAGTAATGTGATGCAGACCACTTGCACAAAGCTCTGTAGGTTTAGAAATAGCACCTGGCCCATCCAGGGAGTAACCCTGTGTCTTCCAGACTGGCGTGCAATGCAGTGCTGCAGATTACAGTGCAAAGGACAAGTTTATTTAATCTTTAAAGTTCTCTTTACTTAACAGATTTGATAAAGTGCATGTATTTTAAATAGAAATGCTTTGATGGAAGAATACATAAAGTACTTTATTGCACTGTATAACTCAGTATCAGGGGAGGACATGTTGTTTAGAATCTTTGCTCTGTATAGCTCTATCAGGGGCCAGACATGTTGTTTAGAATCTTTGCTCTGTATAGCTCTATCAGGGGGCGGACATGTTGTTTAGAATCTTTGCTCTGTATAGCTCTATCAGGGGGTAGACATGTTGTTTAGAATCTTTGCTCTGTATAGCTCTATCAGGGGGCGGAGATGTTGGTTAGAATCTTTGCTCTGTATAGCTCTATCAGGGGGCGGACATGTTACAATCTTTGCTCTGTATAGCTCTATCAGGGGGCGGACATGTTATTTAGAATCTTTGCTCTGTATAGCTCTATCAGGGGGCGGAGATGTTGGTTAGAATCTTTGCTCTCTATAGCTCTATCATTGGGCGGACATGTTGTTTAGAATCTTTAAACAACATGTCCGCCCCCTGTCATTTTTCCTCATTATATATACTCCACACTCACAGTACTAGTAATGTTTAGGGTGACAGTGTCCCTTTCACATACTTTGTTGCCCGTCATTAGAAGACCCTGGTGAAATAATAATATTGGAGGACACTTAACACACTATTCATATTCAATTCTCTTTAAAAGCCCCATGTGATATATATTCAGACATAACGGCGCAGTAATAATTAATACTGAGACATTTACCAATCATCAGGATATTTATATATTTTTCTTCCTTTGCAAATAATAAATTAATGGAGTAATCAACACAATTCTCCCCGCTGTCATTGAATCAGGTTTAATTTGTTCTTTTGTGAGACGTATTCATAGAATAAAGTTTTGTTTAAGACATACGCGGACAGGTAATGATACAAATCGGAATAATGAAGGATTGGCGGATTCTATAAGACAGATGTACTGTGTGTACGCTTTCTGAATTCCTCTTTGTGTGTTATTTTTTTTTTTTTTATAAGTGCCATTTTGTTGCTGCTTAGGGAATTCAGCCAATATTATCCAAAGCTGCTTCATCTGTGGGCAAAAATACAAATGGATTATGGATACTCTTGTTTCATCTCACTCGGTAACTATATAAACCTCGTCTACAATGGATATATTTATAGTGCTTCTATCATAAGATCTTATTGTATCATTTCATCTGCAGTTAGTGCTAATATAATTTAGCTATACAAACAATGCAACATAGACATGGAAACGAAGGATGAAAAGGGCCTCAAAAAAAGAATCGCAGATCACAGATCCTGACAATGTCACCATTAAATCATTATTTTATATATACATAATCACTTGAGTTACACATAGTTATATAAATTGTTTGTTTACAATCGGTCGTTGCTTGCTATAATCGCGAATATTATACGTTGCGCAACCTGCCATGGCAAACAACCCCGCCTCAGACGCATGAATAGCAGCTCCCACCACGCTCAGGCAACTAAAAGCAGAGGTCGACACGACTTGTTCCTGTAATAGGAAGGAAGTAAGGCCTGGGACCCATGTGTTATAAAGAGAGCGCTGATTTTTATTTTCTATCTTTGCTAAAAAAAAAATCAAAATCCCTGATGTGTCTTATTTATCAAGAGGGAAAATTCCCTAAACACGTGGCTTTTAAAGATGGCTGCTTTGTTTATGAAACGCAGTGACTTGCGAATGTTCTCGTCGGTTCCTGTAAGCAGTAGCAGATGTTTGGGGTGTGCATATCTAAAAACAGCATCCACTGATGTTGAAAAGTCGCTTTTTACCATTTGACAAAGTCTATTTTTTTTGGGTTGCTTTTTTTTTTTTGGATAATGTGTTTCATTCATTAACCTCTGCAGCGCTGGACAGGCAGGGGGGATCCTTTATAATTGGTAGGCCATCAATACCGACCCTGCAGAACTGACCAGCCCCCGCTCCCGTGACACGAACTGTAGGTGCCATTTGTACATAATAGCATTGATTTAAGGACTTGGCCCATAACACAGCCAGTGAAAGATCTATTGTAAAGAATGATGGAAAAAAGCTGCCTTCTGTGAACAGATTTTACATGTAAGAATGGATGCAAACGTAATATTAAAAAAAAAAAAATATATATATATATATAGCGAAAAGTGATCTAAAGGACTGAAGTGAGGACTGCCCGCAGGCGCTCTATATTTAGCTTGTTTTTTAAGGGGCTAAGGGGTGCACAGGGGGCTAACGGAATCAATATATCAGGCATGGGATTTACCATTTAAATGGATATGCTAATTGAAGGTGCAAGCTGTCTTTATATAACAAGCCAAATTCAACGAGTATTTTAGTCAATTAATGGAGCAGAAATAAAACTGGAAAGGTTAAAACTTTACAGTTAATCATTTATTTCAGACTAAATGACAACTAAGCCGAATCTGATCATCATTTTCCAAATAATAACCTGGTTTTTTTTTTCGATGATTGTGGTTTTTGTTCTGTATTTATGTTTCCAGGTGTGCGATGTGTGTGCACAAATAGAAGTGTGTGAGAGAGGATAGACTCTGCCGACTGTCACACATAGGTCATAATTGACACTAAACTGATATTGTATACCTGGCTTGACAAATATCTGTATCCCAATCTAGGAGCCAGCTGGAGGGAGCCAGGGAAGGAAAGGCTCCATTGTAGTTTTTATAAAACAATCAATAAAGTTAGGATTTTAGGAGCTCTGATTCAAATCCTTCTGGATATAACTCAGATATTCTTATCCATCGTAACAAGGGCCAATATGTCATGATATGTGTATAAAGCTTATATGATGGAAATATTGTAAGTTATTTATAACAGTAAATGTTAAACATGGTCACCATGGAAACCAGGGCAATGATACTGCTGATTGTTCCACTTTTTAGATCTTTGCCCCAGAGCTAACATTTATAAATAACAAACTGCATAGGATATATTGACAGATCACACACATTCAGACCATTTTTGGAGCTGCTATAAAATCCCCATCACTGTATTAACCTCTACCACTTCTACTGGAAGACTATTCCATGCATCCACTACCCTCTCAGTAAAGTAATACTTTCATTAGTCCCTGGCCTTATCTTATATCTAGGATAGCCTTATACCTATCCCACGCATGCTTAAACTCCTTCACTGTATTAACCTCTACCACTTCAACTGGAAGACGATTCCATGCACCCACTACCCTCTCAGTAATGTAATACTTTCATTAGTCCTTGGCCTTATCTTATATCTAGGATAGCCTTATACCTATCCCACGCATGCTTAAACTCCTTCAGTGTATTAACCTCTACCACTTCTACTGGAAGACTATTCCATGCATCCACTACCCTCTCAGTAAAGTAATACTTTCATTAGTCCCTGGCCTTATCTTATATCTAGGATAGCCTTATACCTATCCCACGCATGCTTAAACTCCTTCACTGTATTAACCTCTACCACTTCAACTGGAAGACGATTCCATGCACCCACTACCCTCTCAGTAATGTAATACTTTCATTAGTCCTTGGCCTTATCTTATATCTAGGATAGCCTTATACCTATCCCATGCATGCTTAAACTCCTTCACTGTATTAACATCTACCACTTCTACTGGAAGACTATTCCATACATCCACTACCCTCTCAGTAATGTAATACTTTCATTAGTCCCTGGCCTTATCTTATATCTAGGATAGCCTCATACCTATCCCACGCATGCTTAAACTCCTTCACTGTATTAACCTCTACCACTTCTACTGGAAGACTATTCCACACATCCACTACCCTCTCAGTAATGTAATACTTTCATTAGTCCCTGCCTTTATCTTATATCTAGGATAGCCTTATACCTATCCCACGCATGCTTAAACTCCTTCACTGTATTAACCTCTACCACTTCTACTGGAAGACTATTCCACACATCCACTACCCTCTCAGTAATGTAATACTTTCATTAGTCCCTGGCCTTATCTTATATCTAGGATAGCCTTATACCTATCCCATGCATGCTTAAACTCCTTCACTGTATTAACCTGTACCACTTCTACTGGAAGAATATTCCATGCATTCACTGCCCTCTCAGTAATGTAATACTTTCATTAGTCCCTGGTCTTATCTTATGTCTAGGATAACCTTATACCTATCCCATGCATGCTTAAACTCCTTCACTGTATTAACCTCTACCACTTCTACTGGAAGACTATTCCATGCATCCACTGCCCTCTCAGTAAAGTAATTCTTTCATTAGTCCCTGGCCTTATCTTATATCTAGGATAGCCTTATACCTATCCCATGCATGCTTAAACTCCTTCACTGTATTAACCTCTACCACTTCTACTGGAAGACTATTCCATGCATCCACTGCCCTCTCAGTAAAGTAATTCTTTCATTAGTCCCTGGCCTTATCTTATATCTAGGATAGCCTTATACCTATCCCATGCATGCTTAAACTCCTTAACTGTATTAACCTCTACCACTTCTACTGGAAGACTATTCCATGCATCCACTACCCTCTCAGTAAAGTAATACTTTTATTAGTTCCTGGCCTTATCTTATATCTATGATAGCCTTATACCTATCCCACGCATGATTAAACACCTTCACTGTATTAACCTCAACCACTTCTACTGGAAGAATATTCCATGCATCCACTACCCTCTCAGTAAAGTAATACTTTCATTAGTCATTGGCCTTATCTTATATCTAGGATAGCCTTATACCTATCCCATGCATGCTTAAACTCCTTCACTGTATTAACCTCTACCACTTCTACTGGAATTCTATTCCATACATCCACTACCCTCTCAGTAAAGTAATACTTTCATTAGACCCTGGCCTTATCTTATATCTAGGATACCCTTATACCTATCCCACGCATGCTTAAACCCCTTCACTGTATTAACCTCTACCACTTCTACTGGAAGGCTATTCCATACATCCAGTACCCTCTCAGTAAAGTAATACTTTCATTAGTCCCTGGCCTTATCTTATATCTAGGATACCCTTATACCTATCCCATGCATGCTTAAACTCCTTCACTGTATTAACCTCTACCACTTCTACTGGAAGACTATTTCATACATCCACTACCCTCTCAGTAAAGTAATACTTTCATTATTCCCTGGCCTTATCTTATATCTAGGATAGCCTTATACCTATCCCACGCATGCTTAAACTCCTTCACTGTATTAACCACTACCACTTCTACTGGAAGACTATTCCATACATCCACTACCCTCTCAGTAATGTAATACTTTCATTAGTCCCTGACCTTATCTTATACCTAGGATAGCCTTATACCTATCCCACGCATGCTTAAACTCCTTCACTGTATTAACCTCTACCACTTCTACTGGAAGACTATTCCATGCATCCACTACCCTCTCAGTAATGTAATACTTTCATTAGTCCCTGACCTTATCTTATACCTAGGATAGCCTTATACCTATCCCACGCATGCTTAAACTCCTTCACTGTATTAACCTCTACCACTTCTACTGGAAGACTATTCCATACATCCACTACCCTCTCAGTAAAGTAATACTTTCATTAGTCCCTGACCTTATCTTATATCTAGGATAGCCTTATACCTATCCCATGCATGCTTAAACTCCTTCACTGTATTAACCTCTACCACTTCTACTGGAAGACTATTCCATGCATCCACTACCCTCTCAGTAAAGTAATACTGTCATTAGTCCCTGGCCTTATCTTATATCTAGGATAGCCTTATACCTATCCCATGTATGCTTAAACTCCTTCACTGTATTAACCTCTACCAGTTCTACTGGAAGACTTTTCCATACATCCACTACCCTCTCAGTAAAGTAATACTTTCATTAGTCCCTGACCTTATCTTATATCTAGGATAGCCTTATACCTATCCCACACATGCTTAAACTCCTTCACTGTATTAACCTCTACCACTTCTACTGGAAGACTATTCCATACATCCACTACCCTCTCAGTAAAGTAATACTTTCATTAGTCCCTGACCTTATCTTATATCTAGGATAGCCTTATACCTATCCCATGCATGCTTAAACTCCTTCACTGTATTAACCTCTACCACTTCTACTGGAAGACTATTCCATGCATCCACTACCCTCTCAGTAAAGTAATACTTTCATTAGTCCCTGGCCTTATCTTATATCTAGGATAGCCTTATACCTATCCCACGCATGCTTAAACCCCTTCACTGTATTAACCTCTACCACTTCTACTGAAAGACTATTCCATGCATCCACTACCCTCTCAGTAAAGTAATCCTTTCATTAGTCCCTGACCATATCTTATATCTAGGATAGCCTTATACCTATCCCATGCATGCTTAAACTCCTTCACTGTATTAACCTCTACCACTTCTACTGGAAGACTATTCCATGTATCCACTACCCTCTCAGTAATGTAATACTTTCATTAGTCCCTGGCCTTATCTTATATCTAGGATAGCCTTATACCTATCCCATGCATGCTTAAACTCCTTCACTGTATTAACCTCTACCACTTCTACTGGAAGACTATTCCATACATCCACTACCCTCTCAGTAAAGTAATACTTTCATTAGTCCCTGACCTTATCTTATATCTAGGATAGCCTTATACCTATCCCATGCATGCTTAAACTCCTTCACTGTATTAACCTCTACCACTTCTACTGGAAGACTATTCCATGCATCCACTACCCTCTCTGTAAAGTAATACTTTCATTAGTCCCTGGCCTTATCTTATATCTAGGATAGCCTTATACCTATCCCACGCATGCTTAAACTCCTTCACTGTATTAACCTCTACCACTTCTACTGGAAGACTATTCCATGCATCCACTACCCTCTCAGTAAAGTAATCCTTTCATTAGTCCCTGACCATATCTTATATCTAGGATAGCCTTATACCTATCCCATGCATGCTTAAACTCCTTCACTGTATTAACCTCTACCACTTCTACTGGAAGACTATTCCATGTGTCCACTACCCTCTCAGTAATGTAATACTTTCATTAGTCCCTGGCCTTATCTTATATGTAGGATAGCCTTATACCTATCCCATGCATGCTTAAACTCCTTCACTGTATTAACCTCTACCACTTCTACTGGAAGACTATTCCATGTATCCACTACCCTCTCAGTAATGTTATACTTTCATTAGTCCCTGGCCTTATCTTATATGTAGGATAGCCTTATAACTATCCCATGCATGCTTAAACTCCTTCACTGTATTAACCTCTACCCCTTCTACTGGAAGACTATTCCATGCATCCACTACCCTCTCAGTAATGTAATACTTTCATTAGTCCCTGGCCTTATCTTATATCTAGGATAGCCTTATACCTATCCCACGCATGCTTAAACTCCTTCACTGTATTAACCTCTACCACTTCTACTGGAAGACTATTCCATGCATCCACTACCCTCTCAGTAATGTAATACTTTCATTAGTCCCTGACCTTATCTTATACCTAGGATAGCCTTATACCTATCCCACGCATGCTTAAACTCCTTCACTGTATTAACCTCTACCACTTCTACTGGAAGACTATTCCATACATCCACTACCCTCTCAGTAAAGTAATACTTTCATTAGTCCCTGACCTTATCTTATATCTAGGATAGCCTTATACCTATCCCATGCATGCTTAAACTCCTTCACTGTATTAACCTCTACCACTTCTACTGGAAGACTATTCCATGCATCCACTACCCTCTCAGTAAAGTAATACTGTCATTAGTCCCTGGCCTTATCTTATATCTAGGATAGCCTTATACCTATCCCATGTATGCTTAAACTCCTTCACTGTATTAACCTCTACTAGTTCTACTGGAAGACTTTTCCATACATCCACTACCCTCTCAGTAAAGTAATACTTTCATTAGTCCCTGACCTTATCTTATATCTAGGATAGCCTTATACCTATCCCACACATGCTTAAACTCCTTCACTGTATTAACCTCTACCACTTCTACTGGAAGACTATTCCATACATCCACTACCCTCTCAGTAAAGTAATACTTTCATTAGTCCCTGACCTTATCTTATATCTAGGATAGCCTTATACCTATCCCATGCATGCTTAAACTCCTTCACTGTATTAACCTCTACCACTTCTACTGGAAGACTATTCCATGCATCCACTACCCTCTCAGTAAAGTAATACTTTCATTAGTCCCTGGCCTTATCTTATATCTAGGATAGCCTTATACCTATCCCACGCATGCTTAAACCCCTTCACTGTATTAACCTCTACCACTTCTACTGAAAGACTATTCCATGCATCCACTACCCTCTCAGTAAAGTAATCCTTTCATTAGTCCCTGACCATATCTTATATCTAGGATAGCCTTATACCTATCCCATGCATGCTTAAACTCCTTCACTGTATTAACCTCTACCACTTCTACTGGAAGACTATTCCATGTATCCACTACCCTCTCAGTAATGTAATACTTTCATTAGTCCCTGGCCTTATCTTATATGTAGGATAGCCTTATACCTATCCCATGCATGCTTAAACTCCTTCACTGTATTAACCTCTACCACTTCTACTGGAAGACTATTCCATACATCCACTACCCTCTCAGTAAAGTAATACTTTCATTAGTCCCTGACCTTATCTTATATCTAGGATAGCCTTATACCTATCCCATGCATGCTTAAACTCCTTCACTGTATTAACCTCTACCACTTCTACTGGAAGACTATTCCATGCATCCACTACCCTCTCTGTAAAGTAATACTTTCATTAGTCCCTGGCCTTATCTTATATCTAGGATAGCCTTATACCTATCCCACGCATGCTTAAACTCCTTCACTGTATTAACCTCTACCACTTCTACTGGAAGACTATTCCATGCATCCACTACCCTCTCAGTAAAGTAATCCTTTCATTAGTCCCTGACCATATCTTATATCTAGGATAGCCTTATACCTATCCCATGCATGCTTAAACTCCTTCACTGTATTAACCTCTACCACTTCTACTGGAAGACTATTCCATGTGTCCACTACCCTCTCAGTAATGTAATACTTTCATTAGTCCCTGGCCTTATCTTATATGTAGGATAGCCTTATACCTATCCCATGCATGCTTAAACTCCTTCACTGTATTAACCTCTACCACTTCTACTGGAAGACTATTCCATGTATCCACTACCCTCTCAGTAATGTAATACTTTCATTAGTCCCTGGCCTTATCTTATATGTAGGATAGCCTTATAACTATCCCATGCATGCTTAAACTCCTTCACTGTATTAACCTCTACCCCTTCTACTGGAAGACTATTCCATGCATCCACTACCCTCTCAGTAATGTAATACTTTCATTAGTCCCTGGCCTTATCTTATATCTAGGATAGCCTTATACCTATCCCACGCATGCTTAAACTCCTTCACTGTATTAACCTCTACCACTTCTACTGGAAGACTATTCCATGCATCCACTACCCTCTCCGTAAAGTAATACTTTCATTAGTCCCTGGCCTTATCTTATATCTAGGATAGCCTTATACCTATCCCATGCATGCTTAAACTCCTTCAGTGTATTAACCTCTACCACTTCTACTGGAAGACTATTCCATACATCCACTACCCTCTCAGTAATCTAATACTATCATTAGTCCCTGACCATATCTTATATCTAGGATAGCCTTATACCTATCCCATGCATGCTTAAACTCCTTCACTGTATTAACCTCTACCACTTCTACTGGAAGACTATTCCATACATCCACTACCCTCTCAGTAAAGTAATACTTTCATTAGTCCCTGGCCTTATCTTATATCTAGGATAGCCTTATACCTATCCCATGCATGCTTAAACTCCTTCACTGTATTAACCTCTACCACTTCTACTGGAAGACTATTCCATACATCCACTACCCTCTCAGTAAAGTAATACTTTCATTAGTCCCTGGCCTTATCTTATATCTAGGATAGCCTTATACCTCTCCCATTAAAGACTATGTTCTCTTGTCCTGGTGATTTTCCTCCTTTTCATCATAGTCCCCTATGCCATTTCCATTCCAATATGGTCGTCAAGGGCTCCTGTTCTGACGCGGAATGGCCTATGCGTTTCGCGTTAGCCTTATTCTACAGATCTGCTAGCGGTAAATAATCGGCTCACTGTATGCCACCCTAGGGTCTCTCAAAGATGGCATTAAATGTCTGGGGAATTCTAAAAGGGTAACATTGAAAATAAAGATTACATCCACCACCTCTACTGATAAGAATTGACTAGGATTAAAGGGAAGGTAATTCCCCAGACCTGGGCATGCAGACATGTAATCTCCAGGCTATGTATCAAAAGCACTTCCAGGAAAGAGATTTACATAGGACACATCGATTGCATTGTACATAGTAATTAGCCCTGCGCCTCCACGAGGGTTAACAGATAAAGCAGAGTTTCCTAACAGAAGATCCTGCCATAATTATGCCCAAAAGTTTTTTCTTCTTCTCTTAACTGTCACTGAAGCGATGCTAATTATTACCCTGGTGTAAATGAGGTCACTTCCTATTATGAGAACAAAATGTCTGTGGATAGTTTTGCCAATTCATAGCATCTTTTTTCTTCCCCCCCTTCCTCTCTCGCACGTCCTCAACCTCTCTGAATTCTCTCCCCTTTTAATCTTGATAAAAATCCATTCATTTATATTAGAAAAGTATAACCCAGTGCCGTAATAGTTGGTGGGTCCATTATTTTTCCAGATGAGCTTTTGTGATGTTGTGTGGGTTTGTTTGAATGCCATGTGTGAGCTAGCAAACAATTAGCCAGCTGAGTTGCATCTTTAAAACAATCAGATAGTTTTATTTTACTGAAGAGGGGGGGGGGGGGGGGGGGGTTGGGAATCTCTGTATTCCTAGCGAGGGTAATACTAAAAACCGAAGATCAGAAAAAGAGGAACGCAACTTATTCTTAGCTGGCTTTTCTAAACCAAGGACCCAACGTTTGCAAAATTTCACCGTAATGGTTTTTTTTATTTGTGATTTTTATTTTAATTGTTTTTTTTTTTGTTTTTTTTTTGCAATAAAAATAAAAAAAAGAAGAAGAAAAAGCTTTAAGGAATATTGTAACAAAACAAAGGGTAATTGTTTGAGCCCAGATGTTGCTTTTGCACAACAAGCAGGTTACAATGTTCCCACAGTGCTGATGAGCCCAATCAGTGAAATGATTAAAAATTGATTTTGTCCCTGTAATTACAGTATGTAAACTACTTAGCTTGGATTGCAAAGGAAGTGATTTTCTAATTACGTATATACTCTGGTGTCTAATGATTGGTTTTTTGAAGTAATGAAGAGAGTCCTAACGACTCCTTGGTGCTCTGTTGTTTAAGAAAGACCATCTTTAGAATAAGCAGGAACAGACAAAGAGTTTCAATTGAATTTCCAACACTGTTAATGTGCATGAGTATTTGTTTATTAAAGGGGTAGTAGCGTGAGGTAGCTGGATTACTCACCTCTCAGCTTCGGGTTTTTGCTGTTTGTGTGTTCTTTATTTCCAGGTTTATTTATGATACGCCGTTGTGTGATCGGACTGATGCTCTGATTCCTTAAAATATCTCAGCGCCTTAGTTTAATCTGGGTCTCAGAGCATTAGGTGTCACTGAGTACTTGTTGTGCGGTGCAGTGGGGAAGCCAATCAATGATACAGTCAATGTTTCTTTAATTTTTAAGGAGTACAGAGCGCTACACACATTGCACTACTCTCATAGTACTAAGTGTTTGATGGCAGTAAATCAAGCCAGATGTGGCACCCGTGGATTGGTCTTTTTTTCATGTCCCGTGGTCTGCTTCACAAACCTAAAGGTTTCGTTAATTTGATCCCAGTCCACGGATCTTCCATCCACGGATTTACTCTGTCACCAGCCCATCCACATTGTTACAATTGTTGGGAACACTGTTATTTCCAAGGTTGCCTGGTTCCATTCCTTGGAGGAAGTTGTTGGAAAACTGGTGGAGGGACCGGCAGTCGTCATCTTGGTGGGTAAGGGTGGAGCAGGCTCGTTCAAATTACGAGAATATCAGTAAATCGTCTACTGGACTCCCTGCCTTGTAAATCCCATGACGATGATATGTCTTTAAGTAACTCCATCCAAGAGGCTGTACATTGCATACCCTACTTCAGCAATGACTAACCTTGGCACTGTTTAAGACTACATGTTCCATCATGCTTGTGGGATATGTAGTTCCCACTGCAGTGCCAAGGTTAGCCATAGCACCCTACATCCTAAACTGGGTTACATGGACAAAGAGGACAACTCTCCAGGGCAGTTTGATAATTAAAGGGAACCTGGCTGCCATTGCTAAGGTATATAATCCCAACCCGTGTTTACGGATCTGAATATCCAGTTTTAGTTCTTCAGCTCGCCACATCAGAAAAGGTGTTATGGGGTAATGTTTATTCCAAGTCCTATGTGACCATTGTATGTAGAGCCAGGCCATGGTCCACCTAGTGAAGTTCCAAATGATCACAAGCAAGGTTCTGCCCCATCCCTTGTTCTCTTTGATCCCGACAGTCACTGATTGCTGTGGACTGTACGAAACATCTTGAAGTCGTGGGGCCAAGTTCCATACGAGAAATGGATGGCTGTTGTCTGGTTCTCACAAGGCATTTTATTTTGGAGGCCAAGTGGTAGTGGAGGAGTTCTGAGACCCATAACCGGAGAAGCATGCTGCCATAATTAGGGGCTTGAGTTATTTAACATGGTGCTTCACGAAGCCACAAATTAGCACGACTGGGCATGAAGTGTACGTTTGGGTATTTCCAAGGAAGTGATCAGAGGACAAACACGGCCGTCGAAGCAGAGAGGGAAACACAAGCCCTCCCTACCTCCCTCCACCAAGGTGATTCCCAATTCAATCAGGTCCCATAACATCACCTTGGGAGAAACTGAGACTTCTGAACACACGGCTTTGTACCCACAAATGGGTTGTTTGGTTTGTTATAAAAAGGTCTTACACTAATTGTGTTAACCTCTCTGGAGAGAAAGCAGACCCCACAGGCCTATATTTTTTTATTTTTTAAGGACAACTGTCAGCAAAATAAAAAAGTAATATATAATTGAAAGATTGTATCAAATGTAGGTATATTAAATAGAAATGCTTAAATGACATCACAGAAACATAGAATGTGTCTGCAGATAAGAACCATTCAGCCCATCTAGTCTGCAAAATACAAATATTGTACCTTACCGAGCCCTCTTTTGCTCCGGGCGGCTCTATCAGATAATAGCCATCATGGATTAGATGGGCCAGATCTAAACAACATGTCCTGTCCCCTGATAGAGCTATACAGAGCAAAGATTCTAAACAACATGTCCGCCCACTGAAAGAGCTATACAGAGCAAAGATTCTAAACAACATGTCTGCCCCTGATAGAGCTATACAGAGCAAAGATTCTAAACAACATGTCTGCCCCTGATAGAGCTATACAGAGCAAAGATTCTAAACAACATGTCTGCCCCTGATAGAGCTATACAGAGCAAAGATTCTAAACAACATGTCCGCCCCCTGATAGAGCTATACAGAGCGAAGATTCTAAACAACATGTCCGCCCGCTGATAGATCTATACAGAGCAAAGATTCTAAACAACATGTCTGCCCCTGATAGAGCTATACAGAGCAAAGATTCTAAACAACATGTCCGCCCCCTGATAGAGCTATACAGAGCAAAGATTCTAAACAACATCTCCGCCCCCTGATAGAGCTATACAGAGCAAAGATTCTAAACATCATGTCCGTTCCCTAATAGAGCTATACAGAGCAAAGTTTCTAAACAACATGTCTGCCCCCTGATAGAGCTATACAGAGCGAAGATTCTAAACATCATGTCCGCCCCCTAATAGAGCTATACAGAGCAAAGATTCTAAACAACATGTATGCCCCTGATAGAGCTATACAGAGCAAAGATTCTAAACAACATGTCTGCCCCCTGATAGAGCTATACAGAGCAAAGATTCTAAACAACATGTATGCCCCTGATAGAGCTATACAGAGCAAAGATTCTAAACAACATGTCCGCCCCTGATAGAGCTATAGAGAGCAAAGAGGGCTCAATAAGCTGCTTTATTTGTATTCTTTCATTAAAGCATTCCTATGTAAAATGTCTGTACTTGGAGCAATCTTTCCATTAAACAGAACTTAACGTTTTGTCCTTTAAATAAGTTCCAATTGTGAATACCAGTAAGTTCCTCACATCATCGTCCACATGTCTGCGGATTAATAACCTCCTCATTGCTGTGAAATTACAGGCTTCATCATCATTTACAGAACAGTGGACGTAATTTGCAGAAGGCTGGGGCTCTTTAGGTCTCTTTAGTTTTGCATAATCAGGGAGCGATGGAGACTTCACACTCCTTGTAGCTGGTGCCCTTGGTTTGGGGTTTGAAACCATCCATTGGGCGACAGGGAATTACCAGCCAGCAATTAAAACGCATCCTCTCAATGCAGATCTGTCCCCAGGAGTCTCAGATCCCCGGAAGTGGACACATTTAATTTGCTTGTTTTAAAGGATATGTGAATATAACTATAATATAGAGCCAGCCACACCAGGAGCTATGGGAATGGTACTTCCTTGAAGGTCTATATAAAACAACCATAACAGTTAGGAGCCAGCAGTAGGAGATTTAGTAGCTAGTTTTCCCTGGCTCCTGAGATTTGGCAAGTCGTGGAATAAAACTATATGACTTGTTATATCTTGAGGATTATGTTTTAACAATCATTATACCCCCTTACGTCTTCAATGCATGTCATGTTTGAGGGTAAAACTGCCCTCCAGCTGCTGATAATCTAGACTCCCATGTTCCTTTTCTTGGCCACAGATTATGACAATCTATCAGTCCAAAGAACAAAAATTGGGGGAGCACACCAAACAAAATAGATAAACAAGTAAAGGGTATAGTGCCAAAAATATTTTAATAAATATTAAATATGTAATAAATAACAAACAAATTAATGTTTAGACAAGATAAATAGAGAAATGACACACTATAAAATACAGAAAAATAAATAACAACCAAATGCACCAAAGTAAACACATAAAGTGAATTTAAGAAAAAGGAAAATCATAAATAAATACCCACATGATATGAAAAGAAATTGAAGAAAAAAAAAAAAAATGCAGACAGGAATGGAACAAGGGAGGACACACAGCGCAAAAAAATGGAGGACACCAACGTTTCGGCTAGAGGCCTTTATCAAGGTGTCCACACACAAAAATGAAACAAGAACGATATATGTACCTAAGTGCTGCAAAGCGCCATCGCGCTTTTTCTGGTTGGCTGGCACTTAAGTGTCTGTCCAACCAGATCAGTTTTCTTTGCAGCACTTAGGTACATATATCGTTCTTGTTTCATTTTTGTGTGTGGACACCTTGATAAAGGCCTCTAGCCGAAACGTTGGTGTCCTCCATTTTTTTGCGCTGTGTGTCCTCCCTTGTTCCATTCCTGTCTGCATTTTTTTCTTCAATTTCTTTTCATATCATGTGGGTATTTATTTATGATTTTCCTTTTTCTTAAATTCACTTTATGTGTTTACTTTGGTGCATTTGGTTGTTATTTATTTTTCTGTATTTTATAGTGTGTCATTTCTCTATTTATCTTGTCTAAACATTAATTTGTTTGTTATTTATTACATATTTAATATTTATTAAAATATTTTTGGCACTATACCCTTTACTTGTTTATCTATTTTGTTTGGTGTGCTCCCCCAATTTTTGTTCTCTGTTACTCTACCTATTGGGGGTGTATAGTGGACGCCCCTTGGGGTGATGCACCTTGCTGTCGATTTTCTTGTGTTGTTGACAAACTCATTTAGGTGTGCTTCTCTATTTGTTTTTTCATGTAAATCTATCAGTCCAAAAACTCAGAATAGGATGAGTACAGTTTTCCATGGGAGCTGTAGTTACTAAATGGAATCACAAGCACCAGAGACAGGAAATAGCTCGTCTGATTGGTTCAGTTAGTTCAGAGTCAGAATTAGCAGATTAGTGCACTTTCCCTGGAGTACCGAACCGCCCCCCCCTGCAGAGCAGGAATGGAGCTACCAGTCCTCGCCAGGGCATTGCTATGGCCAATAAAGCCAAAGTGGAGGGCCGGGGGGATTTACTGTGAAGAGACAACGCCATTATGTTATATGTAACCAACTTAGCAGGAGACTCTGCTTTGACCATCTGCAAGCTTCTGTACATATGTCTACTAGTGTCCTGGATTTTATCCATTAGATGTGTATTTTGGGGATTTTAATCCTTATTTACCACTGAGAGAGTATATATATAACAATAGTGCAGCCATGCGTTTCCTGCACAAGCTGTGACTCTGAGCACCGGAGTTAGGCTCCCAGAGAGTGGGCTGCTCAGCTGGGCTCTGTTCTCAACCTGAGCAGGTGGAATCAGTATAGGAACTTGCCTCTCTCTAGTTGCAATAAATTGTTTACCTCCCCCCCCCCTCCCTCCCGCAGGGGTCCCAGCTCCTGTCCTGAAGGGCCCCTCCTGCGGCGTTGATTTTGCAGGATGCATGAGCACAGGTGGATATTGCAGAATGACTCATTCGCTGATTAATCCACCTGTGCTCATGTAGTTCTGGAATTAGTTTTTTGGGGAATTCTCGACGACCCAGATAATCGGCCCTCGCCCTACAAACCTTATTCTTACAACAGAGTTCAGGATATGTGCGAAGCCGGCTTGGCAGCCAAGGAGTTAATGTAGTTATGTCGTTTGGTAAGAGCCTTACAATTCTTATTACTTGTGTCTTCTCAGAATATGAGTTACCATTCATGTACTCATATGTTTGGAGACAGGTACAGTCACGTACCCTGTTACAATGGCCGTAGGATTGGGCGTGCATGTTCCGATAACAGTTTTATTCTAAAGCCGGCTTCTATACTATGCCAAATAGCTGCATGGACTCTATATAATCCCCACATTGATGCTTTATTCCATAGGTGTCCAACTGTGGCTCTCCAGCCGTTTCTGGACTACGATTACCATAATTCCCTGACGTTCTAGCAGGCTTGTGGGGAATTATGGGATTTGTAGTTCTGCAGCAGCTGGAGGGCCAAAGTTAGACACCTGCTCTTTACGCTGTCACATGCTGCCAGGGATCACCCTAGTTACCCTTAACATAATTATTGTGATCATTTGAACCAGTTTCCCATGTATGTAGAAGTCACGTTTGTGAGTTGAATTGTTACTTTATTGCTCACTTGTTAATAGTTCCTATAATCTTTGTAAATATTATTATTGTGTTTTTTTTCCCATTTGTAGACTTTTCGCGGCTGGCTGTATATATATTCCCAGCGAGTGACCTCCTTCCTTGACGCTAAAACAGCTTGCGGATTTCCAGGTAAGAGATTAATGATAATGGTCATTTTCTACCTGTTAATACAGGATCTCATTCTATTATCCTAATACATGAACAACTCACCTGATATCCAAACCGTTACCTTAGTCACTAGGACAGAAACGACTGTACATTTGGAAGGATTTTTTTTTAAAATAA
This sequence comes from Pelodytes ibericus, assembly GCA_036172795.1. Classification (NCBI taxonomy): domain Eukaryota; kingdom Metazoa; phylum Chordata; class Amphibia; order Anura; family Pelodytidae; genus Pelodytes; species Pelodytes ibericus. The sequence continues at coordinate 205,191,200 of CM069862.1, read as the reverse complement.
CATATCCGAATAAAGACTAAAAAACAAAAAATATTCCCCAGCATGCACCTCCCCTCCTTATCTGATTGGCTGTTACTTTTGCATTTATTGTATTTTCTTGTAAAACACAGCGACTTGTATCTTTTTCTGTTTAAAACTAGTGCAGGAATTTAGTTTATCACCCCCCCCCCCCATTCCCCCATAATAAAACCTCCCACAGGTACCTTTAAATAAATGATTAAAAATAATCTCATCGTCTGCTCATACGCCAGTTATTAATTCCTTTATGCTCTGTGGATTCCACTTTAAGTAAAAGTTTTCTATTGTATTTTTATTTATTTTTTTTGCAGTGGTGACAATTAACACAGAAGGGGCTTATTCACTAAAACGTGAGATGGGGTGAGATGGACATTTAATCTCACCAGTTTAGCTGTACATTGTACAGAGACCGTCCTGATGAGTTTGCTAAGCAGGGGGAACTGAGCATGTTTGTTTTCATTAAATTGGAAAGTTCATCTCACCTTTTAGTGAATAGCCCCAGGAGTACTCTAAATTCTATTGCAGGGTTTAAATGTAGCACATTCTGTGTGACTTCCTTCTAGTCTTTCCGTTCCCAGCCTGTCACTGGTCTACAGCCTGTGTAGGGATTGATATAGTCTGTCTAACATGGTCATCGCAGGACCGGAAGTGACATCAGAGGTTGAGAGAATCTCCTGCTTCTAAAATGCAAGAAAATCCAGGGGAATCAGCGCCGCAGTGTCACTTTTTGTATTGTTTTGTTCCTCTAAGGGTCTACAAGTTCTCTAAGGGAGAACAAAACTATAGATTAATCACCTGTAACGACTTCCCTGATTTAGCACTTTGGCTGGTGACAAGCAGCGTTTGGGTGGCGCATGAGTCTATGGCATATTATCTTTATTCAGATACTGCCTGGGAGAGTTTGTCCTGTTACCTTCCTTTTCATGCAATGCTGACCCTATAGGGTCTTATTTGGCCTTACTTGTTCGGGCTACAGCCCTAAACTCACCCCATCTTTATTCTAAAACTTACTTCCCGTTCCCCTAATTCAGCAGTGTATCTGACTCTGGTCTGTCATCTTTATTTATAGGTCGAGTGATGGCAAAAATCTCACTTATGTTTAACTGAGTGATTTCACTGGTTTAAATAGACATGATTTAATGGAAGAATACAAATAAAGCATCTTATTGAGCCCTCTTTGCTGCATATAGCTCTATCAGGGGGCGGACATGCTGGGTCAGATGAGGGAAGATATGACCCATCTGGACCAAGTTTCTAAACAACATGTCTATCCCCTGATAGAGCTATACAGAGCAAAGATTCTAAACAACATGTCTGCCCCCTGATAGAGCTATACAGAGCAAAGATTCTAAACAAAATGTCCGCCCCTGATAGAGCCATACAGAGCAAAGATTCTAAACAACATGTCCGCCCCCTGATAGAGCTATACAGAGCAACGATTCTAAACAACATGTCCGCCCCCTGATAGAGCTATACAGAGCAAAGATTCTAAACAACATGTCCGCCCCTGATAGAGCTATACAGAGCAAAGATTCTAAACAACGTCTGCCCCCTGATAGAGCTATACAGAGCAAAGATTCTAAACAACATGTCCGCCCCTGATAGAGCCATACAGAGCAAAGATTCTAAACAACATGTCCGCCCCTGATAGAGCTATACAGAACAACGATTCTAAACAACATGTCCGCCCCCTGATAGATCTATACAGAGCAAAGATTCTAAACAACATGTCCGCCCCTGATAGAGCTATACAGAGCAAAGAGGGCTCAATAAGGTGCTTTATTTGTGTTCTTTTATTAAAACATGTCCACTCTTGTGGAGCCGGCCTGGCTATTGTAGAAGCCACGGAAATGGAACGTCCAAAGAGTTCAATGTAAAAACAATCATGAAAAGTTAGGAGCCAGCAGTAGAGATTTTAGGAGCCAGCAGTAGAGATTTTAGGAGCCAGCAGTAGAGATTTTAGGAGCCAGGTCTGCCTGTCTCCCGGAATTTGTGAAACCCCGACGTAATGTTTTGCAGACAGTCTCCTTTAACGTAGCGATGCAGACACATGTTTTTGTTTTATTCCCCAGCCGTTTTTTCTCTTTATTTCATTCCTCTACCGCGCTGTTATTACCCTGGTGTCTTCGCATCCTGCCCGCTTGGTGCTGTTGGGGTCTGCATTGCTGCCCTGCGCCCCTGGACAAGGTGCACTAGTGAACCTAGTGTTGGACAGAGCGTCACTAATCTGTGGCAGCGGACTGTACCAGCAGGGGGTCAGTCTGTGGGGGAATCTTTCAAACAATATGGGTCTTGTTAGAAACACGTGCGTGAGTGATAGCAGCCGACCCCCCTGATTTATAGTGTTTTATACAGCATACCTTGGGATTTATTGATGAAAGAGAGATTTGCAGGGAATTGACAAGGGAATTTTACACCTAAGGCCAAAGTAGCTGAGTTGGCAAAAAAAAAAAACAGGAAAGGGAGAATGACAGGAAATTGAGAAGAGAATTGCAAAACCAAGGCCAATTGAATTGGAAAAAAAAATTCCAACTCGGCTGCGTGGGCCTTAAGTTTGAAGTTCCCTTCTCAATTCCCTGCAATCCCTGCTTTCAGGAATAAATCCCTATACGTATTTAACAATAAAAACCCGGGCTTATGATATAAACACCAACCATGAAATGCTTTACTTGCCACACGTATTCCCCATCGCCTGCGCCATATTGCGCAGTGTCAGATTGAGAGATTGGGTCAGAGGCAGCACTCACCGGGCTGTGGTGCTTTCTCTTCTAGAATCAATTCCCAGAGTTTGCATTCAGCTGCACAGAACTGAACGAGATCTGATTGGTTAATTCTGCACCGTTCCTTTTGCTGCTTCGGGTAAGTTTCTACTATTTTTATTTATGTTTTGACTGTCACTGCACATGTTTTTTTTGTGTGTGCTGATAACATTAACTGAAAGTAATGGGTACATTGAAGTTGCTTTTAAAGCCACACACTGTATTTTATTAGGATGAATGTTCTCTTGCAAACCCCATCCACCATCCCTCTCAATCTCCCTTTCTGAGTTGCTACCATTTTCTTGTTATTAACCTGAGTAGAATTCAGCTTAACTCCTCCTACTATCTGTATGTCAAGGATTCCAAGCATACAGCTGTATGGTCGGCCATTTGTTTGAGAGGAACATGTAACTTTTTTTTTGCTGTCCTGCAAAATGTATCTTTTGTATGTGTTCAAAGAGAAAGAAATATATCAATTAAGCTATCTCTCGAGTAAATAAAAGTTATATATGACCAGCAAAAAACTGCCAACCCTAGCTATATGACTGAGGGAAACAGCTTGTGATGTGTGATGTATTGTGTGCAATCCATGCACATATTGCAAGAATTATTAGCAAATACTTTGATTGTTGTTCTTTTGAGAGATTTTTATACCTCTCAGACTGCAGTCAAATACTGTAGAGCTGGGTGGGAATGAAAAGTTGCAAACCTGATATTTGTGACTAAATTCAACCTACCTTATTTGTTTAGTACAAATTGAACTTATCTGATCATAGAGAGAAAAAAAAATATCACCATTGCAAAAATGAACCGGTCAAACAGGGGTAATATTTAGTAAATGCTTTGGCCTGACGGTCACATAATCCCTAACCATTCGGAAGCACATCTCGGACGGACAGGATAAAGCCCTATTTGTTGTCTGCCTTTATCCCGGTATCACCCAGAGCCTTCAGACAGACTGTAAAACATTAAACATGACGTAGGGATAGAGCTTCTCCTACCAGCGAGCAAGCCAAGATCCTCTCCCAGCAAGGTGATACACACAGAAAGAAGTTCCTGCCACTTTACACAATGTCATCCGTGCTAAAGAGAGTCCGCCATTTGGAAAATCACTTCACCCCAGATAGAAAGTTACGCCTGCTCCCAGCTGATAGCATTATTCATCAAAAAAAAAAAAAATAATAATTTTGCATGGTGTACAATTTGTATGGTTTATGATGAGCACCTTGTAGGGGGAAAAAAAGTGCTTGGCTGCTGGATATGTGGATTTCCCTGAGTCTGGGATACTTTTATTTTCGTTTTTTCCGTCTTTTTTTATACAGCAGTCAGATTAGAAATTTGCTGTTTTATTCTTACCTTCTTAGTAAAAATCCTTTTATCACACAATAGGTAATTTATATCCATTACCAGCCCTTTCAGTCCTATTCAGGGAGCCTGTCAGTGCCTTTGGCACAGTAATGATTAATGTGATCTAATAATAGTCTGCCATTATATTACCTTAGTAAAACATGTAACAACATCCTATTGAGATCTACCAAATTCATAGCTTCCTATAACATTTCTCTTGAAAGACAGGATTAGTATCTTTCAGTGCCGTTTTTTCCCCCCTCTCTTTCCTACTCTCTCTCCCTCTCCACATTTTAACAAATGTAATGAAATATAGCCTGCGACAGCCTGGGATTGTACGTCTTTTTGGGGGGCATGCCAGTCTCACAGAGTGAAAGGCTATGTATCAATATATATTAATACCCGCTGCTTCTGTATAATTGAAAGATTGCATCAAGTGCAGGCATTTTAAATAGCAAATCTCTAATGAAAGAATATAAATAAATGACCTCTTTAAGAGCCCTCTCTGCTTTTATAGCTCTATCAGAGAGCAGACATCTTGGGTCAGATGGGTCAGATCTTCATGTGTCTGATCCAAGATTCTAAACAACATGTCCGCCCCCGATACATCCTATACAGAGCAAAGATTCTAAACAACATGTCCGCCCCCTGATACATCTATACAGAGCAAAGATTTTAAACAACATGTCCGCCCCCTGATAGAGCTATACAGAGCAAAGATTCGAAACAACATGTCCGCCCCCTGATAGAGCTATACAGAGCAAAGATTCTAAACAACATGTCCGCCCCCTGATAGAGCTATACAGAGCAAAGATTCTAAACAACATGTCTGCCCCCTGATACATCTATACAGAGCAAAGATTCTAAACAACATGTCCTCCCCCTGATAGAGCTATACAGAGCAAAGATTCTAAAAAACATGTCCTCCCCCTGATAGAGCTATACAGAGCAAAGATCCTAAACAACACGTCCTCCCCCTGATAGAGCTATACAGAGCAAAGATTCTAAAAAACATGTCTGCCCCCTGATACATCTATACAGAGCAAAGATTCTAAACAACATGTCCTCCCCCTGATAGAGCTATACAGAGCAAAGATTCTAAACAACATGTCCGCCCCCTGATAGAGCTATACAGAGCTAAGATTCTAAACAACATGTCCGCCTCCTGATAGAGCTATACAGAGCAAAGATTCTAAACAACATGTCTGCCCCCTGATATATCTATACAGAGCAAAGATTCTAAACTACATGTCCTCCCCCTGATAGAGCTATACAGAGCAAAGATTCTAAACAACATGTCCACCACCTGATAGAGCTGTACAGAGCAAAGATTCTAACCAACATGTCTGCCTCCTGATACATCTATACAGAGCAAAGATTCTAAACAACATGTCCTCCCCCTGATAGAGCTATATAGAGCTAAGATTCTAAACAACATGCCCGCCCCTGATAGAGCTATACAGAGCAAAGATTCTAAGCAACATGTCTGCCCGATGATAGAGCAATACAGAGCAAAGATTCTAAACAACATGTCCGCCCACTGATAGAGCTATACAGAGCAAAGATTCTAAACATCATGTCTGCCAGATGATAGAGCTATACAGAGCAAAGATTCTAAACAACATGTCTGCCCGATGATAGAGCTATACCGAGCTCAGAGGACACAATAAGGTGCTGTGTTTGTATTCTTTCATTAAAACATTTCTATTTAAATAGCCTACATTTCTTGCAATCTTTCAGTTACACATCATTTAATGTTGTTGTCCTTTAACACCTTTTATATAGGCGATCGAGCTACACGTTTTTTTGTGTGTGTGTTTTTTTTTTGCCTCCTACAGATTCAATCTCAGCAAAAGTGGGGGGTCTGAGGTTTTATTTATATTCTTTTCAGATCTGGGAAACTTTAAGTCTACTTAACTATCGCCACATCCCCAAATTACCCGTTCAGATGCCGGATGCTGCTTCGCCCCTTGTTTTCTTAAATAATAATTCTCCCCCATTTTCATAAAAGGTGTCGGATTACCGCTCAGGAAATGTCTTGAGTTAATAAAGGTAATTAACCCCTTCCACGCCCAGCAGAACGCGTAGCTTGGGTTCTGGTCAGATGCTGAGTTTTCCATGGATTTAAGGCAGTGGATTCTGATGTTTGGAGGCAGTTCCACCCAGCTTATTTTCTGTTGTACACGTGTTTAATACATGTGTCATGCACTTCTTTTTACCTTCAAATCATGTCCAGTTCTCCTGTAGCTGTACATGGAAATAATTTCAGCGGGGCTTCTAAATTCATTCCAACATTCTAATAAGGCGGGGCTTGGAGAGAGAGGCGGGACTGTTACCATAGCAACAACAGTAACGCTATTATAGTTACGAGATTATGACGAATTGGTGGTAAAACCGACGAGCCAGATCTGTTTATTTTTATTTACATGATGCATTGCTTATTTACGTATATATATATTGATTAGCTGCTCCTTTAAAGCCCTGAATGCATCCATTTCTTAAAATTGGTTTCTTTGGGTTATTTGTTTGTTCTTTTTCTCTTTTCCTAAAAGGGTGCTGTGATTGTCGGGGTCTGAAATAATTATTGTTATTTCTTGTGATGTTGGATGTCATATATCTGTCGTTATTGAGTATTCTGTTATGTATTAAAGCCTTTCCGTCGGCGCTGCTTTGCGCATATCAATTTATCTATTAAACTCAGATGTATTTTTATTTATGTTTAGACTGCAAATATCTCTTGCATATTCCGAGCGTGTGAGCAAATATTGACAATATCCAGGCAGGATTCGTTTCAAGGTGAAAGTGTTCTTGAAAAACAGGAGGACGGAAAGACCATAAACCCTTTTTTTTCTTAAGCTCAAGCCAGATCTTGCGTTGGATGGGGGAGCCGCGGGCAGAAAATGGTTACCGCGATCCATCTTGACTCAACGATATCATGTATAGGATGGAGAATATCAGTATTCGCTGCTGTATTCCCTGCAGATCGCCATCCAACGCCTCCTGCCAAAGAGAGGATGGGCTTTATTGGCGTCAGATGAGATTTAGCGATCTCTTAGGGAGGCAGCCATGCCACTCGGGGGGATACCCGCTAAACGGAGATAGATGTTAGCGATCGTTAATGGACGTTAAAATGAATGTCAAGTCAGAGTGTTAATGACTGTCACCAATTATTTATTTATTTTTTTGCTAACCCCCTCTGTTTCAATCTAACAAGCTTGCCGTTTGAGTGAAATGTAAGTGCTTATGGAAGCAGGGGGGGGGGGGGGGGGGTTAACAGCGCTGGATATTTTATGTGAATAAGCTGCTTCGGGAATGGACATGAATTTTGTGTCTCTACAAAGCCCAATTTGGTGTTTTCCCAAAATTCAGGTTAGCTCACCATAAGTCTCCTTGGCAGATAATATCTAATAATTGTCCACCGACGGAGGGAAGTTTTCCCTCGCTGGGCTACTCTTTAACATGACACAGGGGGATGGGGATGCACCACTTTTCACCCCCAAAAGCTAGTCTGTTGCCATCTGCAGATGAGACTCTGGCTGGGATCAGTAGGTTTGGATAGGTAGGTATTTTGGACTTCCACGCAGACCCCCTAGACCTACCCTTGTGTGAGAGGAGAGTCCCTCACAATCTCCACCTTCACAGTCTTTCTCACCCTTCTGAATCCGGGGCAGGGATGGGGGCGATGAAAGGCCAGTGGAAAATGGGTAAAAATTCATTCAACAATTGCCTTGTCTGTCTGTCTCTCCATCTTCTTGTCTGTCTTTCTATCCAATTTTCTCATGTGTATATGCATCTCGGTACATTATTGCCTGCCTGGCTATTTGTTTATCTCTGATGATAACCAGTTGGGCTTATACAGTTGCTCCCCCGGTCCTGACAATAAATATATATGCACAAGATAAATTAACGGCGCTTTAAACTGGTAAAAGGACAGCGGTATTTTAATATTATTCGTTACCTCCTCCTGCCCTCGGTCCTTGTTCTCTGCTGCCGTCCAAACAACCTCATAACCTATCAGTTCATTTATTAAATGCCATCCTGACATGAAATGGATGACCTCACATGACTAACAAAATGGCTTCCTTCATTTCACCTACACTGGATAATAAACAATAATACAGAACCATAAAGATGGGAAAGGCAGGCAATTCTGGGTTTATCACTGTGTTGCTGTGTTGTCTTAAACTACATGCTGATTATAGCTTTCAGATTCTCCTCCAAATGACATATATAGGTCATATTGTCTGATAGGAAGACGACAGATATATAAATATTACCAAAATGCAGTAAAAGACACACAAAGCCCGCAACACAGCGACAGATACCATTGTAAAGTACACAAGACTCATTAACAAAGAAAAACGGATGTCTTTAATTTACTTTGTTAGCCCATATTTAATTGAAACAGTCATTAAATGCATTTCTTTATAAGACTGATGCTTTTATTTTTTGTGTGTGTTAATTTCTGTTATGAAATCAGCTTAGGTAAGAATTTGGTTTTTCTTCTAATTCCTCCTCGAGAGCCAAAACATATTAGACGCTGGAAGTTGTTTTGATCTCTCAGGTAATGTTGGAACGAATGATTTCGGATTCAGCAATCAACATAATTAATTATCTGTTTTGCATTCACTCAAAACCCCGTCTTCCAAAATCAACAACAAATAAATGCTATCTCTTTGATTCGACTGAAAACACTAGAAAGCGCTGTTTGTTGTCCCACTATGCCAGGGCTGTTCAGTTTGAAGTCAAGTTGCTAGAAGCGTTACAGCGCCTTGCATGTGAGAACCGTCTTCGGATAAATCGCTTCAGCTCATCAAAAGTTTAACACCGACCCCATCTACATGAAGAGCTTGGGAAAGGGCCATAGCCTGGAGTGTGGGTTAGCCCAACGCGTTTGAGCACATAAACCAATTTTTCTGAGTGCGGAGGCAGCCTCTTTTATTCGCTGTAACCTCATCTATGCATTGGCCAAGTTTCCCGTTGGCACTTCCTCCATGGAGCACTTCCATACGTAGAGGTCTAAAAGTGGTCCAGTCACCCTGGAAACCGATGGAATGTTCCTGCTGATGACATCACTTTTAGAACCTTGTCCCAGATTCACCATGGAAACCGATGGAATGTTCCTGCTGATGACATCACTTTTAGAACCTTGTCCCAGAATCACAGTGGAAACCAATGGAATGTTCCTGCTGATGACATCACTTTTAGAACCTTGCCCCAGAATCACTGTGGAAACCAATGGAATGTTCCTGCTGATGACATCACTTTTAGAACCTTGACCCAGATTCACCATGGAAACCGATGGAATGTTCCTGCTGATGACATCACTTTTAGAACCTTGCACCAGAAATGATCTTTGCACAGAACCTAAATGCCTTCCTAGCTGATTGTCTTTTGGAATCGAGAACCCCAAAGTGGAAAAAGTCAAAAATAGCTTAATTAGTGTTTTTGTAACCTCTTTTTGGATCAGGTAGAGAAGGGTTGACTTTTTTCAATTTAAATGACAATGTTACCATGTGACTGTAACACTTAAGCATAAAGAAACCGTAACTCTCATGTTAGTATTTGGTAATCTGTTGTCTTCATATGAAATGGACGTTAAAAAAAGAGTTAGGTTTGTGTTGTAAAAAGAGCTATTTAATGTGTTTGCACTATAATCCTCATCGTTTTACATGGCTGGTCAGAAATAATGGAGCCTGTCTGTTTCCGACAGTGATCTCATTTTATGGCTTTGCTTCTGTAGAGCTTTTACACACAAGTCAATGAACTGGGAAAATGTCTTCTCCCAGCACTATCTGAGGATTATGGGTGTTGTAGTTTGTGGAGAGCTGTAGACTTGTTAAGCATGCATACTGTAGGGCATGATGGGAGTTGTAGTCTCAGTGACCGTTGCCAAGCCATGTGTGGTTCTCCCTATATATCATGCCCTATAGTGCAGATAAAAGTGGGAGACATATTGCTGACTGTAGCAGACACATTATTATTAAACATATATCTACAAACAGCAAAGAAGTCTCTAAACTCACAGTGCTACCACCACTGCAAGGGATTCTGGGAAGGCATATTTCTGACCGCTCTTCCTTGTAGAGGGTTAATGTAGGGGGCGACGCGGTCTGTGAATAAACTCTAGGTTTTCATTTGTGCAGCCGTTTTGGACTGAAATGGGAATATCCTAACTGCTGCAATTACACCCTGGTGTTTATCATGATACTGGTGTCTGCAGGGCCTTCAGTTGCAGATTAGGCTTTTAGCAGGTCAGAAGTTAGGTATATTTGGCTGGGATCACGGCGAGGCCAGGAGAGCAGCCGTGAGAACAATTTGCGGCAGTCAGTCTCCTGGCGGAGGTAATTCAGACCCAAATCATCATTTAAATACATAAAGGGAATCAACACAGTAACGGAGGAGAGGATATTTAAACGAAACAAAAACTACCACAACTAGAGGACATAGGCTGAAATTAGAGGGGCAACGATTTAAATGTAATATCAGGAAGTATTACTTTACTGAGAGGGTAGTGGATGCATGGAATAGTCTTCCAGTAGAAGTGGTAGAGGTTAATACAGTGAAGGAGTTTAAGCATGCATGGGATAGGTATAAGGCTATCCTAGATATAAGATAAGGTCAGGGACTAATGAAAGTATTACATTACTGAGAGGGTAGTGGATGCATGGAATAGCCTTCCAGTAGAAGTGGTAGAGGTTAATACAGTGAAGGAGTTTAAGCATGCATGGGATAGGTATAAGGCTATCCTAGATATAAGATAAGGTCAGGAACTAATGAAAGTATTACATTACTGAGAGGTTAGTGGATGCATGGAATAGTCTTCCAGTTGCTGTGTAGAGGTTAATACAGTGAAGGAGTTTAAGCATGCATGGGATAGGTATAAGGCTATCCTAGATATAAGATAAGGTCAGGAACTAATGAAAGTATTACATTACTGAGAGGTTAGTGGATGCATGGAATAGTCTTCCAGTTGCTGTGTAGAGGTTAATACAGTGAAGGAGTTTAAGTATGCGTGGGATAGGTATAAGGCTATCCTAGATAAAGAGTTAGGAAACTGGGGTCTAATAAAAGTATTTAGAAAGTTGGGCAGACTAGATTAACCGAATGGTTCTTATCTGCCGACACATTCTATGTTTCTATGTTCCATATCACGCCGTTTGGGAGAGACATGGAAATAAACCAATCATCTCTGTGTTATGACTTTAACAACAGAGCGGTAATGCCAGCTTAAATGGCCGTTCACCGGAGCGCCTTCTAGAAATGATCCAAAAAAGGCTAGGACAAGAGGGTGTAACAGGGGCAAATGAATATTACATTTGTTTGTAGGGTATACAAGTCTTAATACTTCGTTAATAAGCTTTTTAATGGACATATTGCATGTTCATATTCTCAGTAAGGGATAGATTGCTTGTTAATACCCTTAGTATTGTGTGTATTGCTTGTTAATACTCTCAGTAACGGGTATATTTCTTGTTAATACCCTTAGTATTATGTGTATTGCTTGTTAATACTCTCAGTAACGGGTATATTTCTTGTTAATACTCTTAGTATTATGTGTATTGCTTGTTAATACTCTTAGTATTATGTGTATTGCTTGTTAATACTCTTAGTGTTTTGTATATTTCTTGTTAATACTCTTAGTATTATGTGTATTGCTTGTTAATACTCTTAGTATTATGTGTATTGCTTGTTAATACTCTTAGGATTCATGCACAATTTTCCAAAATGTTCATTTTAACTAAAAGAAAAGTGTTTTTGAATTCCTGTCCTAATTCCTATCTTCCTGCCCAAGTGATATAATGGGCATTACGCTAGTTTTATGGGGGTAATGGACATAAACCAAAACTGATTCAAAGTAAAATTAGAGATCTATGTGCACTTAAGCCGACTGAGAGATTTACATTTATAGCCAAGATTCAATGTACTTGGACACATTTCGGACATACCTCATATGAGAAGAGACACCCTATGTCAGACACAAGGCCACACGTATCTGGAGATGGTGTTCTTGGCATCCTTCTAAAGACCTAAACATTGACACTCTACAAGTTATAATTATTTAAACCAAGGAAAGATATCTATCATTGTTTCCAACTAGTGGAATGAGAGAGTCCTGACCTACAAGAGCTTGCTCTTCAAATGGATGTTGGCAAAATGTGCAAATTAAAAAAAAACTACTTCACGAGGGACTTGTATCCGAGTGGGTTTTCAGCTAGGACCTTGTCCTAGTCTAGGGTCAAGGCAGAAACGTAAAATGTACTACGTGAAAGAAAAAAAGCCAACTCAGTCACCATCTTTGGCGGAAACACCGGAGAATATATAGGCCCAAACGAAACAGTTGGTTGCTCTCATTCTGGCCACCTTGGCCAACCAAGAGAATAGTGTAATATGTCTCCATTCAAGGAGACCTCGTGCGTCACCACGCCAGTACTTGTGAGTTAATAGTAGGGCCATCCTCAGTATTAGTAACAAATAATTCAGACTTACCACCATGGCTCTGCCTCTCTGTGTTCACCCTGCCTCATATTACTGATATTACTAATGCAGAATCGAGACGGCGTAAGTTTTTTTTCTTTAGCAATAAGAGAATCTTATTTCTCTTTTTCCGTGTGTATCAACAAGAGAGAAGGTATTAGGATTGTGTTTACCATATCATCTATTTACCTCAATTTTGTTTCACTAAATACGAACGAAAGTTCAGGTGGCATGGGGGATAATTGAGTTTGTGTAAGAAAGCGCACAGTATCGGTAAAGCTAGTTATTAAGCATCAGCTACATAATTCTATCTTTTACTTTATACAATAAGACGTCGTTTAAAGCTTTTCATTCAGTAATATTTACCTGCAGAAAAAAAAAATGCATGCCCCCCCCTCCAACCCCATCCCCCAATCCCTCCCCCCCCCATCCTCCCCCCCCCCCCCCCCCCCGCCACCCCATCGTCTTGGCCATCTGCTTCACGCATTAAAGAAGATTTCTTCTATTTTTTATTTTATAGGATTTATTTTAGAGGTATCTTGTGTTGTTATTGGAATTGTTCAGAGTACATTGTTCCAATTTGATTCTCACCCTTTCCAAATATTTACTTAATTCCATTTTTTTTATTTTACGCATAAATGTACATATTTGTCAAAACTTCCAAAGTTTGCCTGTTACAAATATCCATCACAATTAACTCTAATCTCTCTACAAAGAGGAAAATGTCCCAATCCCCCTCCTAATCGGTCCGATCTATACTTACTGTGCTTCTGTTCTGATGACCTTGGATTTAGGAACATGACCTTGTTGTCTTGGGACAAGCCTTCTGTTCTCTGATACTGTTTGTCACAAAATTACCCAGGATCCTTTGAGCCACTGATAAATAAGGTTATTTTTAATATCCACATTAAATATTAAGCGGAAGGGAAACAAAAACCTCAACAACTCAGACTTATAAAATCACCACAATAAAAATACTGAGAGCCTCTCATTATTATTAGATGTGGAATTATAGTGGTTATGTCAAGTATATAGAATATAAATATGTTTCCTTATATAAATTATCTTATATACATACTGTAGGGTGTAAGCTACATTGTCCATGTTAATACTCTTACTAATGGGTACACTGCAGGGTATTAGTCTTAGTGCTAGATACAGTAATGGGTACACTGCATGGTATTACTCTTAGTGCTAGATACAGTAATGGGTACACTGCATGGTATTACTCTTAGTGCTAGAGACAGTAATGGGTACACTGCATGGTATTACTCTTAGTGCTAGATACAGTAATGGGTACACTGCAGGGTATTACTCTTAGTGCTAGATACAGTAATGGGTACACTGCATGGTATTACTCTTAGTGCTAGAGACAGTACATGTTAATACTCTTACTAATGGGTACACTGCAGGGTATTACTCTTAGTGCTAGATACAGTAATGGGTACACTGCATGGTATTACTCTTAGTGCTAGAGACAGTACATGTTAATACTCTTACTAATGGGTACACTGCATGGTATTACTCTTAGTGCTAGATACAGTAATGGGTACACTGCATGGTATTACTCTTAGTGCTAGAGACAGTCCATGTTAATACTCTTACTAATGGGTACACTGCATGGTATTACTCTTAGTGCTAGAGACAGTAATGGGTACACTGCATGGTATTACTCTTAGTGCTAGAGACAGTAATGGGTACACTGCAGGGTATTACTCTTAGTACTAGATACAGTAATGGGTACACTGCATGGTATTACTCTTAGTGCTAGATACAGTACATGTTAATACTCTTACTAATGGGTACACTGCATGGTATTACTCTTAGTGCTAGATACAGTAATGGGTACACTGCATGGTATTACTCTTAGTGCTAGAGACAGTAATGGGTACACTGCATGGTATTACTCTTAGTGCTAGATACAGTAATGGGTACACTGCATGGTATTACTCTTAGTGCTAGAGACAGTAATGGGTACACTGCATGGTATTACTCTTAGTGCTAGAGACAGTCCATGTTAATACTCTTACTAATGGGTACACTGCATGGTATTACTCTTAGTGCTAGAGACAGTACATGTTAATACTCTTACTAATGGGTACACTGCATGGTATTACTCTTAGTGCTAGATACAGTAATGGGTACACTGCAGGGTATTACTCTTAGTGCTAGATACAGTAATGGGTACACTGCAGGGTATTACTCTTAGTGCTAGATACAGTAATGGGTACACTGCAGGGTATTACTCTTAGTGCTAGATACAGTAATGGCTACACTGCATGGTATTACTCTTAGTGCTAGAGACAGTACATGTTAATACTCTCACTAATGGGTACACTGCATGATATTACTCTTAGTGCTAGAGACAGTACATGTTAATACTCTTACTAATGGGTACACTGCATGGTATTACTCTTAGTGCTAGAGACAGTACATGTTAATACTCTTACTAATGGGTACACTGCAGGGTATTAGTCTTAGTGCTAGAGACAGTACATGTTAATACTCTTACTAATGGGTACACTGCATGGTATTACTCTTAGTGCTAGATACAGTAATGGGTACACTGCATGGTATTACTCTTAGTGCTAGAGACAGTACATGTTAATACTCTTACTAATGGGTACACTGCATGGTATTACTCTTAGTGCTAGATACAGTAATGGGTACACTGCATGGTATTACTCTTAGTGCTAGAGACAGTACATGTTAATACTCTCACTAATGGGTACACTGCATGGTATTACTCTTAGTGCTAGAGACAGTACATGTTAATACTCTTACTAATGGGTACACTGCATGGTATTACTCTTAGTGCTAGAGACAGTACATGTTAATATTCTTACTAATGGGTACACTGCAGGGTATTAGTCTTAGTGCTAGAGACAGTACATGTTAATACTCTTACTAATGGGTACACTGCATGGTATTACTCTTAGTGCTAGATACAGTAATGGGTACACTGCATGGTATTACTCTTAGTGCTAGAGACAGTACATGTTAATACTCTTACTAATGGGTACACTGCATGGTATTACTCTTAGTGCTAGAGACAGTACATGTTAATACTCTCACTAATGGGTACACTGCATGGTATTACTCTTAGTGCTAGAGACAGTACATGTTAATACTCTCACTAATGGGTACACTGCAGGGTATTACTCTTAGTGCTAGAGACAGTACATGTTAATACTCTTACTAATGGGTACACTGCATGGTATTACTCTTAGTGCTAGATACAGTAATGGGTACACTGCATGGTATTACTCTTAGTGCTAGAGACAGTACATGTTAATACTCTTACTAATGGGTACACTGCATGGTATTACTCTTAGTGCTAGAGACAGTACATGTTAATACTCTTACTAATGGGTACACTGCATGGTATTACTCTTAGTGCTAGAGACAGTACATGTTAATACTCTTACTAATGGGTACACTGCAGGGTATTAGTCTTAGTGCTAGAGACATTACATGTTAATACTCTTACTAATGGGTACACTGCATGGTATTACTCTTAGTGCTAGAGACAGTACATGTTAATACTCTTACTAATGGGTACACTGCAGGGTATTAGTCTTAGTGCTAGATACAGTAATGGGTACACTGCATGGTATTACTCTTAGTGCTAGAGACAGTACATGTTAATACTCTTACTAATGGGTACACTGCATGGTATTACTCTTAGTGCTAGAGACAGTACATGTTAATACTCTTACTAATGGGTACACTGCATGGTATTACTCTTAGTGCTAGAGACAGTACATGTTAATACTCTTACTAATGGGTACACTGCATGGTATTACTCTTAGTGCTAGATACAGTAATGGGTACACTGCATGGTATTACTCTTAGTGCTAGAGACAGTACATGTTAATACTCTTACTAATGGGTACACTGCATGGTATTACTCTTAGTGCTAGAGACAGTACATGTTAATACTCTTACTAATGGGTACACTGCATGGTATTACTCTTAGTGCTAGAGACAGTACATGTTAATACTCTTACTAATGGGTACACTGCATGGTATTACTCTTAGTGCTAGAGACAGTACATGTTAATACTCTTACTAATGGGTACACTGCATGGTATTACTCTTAGTGCTAGATACAGTAATGGGTACACTGCATGGTATTACTCTTAGTGCTAGAGACAGTACATGTTAATACTCTTACTAATGGGTACACTGCATGGTATTACTCTTAGTGCTAGAGACAGTACATGTTAATACTCTTACTAATGGGTACACTGCATGGTATTACTCTTAGTGCTAGAGACAGTACATGTTAATACTCTTACTAATGGGTACACTGCATGGTATTACTCTTAGTGCTAGAGACAGTACATGTAAATACTCTTACTAATGGGTACACTGCAGGGTATTAGTCTTAGTGCTAGATACAGTAATGGGTACACTGCATGGTATTACTCTTAGTGCTAGAGACAGTACATGTTAATACTCTTACTAATGGGTACACTGCATGGTATTACTCTTAGTGCTAGAGACAGTACATGTTAATACTCTTACTAATGTGTACACTGCATGGTATTACTCTTAGTGCTAGAGACAGTACATGTTAATACTGGTAGTAAAGCTTGGGTTACTCCATGTGGGTCACACGCTTGTTTTCGTAGTACTTTAGGATATTATTATGAAGGGTTATTTGTGTGTCTCTGTATATGGCACATTATCTGTACAGTGGCAGTTTGTTTAATCTCTCAATGTGACCAGGCTCTTTGTTCTCTTTCACTGTGATTTATTGGGTCAGCACTTTATCGGCAGGTCGGTATTATATAAAACAATCTGAATGCGATGTGAATTGTTTCTCCCTCAAATCCTCTCCGGGGTTAAAAAAAAAGCAGCAAAAAAAAGCAAATCCAATGTTTTTCTTTTTCTATACAATGTGGTGACAGGGTCTGGCATGTATAGATTTTCTCCAAAGTGTTGATTGACATGTGTTTATGTTGCTGCTGAGATGTTTTGTATATTTGTCCGCGTAATAGTTTTTATTTTCTTTCTAGTGTGAGATTTAATGTAACTTTGTCGCCAGTTCCAGGGGAGGACTGGCAAGGGGTGACGGGGGAATGGGGGGGGGGGGGGGGGCGGTTTAATGGGCAATTACCCCCTCCCCACGAACAGGCTACCTTCTACCCTTGCTCAATGGACTGGGACTGCACCAGTATCTTATCTGTACCTTATCTGTCAGTATACCTGTCTATCAATCTCTGTACCTTATCTGTCAGTATATCTGTCTATCAATCTCTGTACCTTATCTGTCAGTATATCTGTCTATCAGTCTCTGTACCTTATCTGTCAGTATATCTGTCTATCAGTCTCTGTACCTTATCTGTCAGTATATCTGTCTATCAGTCTCTGTACCTTATCTGTCAGTATATCTGTCTATCAATCTCTGTACCTTATCTGTCAGTATATCTGTCTATCAATCTCTGTACCTTATCTGTCAGTATATCTGTCTATCAATCTCTGTACCTTATCTGTCAGTATATCTGTCTATCAGTCTCTGTACCTTATCTGTCAGTATATCTGTCTATCAATCTCTGTACCTTATCTGTCAGTATATCTGTCTATCAGTCTCTGTACCTTATCTGTCAGTATATCTGTCTATCAGTCTCTGTACCTTATCTGTCAGTATATCTGTCTATCAGTCTCTGTAACTTATCTGTCAGTATATCTGTCTATCAGTCTCTGTACCTTATCTGTCAGTATACCTGTCTATCAATCTCTGTACCTTATCTGTCAGTATATCTGTCTATCAGTCTCTGTGCCTTATCTGTCAGTATATCTGTCTATCAATCTCTGTACCTTATCTGTCAGTATATCTGTCTATCAGTCTCTGTACCTTATCTGTCAGTATATCTGTCTATCAGTCTCTGTACCTTATCTGTCAGTATATCTGTCTATCAGTCTCTGTGCCTTATCTGTCAGTATATCTGTCTATCAATCTCTGCACCTTATCTGTCAGTATATCTGTCTATCAGTCTCTGTACCTTATCTGTCAGTATCTCTGTATATCAATCTCTGTATCTTATCTGTCAGTATATCTGTCTATCAATCTCTGTACCTTATCTGTCAGTATATCTGTCTATCAATCTCTGTACCTTATCTGTCAGTATATCTGTCTATCAGTCTCTGTACCTTATCTGTCAGTATATCTGTCTATTAATCTCTGTACCTTATCTGTCAGTATATCTGTCTATCAATCTCTGTACCTTATCTGTCAGTATATCTGTCTATCAATCTCTGCACCTTATCTGTCAGTATATCTGTCTATCAATCTCTGTACCTTATCTGTCAGTATATCTGTCTATCAATCTCTGTACCTTATCTGTCAGTATATCTGTCTATCAATCTCTGTACCTTATCTGTCAGTATATCTGTCTATCAGTCTCTGTACCTTATCTGTCAGTATATCTGTCTATCAGTCTCTGCACCTTATCTGTCAGTATATCTGTCTATCAATCTCTGTACCTTATCTGTCAGTATATCTGTCTATCAGTCTCTGTACCTCATCTGTCAGTATATCTGTCTATCAGTCTCTGTACCTTATCTGTCAGTATATCTGTCTATCAGTCTCTGTACCTTATCTGTCAGTATATCTGTCTATCAATCTCTGTACCTTATCTGTCAGTATATCTGTCTATCAATCTCTGTACCTTATCTGTCAGTATATCTGTCTATCAGTCTCTGTACCTTATCTGTCAGTATATCTGTCTATCAATCTCTGTATCTTATCTGTCAGTATATCTGTCTATCAGTCACTGTACCTTATCTGTCAGTATATCTGTCTATCAATCTCTGTACCTTATCTGTCAGTATATCTGTCTATCAGTCTCTGTACCTTATCTGTCAGTATATCTGTCTATCAGTCTCTGTACCTTATCTGCCAGTATATCTGTCTATCAATCTCTGTACCTTATCTGTCAGTATATCTGTCTATCAGTCTCTGTACCTTATCTGTCAGTATATCTGTCTATCAGTGTCTGTACCTTATCTGTCAGTATATCTGTCTATCAGTCTCTGTACCTTATCTGTCAGTATATCTGTCTATCAGTCTCTGTACCTTATCTGTCAGTATATCTGTCTATCAGTCTCTGTACCTTATCTGTCAGTATATCTGTCTATCAGTCTCTGTACCTTATCTGTCAGTATATCTGTCTATCAATCTCTGTACCTTATCTGTCAGTATATCTGTCTATCAGTCTCTGTACCTTATCTGTCAGTATATCTGTCTATCAATCTCTGTACCTTATCTGTCAGTATATCTGTCTATCAGTGTCTGTACCTTATCTGTCAGTATATCTGTCTATCAGTCTCTGTACCTTATCTGTCAGTATATCTGTCTATCAGTCTCTGTACCTTATCTGTCAGTATATCTGTCTATCAGTCTCTGTACCTTATCTGTCAGTATATCTGTCTATCAGTCTCTGTACCTTATCTGTCAGTATATCTGTCTATCAATCTCTGTACCTTATCTGTCAGTATATCTGTCTATCAGTCTCTGTACCTTATCTGTCAGTATATCTGTCTATCAGTCTCTGTACCTTATCTGTCAGTATATCTGTCTATCAATCTCTGTACCTTATCTGTCAGTATATCTGTCTATCAGTCTCTGTACCTTGTCTGTCAGTATATCTGTCTATCAGTCTCTGTACCTTATCTGTCAGTATATCTGTCTATCAATCTCTGTACCTTATCTGTCAGTATATCTGTCTATCAATCTCTGTACCTTATCTGTCAGTATATCTGTCTATCAGTCTCTGTACATTATCTGTCAGTATATCTGTCTATCAGTCTCTGTACCTTATCTGTCAGTATATCTGTCTATCAGTCTCTGTATCTTATCTGTCAGTATATCTGTCTATCAGTCTCTGTACCTTAGCTGTCAGTATATCTGTCTATCAATCTCTGTACCTTATCTGTCAGTATATCTGTCTATCAGTCTCTGTACCTTGTCTGTCAGTATATCTGTCTATCAGTCTCTGTACCTTATCTGTCAGTATATCTGTCTATCAATCTCGGTACCTTATCTGTCAGTATATCTGTCTATCAGTCTCTGTACCTTATCTGTCAGTATATCTGTCTATCAATCTCTGTACGTTATCTGTCAGTATATCTGTCTATCAGTCTCTGTACCTTATCTGTCAGTATATCTGTCTATCAGTCTCTGTACCTTATCTGTCAGTATATCTGTCTATCAGTCTCTGTACCTTATCTGTCAGTATATCTGTCTATCAGTCTCTGTACCTTATCTGTCAGTATATCTGTCTATCAGTCTCTGCACCTTATCTGTCAGTATATCTGTCTATCAGTCTCTGTACCTTATCTGTCAGTATATCTGTCTATCAGTCTCTGTACCTTATCTGTCAGTATATCTGTCTATCAGTCTCTGTACCTTATCTGTCAGTATATCTGTCTATCAATCTCTGTACCTTATCTGTCAGTATATCTGTATATCAATCTCTGTACCTTATCTGTCAGTATATCTGTCTATCAGTCTCTGTACCTTATCTGTCAGTATATCTGTATATCAATCTCTGTACCTTATCTGTCAGTATATCTGTCTATCAGTCTCTGTACCTTATCTGTCAGTATATCTGTCTATCAGTCTCTGTACCTTATCTGTCAGTATATCTGTCTATCAGTCTCTGTACCTTATCTGTCAGTATATCTGTCTATCAGTCTCTGTACCTTATCTGTCAGTATATCTGTCTATCAGACTCTGTATCTTATCTGTCAGTATATCTGTCTATCAATCTCTGTACCTTATCTGTCAGTATATCTATCTATCAATCTCTGTAACTTATCTGTCAGTATATCTGTCTATCAATCTCTGTACCTTATCTGTCAGTATATCTATCTATCAATCTCTGTAACTTATCTGTCAGTATATCTGTCTATCAATCTCTGTACCTTATCTGTCAGTATATCTATCTATCAATCTCTGTAACTTATCTGTCAGTATATCTGTCTATCAATCTCTGTACCTTATCTGTCAGTATATCTGTCTATCAATCTCTGTACCTTATCTGTCAGTATATCTGTCTATCAATCTCTGTACCTTATCTGTCAGTATATCTGTCTATCAATCTCTGTACCTTATCTGTCAGTATATCTGTCTATCAATCTCTGTACCTTATCTGTCAGTATATCTGTCTATCAATCTCTGTACCTTATCTGTCAGTATATCTGTCTATCAATCTCTGTACCTTATCTGTCAGTATATCTGTCTATCAATCTCTGTACCTTATCTGTCAGTTTATCTGTCTATCAATCTCTGTACCTTATCTGTCAGTATATCTGTCTATCAGTCTCTGCACCTTATCTGTCAGTATATCTGTCTATCAATCTCTGTACCTTATCTGTCAGTATATCTGTCTATCAATCTCTGTACCTTATCTGTCAGTATATCTGTCTATCAGTCTCTGCACCTTATCTGTCAGTATATCTGTCTATCAATCTCTGTACCTTATCTGTCAGTATATCTGTCTATCAATCTCTGTACCTTATCTGTCAGTATATCTGTCTATCAATCTCTGTACCTTATCTGTCAGTATATCTGTCTATCAATCTCTGTACCTTATCTGTCAGTATATCTGTCTATCAGTCTCTGTACCTTATCTGTCAGTATATCTGTCTATCAATCTCTGTACCTTATCTGTCAGTATATCTGTCTATCAATCTCTGTACCTTATCTGTCAGTATATCTGTCTATCAGTCTCTGTACCATAGGCGTGCGCACGGGGTGTGCCGGGTGTGCCTGGGCACACCCTAATCCAGGGCCGGCGCCACCAGTAAGGCGACCTAGGCAGCTGCCTAGGGCGCATCTTGGCTGGGGGCGCCGGAACCCTGCTTCCAAAAAAAAAAAAAAAAATCCTCCTCCTTACTTACCTCGTCGGAGTCGCTGCGTCTCCGGTGCTGGGGCGCCTGTGGCTGAGAGGGTAGCGTTGTGCGCTCCCCTCCAGCCAATGCGCATTCAGTAAAGTTTTTTTTTTTTAAACTTTATTGAAAGCGCATTGGCTGGAGGGGAGCGCACAACGCTTCCCTCTCAGTCACAGGCGGCCCAGCACCGGAGACAGAGCAGCAGCAGCAGCAGCGACGAGGTAAGTAAAGGAAAGAAGGCCTGGCTGGCATATTGGGTGGCTAAGTCCAGGCATATTGCTGGGGAAAGTCCTGGCATATTGCTGGGGAAAGTCCTGGCATATTGCTGGGGACAGTCCTGGCATATTGGGTGTTTAAGTCCTGGCATATTGCTGGGGAAAGTCCTGGCATATTGCTGGGGAAAGTCCTGGCATATTGGGTGTTTAAGTCCTGGCATATTTTGGGGGAAAGTCCTGGCATATTGAGGGGCATAATCCTGTCATATTGGGTGGCATAATCCTGGGATATTGAGGGGCATAATCCTGTCATATTGGGTGGCATAATCCTGGGATATTGAGGGGCTTAATCCTGGCATATTGAGGGGCATAATCCTGGGATAAAGAGGGGCATAATAATGGGACATTGAGGGGCATAATCCTGGGATATTGAAGGGAATAATCCTGGCATATTGAGGGGCATAATCCTGGGGTATTGAGGGGCATAATCCTGGGATATTGAGGGGAATAATCCTGGGATATTGAGGGGAATAATCCTGGGATATTGAGGGGCATAATCCTGGGGTATTGAGGGGCATAATCCTGGCATATTGAGCGGCATAATCCTGGGATATTGAGGGGAATAATCCTGGGATATTGAGGGGCATAATCCTGGGGTATTGAGGGGCATAATCCTGGCATATTGAGCGGCATAATCCTGGGATATTGAGGGGAATAATCCTGGCATATTGTGGGGCATAATCCTGGGATATTGAGGGGAATAATCCTGGCATATTGAGGGGAATAATCCTGGCATATTGAGGGGAATAATCCTGGGGTATTGAGGGGAATAATCCTGGTATATTGTGGGCATAATCCTGGGATATTGAGGGGAATAATCCTGGCATATTGGGTGGCTAAATCCTGGCATATTGCGGAGCATAATCCTGGGGTATTGAGGGGAATAATCCTGGCATATTGGGTGGCTAAATCCTGGCATATTGCGGAGCATAATCCTGGGGTATTGAGGGGAATAATCCTGGCATATTGGGTGGCTAAATCCTGGCATATTGCGGAGCATAATCCTGGGGTATTGAGGGGAATAATCCTGGCATATTGGGTGGCTAAATCCTGGCATATTGCGGAGCATAATCCTGGGGTATTGAGGGGAATAATCCTGGCATATTGAGACTTAAGTTATGTTACTTATTCTCCACCATTCTTAATAGGGGGCTTTATTGCAACATGTAACTCTGTTAACTCTCTTTTAATTTAAATGCTGAGAAAGGGGTGGAACATGTGATGTCATGATATGGGAAAATAATATGATAATGGGGGGGGGGGGGGGGGACGCCGTGTGCGGCGTGTGTGTTTGTGCTTTAGGGTGCACACCCTAATGCAATAGGCTGCGCACGCCTATGCTCTGTACCTTATCTGTCAGTATATCTGTCTATCAATCTCTTTACCTTATCTGTCAGTATATCTGTCTATCAGTCTCTGTACCTTATCTGTCAGTATATCTGTCTATCAATCTCTGTACCTTATCTGTCAGTATATCTGTCTATCAATCTCTGCACCTTATCTGTCAGTATATCTGTCTATCAGTCTCTGTACCTTATCTGTCAGTATATCTGTCTATCAATCTCTGTACCTTATCTGTCAATATATCTGTCTATCAATCTCTGTACCTTATCTGTCAGTATATCTGTCTATCAGTCTCTGTACCTTATCTGTCAGTATATCTGTCTATCAATCTCTGTACCTTATCTGTCAGTATATCTGTCTATCAATCTCTGCACCTTATCTGTCAGTATATATGTCTATCAATCTCTGTACCTTATCTGTCAGTATATCTGTCTATCAATCTCTGTACCTTATCTGTCAGTATATCTGTCTTTCAATCTCTGTACCTTATCTGTCAGTATATCTGTCTATCAATCTCTGTACCTTATCTGTCAGTATATCTGTCTGTCTATCAGTCTCTGTACCTTATCTGTCAGTATATCTGTCTATCAATCCCTGTACCTTATCTGTCAGTATATCTGTCTATCAGTCTCTGTACCTTATCTGTCAGTATATCTGTCTATCAATCTATGTACCTTATCTGTCAGTATATCTGTCTATCAGTCTCTGTACCTTATCTGTCAGTATATCTGTCTATCAATCTCTGTACCTTATCTGTCAGTATATCTGTCTATCAGTCTATGTACCTTATCTGTCAGTATATCTGTCTATCATTCTCTGTACCTTATCTGTCAGTATATCTGTCTATCAGTCTCTGTACCATATCTGTCAGTATATCTGTCTATCAATCTCTGTACCTTATCTGTCAGTATATCTGTCTATCAGTCTCTGTACCTTATCTGTCAGTATATCTGTCTATCAGTCTCTGTACCTTATCTGTCAGTATATCTGTCTATCAGTCTCTGTACCTTATCTGTCAGTATATCTGTCTATCAATCTCTGTACCTTATCTGTCAGTATATCTGTCTATCAATCTCTGTACCTTATCTGTCAGTATATCTGTCTATCAATCTCTGTACCTTATCTGTCAGTATATTTGTCTATCAGTCTCTGTACCTTATCTGTCAGTATATCTGTCTATCAGTCTCTGTACCTTATCTGTCAGTATATCTGTCTATCAATCTCTGTACCTTATCTGTCAGTATATCTGTCTATCAATCTCTGTACCTTATCTGTCAGTATATCTGTCTATCAGTCTCTGTACCTTATCTGTCAGTATATCTGTCTATCAGTCTATGTACCTTATCTGTCAGTATATCTGTCTATCAGTCTCTGTACCTTATCTGTCAGTATATCTGTCTATCAGTCTCTGTACCTTATCTGTCAGTATATCTGTCTATCAGTCTCTGTACCTTATCTGTCAGTATATCTGTCTATCAGTCTCTGTACCTTATCTGTCAGTATATATGTCCTGCTTGTCTATTTGTATCTATCTCTGATCATAATGGGTGGCCTTATTTTATATCTAGGATAGCCTTATACCTATCCCATGCATGCTTAAACTCCTTCACTGTATTAACCTTTACCACTTCTACTGGAAGACTATTCCATATATCCACTACCCTCTCAGTAATGTAATACTTTCATTAGTCCCTGGCCTTATCTTATATCTAGGATAGCCTTATACCTATCCCATGCATGCTTAAACTCCTTCACTGTATTAACCTCGACCACTTCTACTGGAAGACTATTCCATGCATCCACTACCCTCTCAGTAATGTAATACTTTCATTAGTCCCTGGCCTTATCTTATATCTAGGATAGCCTTATACCTATCCCACGCATGCTTAAACTCCTTCACTGTAATAACCTCTACCACTTCTACTGGAAGACTATTCCATACATCCACTACCCTCTCAGTAATGTAATACTTTCATTAGACCCTGGCCTTATCTTATATCTAGGATAGCCTTATACCTATCCCATGCATGCTTAAACTGCTTCATTGTATTAACCTCTACCACTTCTACTGGAAGACTATTCCATGCATCCATTACCCTCTCAGTAATGTAATACTTTCATTAGTCCCTGACCTTATCTTATATCTAGGATAGCCTTATACCTATCCCATGCATGCTTAAACTCCTTCACTGTATTAACCTCTACCACTTCTACTGGAAGGCTATTCCATGCATCCACTACTCTCTCAGTAAAGTAATACTTTCATTAGTCCCTGGCCTTATCTTATATCTAGGATAGCCTTATACCTATCCCATGCATGCTTAAACTCCTTCACTGTATTAACCTCTACCACTTCTACTGGAAGACTGTTCCATACATCCACTACCCTCTCAGTAAAGTAATACTTTCATTAGTCCCTGACCATATCTTATATCTAGGATAGCCTTATACCTATCCCATACATGCTTAAACTCCTTCACTGTATTAATCTCTACCACTTCTACTGGAAGACTATTCCATGCATCCACTACCCTCTCAGTAATGTAATACTTTCATTAGTCCCTGGCCTTATCTTATATCTAGGATAGCCTTATACCTATCCCACGCATGCTTAAACTCCTTCACTGTATTAACCTCTACCACTTCTACTGGAAGACTGTTCCATACATCCACTACCCTCTCAGTAAAGTAATACTTTCATTAGTCCCTGGCCTTATCTTATATCTAGGATAGCCTTATACCTATCCCACGCATGCTTAAACTCCTTCACTGTATTAACCTCTACCACTTCTACTGGAAGACTATTCCATACATCCACTACCCTCTCAGTAATGTAATACTTTCATTAGTCCCTGGCCTTGTCTTATATCTAGGATAGCCTTATACCTATCCCACGCATGCTTAAACTCCTTCACTGTATTAACCTCTACCACTTCTACTGGAAGACTGTTCCATACATCCACTACCCTCTCAGTAAAGTAATACTTTCATTAGTCCCTGGCCTTATCTTATATCTAGGATAGCCTTATACCTATCCCATGCATGCTTAAACTCCTTCACTGTATTAACCTCTACCACTTCTACTGGAAGGCTATTCCATGCAACCACTACCCTCTCAGTAAAGTAATACTTTCATTAGTCCCTGTCCTTATCTTATATCTAGGATAGCCTTATACCTATCCCACGCATGCTTAAACTCCTTCACTGTATTAACCTCTACCACTTCTACTGGAAGACTATTCCATGCATCCACTACCCTCTCAGTAAAGTAATACTTTCATTAGTCCCTGGCCTTATCTTATATCTAGGATAGCCTTATACTTATCCCATGCATGCTTAAACTCCTTCACTGTATTAACCTCTACCACGTCTACTGGAAGACTATTCCATACATCCACTACCCTCTCCGTAAAGTAATACTTTCATTAGTCCCTGACCTTATCTTATATCTACGATAGCCTTATACCTATCCCATGCATGCTTAAACTCCTTCACTGTATTAACCTCTACCACGTCTACTGGAAGACTATTCCATACATCCACTACCCTCTCAGTAAAGTAATACTTTCATTAGTCCCTGGCCTTATCTTATATCTAGGATAGCCTTATACCTATCCCATGTATGATTAAACTCCTTCACTGTATTAACCTCTACCACTTCTACTGGAAGACTATTCCATACATCCACTACCCTCTCAGTAAAGTAATACTTTCATTAGTCCCTGGCCTTATCTTATATCTAGGATAGCCTTATACCTATCCCACGCATGCTTAAACTCCTTCACTGTATTAACCTCTACCACTTCTACTGGAAGACTATTCCATACATTCACTACCCTCTCAGTAATGTAATACTATCATTAGTCCCTGGCCTTATCTTATATCTAGGATAACCTTATACCTATCCCATGCAGGCTTAAACTCCTTCACTGTATTAACCTCTACCACTTCCACTGGAAGACTATTCCATACACCCACTACCCTCTCAGTAAAGTAATACTTTCATTAATCCCTGACCTTATCTTATACCTAGGATAGCCTTATACCTATCCCATGCATGCTTAAACTCCTTCACTGTATTAACCTCTACCACTTCTACTGGAAGACTATTCCATACATCCACTACCCTCTCAGTAATGTAATACTTCCATTAGTCCCTGACCTTATCTTATATCTAGGATAGCCTTGTGTCTATCCCACGCATGCTTAAACTCCTTCACTGTAGTAACCTCTACCACTTCTAATAGAAGACTATTCCATACATCCACTACCCTCTCAGTATAGTAATACTTTCATTAGTCCCTGACCATATCTTATATCTAGGATAGCCTTGTGTCTATCCCATACATGCTTAAACTCCTTCACTGTAGTAACCTCTACCACTTCTACTGGAAGACTATTCCATGCATCCACTACCCTCTCAGTAATGTAATACTATCATTAGTCCCTGGCCTTATCTTATATCTATGATAGCCTTATACCTATCCCATACATGCTTAAACTCCTTCACTGTATTAATCTCTACCACTTCTACTGGAAGACTATTCCATGCATCCACTACCCTCTCAGTAATGTAATACTTTCATTAGTCCCTGGCCTTATCTTATATCTAGGATAGCCTTATACCTATCCCATGCATGCTTAAACTCCTTCACTGTATTAACATCTACCACGTCTACTGGAAGACTATTCCATATATCCACTACCCTCTCAGTAATGTAATACTTTCATTAGTCCCTGGCCTTATCTTATATCTAGGATAGCCTTATACCTATCCCATGCATGCTTAAACTCCTTCACTGTATTAACCTTTACCACTTCTACTGGAAGACTATTCCATGCATCCACTACCCTCTCAGTAAAGTAATACTTTCATTAGTCCCTGTCCTTATCTTATATCTAGGATAGCCTTATACCTATCCCACGCATGCTTAAACTCCTTCACTGTATTAACCTCTACCACTTCTACTGGAAGACTATTCCATACATCCACTACCCTCTCAGTATAGTAATACTTTCATTAGTCCCTGGCCTTATCTTATATCTATGATAGCCTTATACCTATCCCATGCATGCTTAAACTCCTTCACTGTATGAACCTCTACCACTTCTACTGGAAGACTATTCCATGCATCCACTACCCTCTCAGTAAAGTAATACTTTCATTAGTCCCTGACCTTATCTTATATCTAGGATAGCCTTATACCTATCCCATGCATGCTTAAACTCCTTCACTGTATTAGCCTCTACCACTTCTACTGGAAGACTATTCCATGCATCTACTACCCTCTCAGTAATGTAATACTTTCATTAGTCCCTGGCCTTATCTTATATCTAGGATAGCCTTATACCTATCCCATGCATGCTTAAACTCCTTCACTGTATTAACCTCTACCACTTCTACTGGAAGACTATTCCATACATCCACTACCCTCTCAGTAATGTAATACTTTCATTAGTTCCTGGCCTTATCTTATATCTAGGATAGCCTTATACCTATCCCACGCATGCTTAAACTCCTTCACTGTATTAACCTCTACCACTTCTTCTGGAATACTATTCCATACATCCACTACCCTCTCAGTAATGTAATACTTTCATTAGTCCCTGGCCTTATCTTATATCTAGGATAGCCTTATACCTATCTCATGCATGCTTAAACTCCTCACTGTATTAACCTCTACCACTTCCACTGGAAGACTATTCCATACATCCACTACCCTCTCAGTAAAGTAATACTTTCATTAGTCCCTGGCCTTATCTTATATCTAGGATAGCCTTATACCTATCCCATGCATGCTTAAACTCCTTCACTGTATTAACCTCTACCACTTCTACTGGAAGACTATTCCATGCATCCACTACCCTCTCAGTATAGTAATCCTTTCATTAGTCCCTGGCCTTATCTTATATCTATGATAGCCTTATACCTATCCCATGCAGGCTTAAACTCCTTCACTGTATTAACCTTTACCACTTCTACTGGAAGAATATTCCATGCATCCACTACCCTCTCAGTAAAGTAATACTTTCATTAGTCCCTGGCCTTATCTTATATCTAGGATAGCCTTATACCTATCCCATGCAAGCTTAAACTGCTTCACTGTATTAACCTCTACCACTTCTACTGGAAGACTATTCCATACATCCACTACCCTCTCAGTAAAGTAATACTATCATTAGTCCCTGGCCCTATCTTATATCTAGGATAGCCTTATACCTATCCCATGCATGCTTAAACTCCTTCACTGTATTAACCTCTACCACTTCTACT
The DNA here is from genome assembly GCA_036172795.1 of Pelodytes ibericus. Classification (NCBI taxonomy): domain Eukaryota; kingdom Metazoa; phylum Chordata; class Amphibia; order Anura; family Pelodytidae; genus Pelodytes; species Pelodytes ibericus. The sequence goes on along the minus strand of CM069862.1, from coordinate 205,160,802 downwards.
GGAAGACTATTCCATACATCCACTACCCTCTCAGTAAAGTAATACTTTCATTAGTCCCTGGCCTTATCTTATATCTTGGATAGCCTTATACCTATCCCATGCATGCTTAAACTCCTTCACTGTATTAACTTCTACCACTTCTACTGGAAGACTATTCCATGCATCCACTACCCTCTCAGTAATGTAATATTGTCATTAGTCCCTGACCTTATCTTATATCTAGGATAGCCTTATACCTATCCCATGCATGCTTAAACTCCTTCACTGTATTAACCTCTACCATTTCTACTGGAAGACTATTCCATGCATCCACTACCCTCTCAGTAATGTAATATTGTCATTAGTCTCTGGCCTTATCTTATATCTAGGATAGCCTTGTGTCTATCCCATGCATGCTTAAACTCCTTCACTGGATTAACAGCTACCACTTCTACTGGAAGACTATTCCATACATCCACTACCCTCTCAGTAAAGTAATACTTTCATTAGTCCCTGGCCTTATCTTATGTCTAGGATAGCCTTATACCTATCCCATGCATGCTTAAACTCCTTCACTGTATTAACCTCTACCACTTCTACTGGAAGACTATTCCATACATCCATTACCCTCTCAGTAAAGTAATACTATCATTAGTCCCTGACCTTATCTTATATCTAGGATAGACTTATACCTATCCCATGCATGCTTAAACTCCTTCACTGTATTAACCTCTACCACTTCTACTGGAAGACTATTCCATGCATCCACTACCCTCTCAGTAATGCAATACTTTCATTAGTCCCTGGCCTTATCTTATATCTAGGATAGCCTTATACCTATCCCATGCATGCTTAAACTCCTTCACTGTATTAACCTCTACCACTTCTACTGGAAGACTATTCTGTGCATCCACTACCCTCTCAGTAAAGTAATACTTTCATTAGTCCCTGGCCTTATCTTATATCTAGGATAGCCTTATACCTATCCCACGCATGCTTAAACTCCTTCACTGTATTAACCTCTACCACTTCTACTGGAAGACTATTCCATACATCCACTACCCTCTCAGTAATGTAATACTTTCATTAGTCCCTGGCCTTATCTTATATCTAGGATAGCCTTATACCTATCCCACGCATGCTTAAACTCCTTCACTGTATTAACCTCTACCACTTCTACTGGAAGACTATTCCATGCATCCACTACCCTCTCAGTATAGTAATACTTTCATTAGTCCCTGACCTTATCTTATATCTAGGATAGCCTTATACCTATCCCACGCATGCTTAAACTCCTTCACTGTATTAACCTCTACCACTTCTACTGGAAGACTATTCCATGTATCCACTACCCTCTCAGTAATGTAATACTTTCATTAGTCCCTGACCTTATCTTATATCTAGGATAGCCTTATACCTATCCCATGCATGCTTAAACTCCTTCACTGTATTAACCTCTACCACTTCTACTGGAAGACTATTCCATGTATCCACTACCCTCTCAGTAATGTAATACTTTCATTAGTCCCTGACCTTATCTTATATCTAGGATAGCCTTATACCTATCCCACGCATGCTTAAACTCCTTCACTGTATTAACCTCTACCACTTCTACTGGAAGACTATTCCATGTATCCACTACCCTCTCAGTAAAGTAATACTTTCATTAGTCCCTGGCCTTATCTTATATCTAGGATAGCCTTATACCTATCCCATGCATGCTTAAACTCCTTCACTGTATTAACCTCTACCACTTCTACTGGAAGACTATTCCATACATCCACTACCCTCTCAGTAATGTAATACTTTCATTAGTCCCTGGCCTTATCTTATATCTAGGATAGCCTTATACCTATCCCATGCATGCTTAAACTCCTTCACTGTATTAACCTCTACCACTTCTACTGGAAGACTATTCCATACATCCACTACCCTCTCAGTAATGTAATACTTTCATTAGTCCCTGACCATATCTTATATCTAGGATAGCCTTATACCTATCCCACGCATGCTTAAACTCCTTCACTGTATTAACCTCTAGCACTTCTACTGGAAGACTATTCCATGCATCCACTACCCTCTCAGTAATGTAATACTATCATTAGTCCCTGGCCTTATCTTATATCTAGGATAGCCTTATACCTATCCCCCGCATGCTTAAACTCCATCACTGTATTAACCTCTACCACTTCTACTGGAAGACTATTCCATGCATCCACTACCCTCTCAGTAAAGTAATACTTTCATTAGTCCCTGGCCTTATCTTATATCTAGGATAGACTTATACCTATCCCATGCATGCTTAAACTCCTTCACTGTATTAACCTCTACCACTTCTACTGGAAGACTATTCCATGCATCCACTACCCTCTCAGTAAAGTAATACTTTCATTAGTCCCTGGCCTTATCTTATATCTAGGATAGACTTATACCTATCCCATGCATGCTTAAACACCTTCACTGTATTAACCTCTACCACTTCTACTGGAAGACTATTCCATACATCCACTACCCTCTCAGTAATGTAATACTTTCATTAGTCCCTGGCCTTATCTTATATCTAGGATAGCCTTATACCTATCCCATGCATGCTTAAACTCCTTCACTGTATTAACCTCTACCACTTCTACTGGAAGACTATTCCATGCATCCACTACCCTCTCAGTAATGTAATACTTTCATTAGTCCCTGACCATATCTTATATCTAGGATAGCCTTATACCTATCCCACGCATGCTTAAACTCCTTCACTGTATTAACCTCTAGCACTTCTACTGGAAGACTATTCCATGCATCCACTACCCTCTCAGTAATGTAATACTATCATTAGTCCCTGGCCTTATCTTATATCTAGGATAGCCTTATACCTATCCCCCGCATGCTTAAACTCCATCACTGTATTAACCTCTACCACTTCTACTGGAAGACTATTCCATGCATCCACTACCCTCTCAGTAAAGTAATACTTTCATTAGTCCCTGGCCTTATCTTATATCTAGGATAGACTTATACCTATCCCATGCATGCTTAAACTCCTTCACTGTATTAACCTCTACCACTTCTACTGGAAGACTATTCCATGCATCCACTACCCTCTCAGTAAAGTAATACTTTCATTAGTCCCTGGCCTTATCTTATATCTAGGATAGACTTATACCAATCCCATGCATGCTTAAACACCTTCACTGTATTAACCTCTACCACTTCTACTGGAAGACTATTCCATACATCCACTACCCTCTCAGTAATGTAATACTTTCATTAGTCCCTGGCCTTATCTTATATCTAGGATAGCCTTATACCTATCCCATGCATGCTTAAACTCCTTCACTGTATTAACCTCTACCACTTCTACTGGAAGACTATTCCATGCATCCACTACCCTCTCAGTAAAGTAATACTTTCATTAGTCCCTGGCCTTATCTTATATCTAGGATAGACTTATACCTATCCCATGCATGCTTAAACTCCTTCACTGTATTAACCTCTACCACTTCTACTGGAAGACTATTCCATGCATTCACTACCCTCTCAGTAAAGTAATACTTTCATTAGTCCCTGGCCTTATCTTATATCTAGGATAGACTTATACCTATCCCATGCATGCTTAAACACCTTCACTGTATTAACCTCTACCACTTCTACTGGAAGACTATTCCATACATCCACTACCCTCTCAGTAATGTAATACTTTCATTAGTCTCTGGCCTTATCTTATACCTAGGATAGCCTTATACCTATCCCACGCATACTTAAACTCCTTCACTGTATTAACCTCTACCACTTCTACTGGAAGACTATTCAATGCATCCACTACCCTCTCAGTAATGTAATACTTTCATTAGTCCCTGGCCTTATCTTATATCTAGGATAGACTTATACCTATCCCATGCATGCTTAAACACCTTCACTGTATTAACCTCTACCACTTCTACTGGAAGACTATTCCATACATCCACTACCCTCTCAGTAATGTAATACTTTCATTAGTCTCTGGCCTTATCTTATACCTAGGATAGCCTTATACCTATCCCACGCATACTTAAACTCCTTCATTGTATTAACCTCTACCACTTCTACTGGAAGACTATTCCATGCATCCACTACCCTCTCAGTAATGTAATACTTTCATTAGTCCCTGGCCTTATCTTATATCTAGGATAGTCTTATACCTATCCCACGCATGCCTAAACTCCATCACTGTATTAACCTCTACCACTTCTACTGGAAGACTATTCCATACATCCACTACCCTCTCAGTAAAGTAATACTTTCATTAGTCCCTGGCCTTATCTTATATGTAGGATAGCCTTATACCTATCCCATGCATGCTTAAACTCCTTCACTGTATTAACCTCTACCACTTCTACTGGAAGACTATTCCATGCATCCACTACCCTCTCAGTAATGTAATACTTTCATTAGTCCCTGGCCTTATCTTATATCTAGGATATCCTTATACCTATCCCACGCATGCTTAAACTCCTTCACTGTATTAACCTCTACCACTTCTACTGGAAGACTATTCCATACATCCACTACCCTCTCAGTAAAGTAATACTTTCATTAGTCCCTGGCCTTATCTTATATCTAGGATAGCCTTATACCTATCCCACGCATGCTTAAACCCCTTCACTGTATTAACCTCTACCACTTCCACTGGAAGACTATTCCATGCATCCACTACCCTCTCAGTAAAGTAATACTTTCATTAGTCCCTGGCCTTATCTTATATCTAGGATAGACTTATACCTATCCCATGCATGCTTAAACTCCTTCACTGTATTAACCTCTACCACTTCTACTGGAAGACTATTCCATACATCCACTACCCTCTCAGTAACATAATACTTTCATTAATCCCTGGCCTTATCTTATATCTAGGATAGCCTTATACCTATCCCATGCATGCTTAAACTCCTTCACTGTATTAACCTCTACCACTTCTACTGGAAGACTATTCCATGCATCCACTACCCTCTCAGTAAAGTAATACTTTCATTAGTCCCTGGCCTTATCTTATATCTAGGATAGCCTTATACCTATCCCATGCATGCTTAAACTCCTTCACTGTATTAACCTCTACCACTTCTACTGGAAGACTATTCCATGCATCCACTACCCTCTCAGTAAAGTAATACTATCATTAGTCCCTGGCCTTATCTTATATCTAGGATAGCCTTATACCTATCCCACGCATGCTTAAACTCCTTCACTGTATTAACCTCTACCACTTCTACTGGAAGACTATTCCATACATCCACTACCCTCTCAGTAAAGTAATACTTTCATTAGTCCCTGGCCTTATCTTATATCTAGGATAGCCTTATACCTATCCCATGCATGCTTAAACTCCTTCACTGTATTAACCTCTACCACTTCTACTGGAAGGTTATTACATGCATCCACTACCCTCTCAGTAAAGTAATACTTTCATTAGTCCCTGGCCTTATCTTATATCTAGGATAGCCTTATACCTATCCCATGCATGCTTAAACTCCTTCACTGTATTAACCTCTACCACTTCTACTGGAAGACTATTCCATACATCCACTACCCTCTCAGTAAAGTAATACTTTCATTAGTCCCTGACCTTATCTTATATCTAGGATAGCCTTATACCTATCCCATGCATGCTTAAACTCCTTCACTGTATTAACCTCTACCACTTCTACTGGAAGACTTTCCCATACATCCACTACCCTCTCAGTAAAGTAATACTTTCATTAGTCCCTGGTCTTATCGTATATCTAGGATAGCCTTATACCTATCCCACGCATGCTTAAACTCCTTCACTGTATTAACCTCTACCACTTCTACTGGAAGACTGTTCCATACATCCACTACCCTCTCAGTAATGTAATACTTTCATTAGTCCCTGGCCTTATCTTATATCTAGGATAGCCTTATACCTATCCCATGCATGCTTAAACTCCTTCACTGTATTAACCTCTACCACTTCTGCTGGAAGACTATTCCATGCATCCACTACCCTCTCAGTAAAGTAATCCTTCCTGATATTATATTGCAGTCAGATGCACCATGTAATGCTCAGCAAAAGGGGGATAATCCCTAAAAATGTACTGAACCTCCAAACCTTCCCCCCCCCCCAATGTTTCTGAGCGGAGCTGGCACAGTGAGCATTTCTGTTTTTTTCTTTTATGACAGAGAAATAGACAATGTGGATGTCCGTCTGTTAGCTGTCATTATTAGTACGGGTATCTCTTATTTGTTGAGTGATAAAATATTTGGGAATCTAAACATATCTTCACAATACAGAAAGGCCTTTGTTCTGCTTTTCTTTCATCTTAAATTATCAGCAGAGTATGTGATCTGTGTGCAGCACAGAGAGAACAGACATCATCTAAATCACTTGGCTCGGAACAGCCAGGTAAAAACAAAGAGAAAGGAAAAGTTACAAAAATCCTTAATGCAGAGGTAAGAATGTTTTGCTTTGTGCTAGTTTTGGCAGGAAGGTAATGTCTTTTTTTTTATTTTCTTTTTTTTTTTTTATCACTTTTCAATAAGACATCTGCTTTCTTATAGTGCTGAGAAGCTGTAATGGACTGGATTGGGCAGAGATACAGGGTAGGAAGACATGATGGCAGGTTCTTCCCCCTACAAACCAGGGAAGATAAAAGAGTTGGATCCGGTGTGTTCAGTGTATTCAGGAGTTTGGGCAGCGGAGATCCCACTACAAGGGACTGTGTCACCTAAACATTGTACAGCATAAAAAAGAATAAAAATGATCTATACACTGAAACATAGAAACATAGAAGATGTCGGCAGATAAGAACCATTCGGTCCATCTAGTCTGCCCAATTTTTTTTGAGTCCTTTTATTAGTCCCCCGTTCCCGGTCTTATATCTAGGATAGCCTTGTGTCCATCCCATGCATGCTTAAAATCCTTGACTGTGTTTACCTCTACCACTTCTGCTGGCAGGCTATTCCATATATCCACTACCCTCTCAGTAAAGTAATACTTCCTGATATTACTGTTAAATCGTTGCCCCTCTAATTTCACACTATGTCCTCTAGTTGTGGTAGTTTTTCTCCTCCGTTACTGTGTTGATTCCCTTTATGTATATAAATGTTTCTATCATATCCCGCTGAGTTAGCTGACTTGGAGCAAATGCATAAAATAAGAGCAAAGTATGTCTGTCGAGTCTCCTGCTTATGACATCACCTGCCGCTTGATATGCAAATGATCTAACGTTCAATGGGGAATGTAAAATTTGCTTATCAAGCCACAAGGTGCTGTCAGAAACAGGTGACATCTCAGACACATGTAAAACATATTTTAATCTTAAATGATGTATTTGCTGCTAACACAATGTATTAATCATTTTTAACCTTTTTATATAAGGTGTAAACCGAGTGTAGGTGACAGAGTCTGTCTAGTTCCTTTAGAGGCAGTTTTATTCCAGTTACCTGCCAGTCATCATGGATTTTGAAGCTCAGTCCCTGGTCTGTGAGTACAAACACTTCCGTTACAGTAATTGTGAAGGTTTTATAGCTTGGATTTTAACCTTGTAATGTTTCTAGTTGTTTTATAGCTGCCGCAGTGTTCAGACTCCTTTCCATTTGTTTTTAATACTGTTTATTTCATGCTATTTTAGGGCCTCTGTAAATTAGCTGTTTTTTTGGTTAGCTCCTGTGTTAGCACAGTGTGTGGCAGGGACTCCAGACGGCACAGCTTGTAAGGCGAGGCCGGCCAGTGGATTATAATGCTGTCACCCATTTCTTACATAGAACTCTAGGAAAGGGCCTTGGCTCTTAATGTCTGCAAATACTTGTCTGGTTTATTTGAATAGAGAGATTCTCAGTTACACCAGATAACAAAAAAAAAAACAAATTGTGGGATTTCTACAATTTTCTCCCCAAAAAAAATCATTACAACAAAATGGTGCATAAAGCAGAGGTTTGTTACATTTAATGATTTTCTCATCTCTCCTGACACCTTTGGTCTATGGTGTTCACATTCACAATATTTAAATTATTAATGGCACGGTCCCAATAAATGGCCCTTAAGGTGCAGCCATCTTGTTTTTTTTCTGCGATTAAGCCGCAGATGAGCTATTATGATTACAAAGTCGTACGGATCTTTCTGCTTGTCCTCCCTGGAGACATCACTCAACAAAGTTATCAAAAAGTGCCCTAGTCACCCCGGAAACCAATGTAATGGCCCTGCTGATTACATCACTTTTAGAACTATGCCCCAGAATCACCATGGAAACCAATGGAATGTTCCTGCTGATTACATCACTTTTAGAACTTTGCCCCAGAATCACCATGGAAACCAATGGAAAGTTCCTGCCGATTACATCACTTTTAGAACCTTGCCCCAGAATCACCATGGAAACCAATGGAATGTTCCTGCTGATTACATCACTTTTAGAACCTTGCCCCAGAATCACCATGGAAACCAATGGAAAGTTCCTGCTGATTACATCACTTTTAGAACTATGCCCCAGCATCACCATGGAAACCAATGGAAAGTTCCTGCTGATTACATCACTTTTAGAACTATGCCCCAGAATCACCATGGAAACCAATGGAATGTTCCTGCTGATTACATCACTTGTAGAACTTTACCCCAGAAATATAAATGTAATAAATGTCCCCCAGTGATTTGAAACGTGAATATCCAAGTCCGCTGTATAAAGTAAGCTAGAAATGTGCTGTAAAATGAATATGTGTTAAAATATGGCAGTCATGTGCTGTGTATCCAGCACTCGGCTGCTACAGATTGGGCAGCTGAGCAGTTTACAACCAGTTGGCACGGAAAACCCCACTTTCGACATTTTTGAGAATTGTGCTAAACTCTACCTGACACCAAGCAGATGGCAGCAGAAATGTGTTTTAAAGTGACATTAATACCCCACCGATGGTCTTCTTACAGGGATATCCTCTGCCAGTGTAGAGTATGTTTAGGTACATTTTTGGAACACTGTGAACCAATAGCAGGTGAGCAAGAGGGAGGGAGGAGTCCCTGAGATCAGTCAGGCCTAGGGAAGAACAAAACCTAAATACTTCACTGTGTGTAATGCAGTTGGATATGATCAGGCTGACGACCAGATACACACTTATATATTAGAGTAATCACCCAGCCGAAATGTTACCAGCAAGCAGGCCAATGTGAAGCCTATGGAGGAAATAGTATGACCGGTAACAATGCTAAAATATCCATATTATTAGGGTGAGTCTTTATACATACTCATATTAGCAGGCAGGCACGTTTGAGAAGCATTATTGATAAGGAAGACTTTCTTATCTCCCATTAATTACTAGGCTGGGAGAACGTCACATAATCTGTATTGTGCATCAAATGAAACAATGGAATTTAATTTAAATAAAGTATGTAGCATTTAAAAAAAAAACTGTTAAAGCGTATACACAGTCTTATTGCCGAAGGGTTAAATCAGTGCTTCCGTTTGTATCGCTGGGAGGAAGAAGGTTCCTATATATGGCTGAATTTGCTGCACTGGAGAATAATATTACAATAAATATTATGATAATAAGTCTAATAATGATAAATGCACTCGGTTCATACGCTTATTACTCGTCGTACAGTCATTATTTGTGCATGAAAATGTGCGCTCAGCGCTCCGGATTGATAGTAGGTTACTAGTTAATATAGATTTTTCCTAAGTTGTGTTACATTCAGGGGACAAATTTGAGTAATTTGCAGATTTTTTTTTTTAAGAGCTGAGATTTCAAAAATTAATTTCATCAGCAACAGAAGCAAATCTATAGTGCTGGACATTCGATAGCACTGCTGACTACGTCAAGGGGAAAGAAATATATACATAGATTTCTTGTTTAAAAACAAGTGTCAGATTTTGCTATAGTAACAATCCTGCCTTTCTCGCCAAGCCCCTCCTTATTGACTTCATAGAATTTAGGAGCCCCGATAAAATTATTTTCAAGCTAGATCTACAGAGAGAACTGTAAAACTAAGTTAATTTTGTGTATATCAAACACATGCACACCTTGCAGAAAATGGATTGAGTGAAACTGGGCCCCTTTTATAAGCTGCTTGTTTGGCTGACAACCTGGCTTTTGGGGGGGGGGGGGGGTATTTTTTACACCCACTGTAATTCGGTTCCAATAAAAATTGATAAGCAACATTGCTTTTGAGGGATGTGAATAAGACACACACAGTCTAAATGTGGGAGATAATGGGGTGTCTGTACCGTGGAGGCTCGAGCCCAATCTCTCTAGCCCCACCCATTTTTGTCTCCGCCCATGCAGTGTTTTCCGGGAATGTTGGCAGGTATATGATATAGCCACGCCTCGCCACACTTAAAGTTTTTTTAAACTTGAGGTGGCTCTTGTCTGAGGGGGCGTGGTGCGTAATAATGTCCTGTCTCGCTGTGTATATGAATATGGTTTTATTAGTATTTGGGTCACATTGCAGTGTTGTTTGGTTATTGGACACTGGCTCTGAAAAGGCTTTGCGGAGAATGAAATGGCTTCGCTGTGTCAGCACTTTGTTTTGTAACGAGTATTTTTCACACAGTTGTGCGACTGAAAAGGAGCAACACTCCAGCAAAAATCCATTTATCTTTGGCTGCCATTTCTGTTCCATGAGTTCTTATGGAGTTTTTACAATGTGATTAATTGATATGCATTGTGTGAAGAATCATACAGAAAGCCTGCAATGCTCCCTACACGACTTTTTTAAATGCAGAATTTATGAGTCTCAAATAAACTTGTAACTAACTGCTGAATGCACAATTATAAGCAGAGTAATTATATATTTATCTTTATAAATAAATACATATGCATATTTTATCACAATTCACATTATTCCGTATATCATAACGACGAGCTATTGGCGCTGGGTAAGATTTGGAAGAGCGTATTAAGATGCAGACCGAGCACTATACCGCTGGGATCCATTTTGTTCCGTGGCGTTACTGTCTTGCCAGGTTATGCCCGTAGATCACACCCAATTTGATGAAAGTGGAGTCATTTATTTATATTTAAATATTAGACGCTTGTTGTAAAAAGGAGCCTGTGTTATATAATGCTGATAGATGAACTGGATCGTACAAAAACTCTTTACCGAAAGGAACATACAATTGTTCTCGGGGGTCAAGGGGGCGGAGCTATAAAGGGGCAGGATCAGCGGCGCTCACTGGTATATTTATCTGAGAGTATATGGGCAATGTAACGGACTCATACAAGATACAATACGAGATCTATCACCATCCGCTAGATGACACGCGCAGTGTTCTAATACACGCCCACTAGCCCTGCGAGAGCTGGAGGGAGTATCTGATACAATGTAACGCTTGCCTCCCCAGTAACCGTAGTGTTAAAGAGACCATGACGCTTGGAGTCTTTTTTACCCCCCTCGGTTACGCAGAGAGTTAGGTTTTGTTACGCGTTATTTGGATCGACTGAAGTTTATTCTGACCCAGGGCACTTTTATTTCCAAACAATGAATTTATTATTATTTATTTTTTTTCTGGTGTGTCCTTAAACAGGGCTTGTTTTTTTTCCTGCTTCTCAGAAGCCGAGCACAGATGGTGATTGATTTTTCAAGTGCTGACATCCCTGCTTGAGAAAACGTTCCCACCTTCTTTGTGCCGAGCCAGTCAGGCAAACTAACGTGATGATGTGATCATCATTTTCATGCAGAATTGATTGACAGGGAAATTTTAGCATAAACCACACATTCTTCCAGTCCTCCCCCCTCCTTCCCTCTCCTCACCACGCCAACTAGTGCTCAGAACCCATGGAAAGCGGTGGGAATCACCCTACTTTCTGATGCCCTGTACTGTAACCCTTTATTAACTGCAGATCAACTCTCATCGGCGTCGGAATATTAAAGAATAAGTGTCGACAAAAAACGAACTGGTGTTTAATTAGGTAAAATTAGTGAAGACATTATAAAAAGAAATGCTTTAATGAAAGAATGCAAATAATGTACCTTTTTGAGCTCTCTTTGCTCAGTATAGCTGAGGGGAGGGGACATGTTGTTTAGAATCTTTAGAATCTTTTCTCTGTATAGCTCTATCAGGGGGTGGACATGTTGTTTAGAATCTTTGCTCTGTTTAGCTCTATCAGGGGGAGGACATGTTGTTTAGAATCTTTGCTCTGTTTAGCTCTAGCAGGTGCGGACATGTTGTTTAGAATCTTTGCTCTGTTTAGCTCTATCAGGGGGAGGACATGTTGTTTAGAATCTTTGCTCTGTATAGCTCTATCAAGGGGCGGACATGTTGTTTAGAATCTTTGCTCTGTTTAGCTCTATCAGGGGGAGGACATGTTGTTTAGAATCTTTGCTCTGTATAACTCTATCAGGGGGTGGACATGTTGTTTAGATTCTTTGCCCTGTATAGCTCTATCAGGGAGCGGACATGTTGTTTAGAATCTTTGCTCTGTATAGCTCTATCAGGGGGCGGACATGTTGTTTAGAATCTTTGCTATGTATAGCTCTATCAGGGGGATGGACATGTTGTTTAGATTCTTTGCTCTGTATAACTCTATCAGGGGGAGGACATGTTATTTAGATTATTTGCCCTGTATAGCTCTATCAGGGGGAGGACATGTTATTTAGATTCTTTGCCCTGTATAGCTCTATCAGGGGGAGGACATGTTATTTAGATTCTTTGCCCTGTATAGCTCTATTAGGGGGCAGAAATGTTGTTTAGAATGTTGGGTCAAAGATAAAGGAAGATCTGACCCAAGATTCTAAGCAAAATATCTGCCCCCTGATAGAAAATACTTTATTCATTCATTGCAGAATTTCTATTTAAAATGTCTACATTTGATGGAACCTTTCAATTAAACATTACTTCATTTTTTCCCTTTAAGGTCTTGGTGTGTCACAGAACCTGTCATAAAACCTGTTAATTTGACTAATAGTAGACGTCTGCGGGTGAAGGGGTGATTTCCCCCCCATTACAGCGCTGCGCGCCAGACTATATCAGTAAAGAAAGTGCCCAGTTTTCCTGCCGATCTCGTCTTTCTCAGGCCATTGCCTGTGTTTGCGTGACTAAGAGCATACAATTAAAGCCCAGCAGTTTCATTCTGTGTGAAGGCATTGTTTGCTAGGGTTCAAGTGCTGGGATAATAAGGGCAGAACAATACACGGACCCTATCACCAGTCCACGGTGGCAGATTCTGATTGGGAGAATACATTTCTCATTATCTCATGTATGCCTCGCTCGTATAAATGATGCTTTTTCTTTGCACGGAGGGTGTAGGGAACTTCAGACAAAAAAAAATACTCCTCCTCTTGTCCCTTAAAAACTAAAACCATTTAAATAAAATCTATTTTCTGAGCATCACATTCACTCACAGATGATGGAGTTCTGTCTACGATTTTTCCACAAGGAATTGTTTTTTCAGGTTTTCTTTTCATTATTAAGTTTTTATTTTATTTTATACTTTGTAACAAAGGCTGTTGGCAATTGGAATAGATTGTAATTCTGTTGGTGGGAACCAAATTAAAAAATAAAATAATTTAATAGGTGTTATTATAGAATATTTATCTTCTTATTACATTTATAGTCCTTAAATCTGGTAACATACTGAAATAATTTCCAGTAGTTATTTACTTACAGTACTTACATTACCCAGCAGTGTTCTAAGTGACGAATCTCGCCGTTTGACGGCCATTTTGTTTTTAACACCCATCAACAGCGCTCACATTTTTACAAGCGCCGATAGGATTTTAAAAATGTGCACCTGTTGGACTTATTCCACTAACTCAGGATTAAAATGCCACATTAAAAAAGTGTCTTTTTTGTTTATTCAATATTTCTTTGTACTATATTTATTAAAAAGAAATAAGCGGCCATGTTTTATTACCAGTAAAACATTTTAAACATAGAACCAGGAGACCTTATATGTGGAAGTTTGGACAGTCGGAGCATCCATCGTGTCAAACGATTTCTTAGCTCCCTTTAGAGCATGTTGATTAGCAAATGTCTCGGCAAACTGAATATTTTATATATAACGTCATTTATAAATTATCTTTATCACAATCCTCCAAACCCGGAACAATGGGGACCAATTTAAACTGTGTATTTTCGGAATCCATCCCGGTGATCCTTTTTTTCCGTCGTGAGAAAACAAAATAATATTTTTTTTACTTGTGTACCTTATTTTTTTGGTTTCCCCTAATCCGTTAAGGTATTTAGTTAAGTCTGGATGGATGGCTGGCTGTTTTGTAATTAACATCTTGTAACACTCTCCTGAAACACTGTTAGATGCCCAGGAATTTACACTGGGTTTACAATTTACAAGGGTTGTTTTTTTTTTTTTTTTAGTTATTCTCTACAGTAGACTGTGTTATTTTCACCATTAGATGTTTTAGAGAAATTAGTTTTCATTCATAGCACTTGCTATTCTCTATTATGGGAAAATATAGAGATAGAACAATCTACTGCCTAAATAAGTTTTGCCTATAGAGTGGATTTACTGAGATAGAGTTTTCCAAGTAAAGCATACAAAATAGCCAAAAGCAGTCTGCCCAACTATTGGAATGTTTGAGGTACAAAAAGTGACCTTTGGAAAATAAACAAAAAAGCTTAACAATGGACTCATTGTCTATTCACAGAGTCATATGAATGACAACAGATTAATCACAGTCTGAAACCCACTTTGCCGATGAAATAACTTTAGAAAAAAATTGTAATAATACATTTAAACAAAATATATTTCTGTTCACTTACAATGCTTAATACAATTGTGTGTTTTGTAATTTTTGTTATTTATTCATGGCTGGTAAAACTGTAGGAAAAAGTAGAATTGTAACTACAGAGTTTTATTTATTTTTTTGCCCATTTTAATATTAAATAAAATTATTTGTGTGGGCAACTCGTTTGCGACTTTCAGAAAACTGTAACGACCCTTAGAAATTACTTTAGCAATGCCCCGTGTTGGGCAGTGAGTATCTTGCTCAAACAAACACAGGTATTTTCTAGAATCGCACTTTAAATGTGACTTTAATTGACTGTAACTTATAATCGCTGGTTACTATGTGCAGTGCTTAGAATACTCTAGTATTATCTGAAAAAGACAATAGATTTATTGGATACATTAAAAATACCATAAATAAAATGTACAATAAACTTTCTAGGTCCACACTAAAAACATCAACCTACCAGAACCTTAATAATGTAATCCTTTTAGCTCCAATCAAATCATATTTGCTCAGCCCAAATCTACCAGGATATTGCATTCAGATCCATCTATCAGCCTCACACACCATATATATATATATATAAATTATCACCTAGAAATACTTGCTGTACATCTTCCAGCACTTGTATACTCTGAGTTATTCTGAATCTATCACCTAACAGTCACAGAGTGAAGCCAAGTATCCCCATTTCTGAAGGGCCCAGACCTCTCCATTATGCCTAAATTGTAGTATTTCAATAACTCAATAATACCCAACTTTAGGTTATAAAACAGCTACAAATGATTGGAACTGTCTCATAAGTGGTCAAGCCCCTCCTTCCCCAAACACTCCCTACAGAACGTAATCGTCCCGTCTTTGGTGGTTTGGAATGTTGGGAGGTTTGTCGGAGTCTGTATGAATTTACCAGATTCATAGCCATGGGTGCACTTCCTCTACGCACAGGACTAGCATACAGTGAACAGGGGTGATAATAGCTGTGTCTTATTGCTTGTCCTCTACCAAAATGTGTCACTATATTGATAAGAAACTGGGAGGTGACGATATGTACATCTGCACTGCACTTTTTTAATACATGTAGTCAGAGCTGCCATCAGAAAGCCTTTCGTTATTGCACCCACATGCCTTGCACACCCAGCACATCCCTCAGCACCCACATTGCACACCTAGGACATGCCCCAGCCAGCATCCACTTTGCATCCACAGGACACCTACACTTGTTCACCAGCTCCCTGGTCTCTAGTGGTAGGCAGCCGTAGTGCACTGCCCATCCTACAGTGCTGCCTCTCCTGCTCCCCTGGTTTGCAGTCTGGGCACAGGAATCATGGGACACCCAACGCTCTGACCTGAGAACACTGCGCAGGGAGTGTATGTATTATTATTACTTTCATACATTATAATAATGTCAAACATGATAGATTCCTTAATGCATAGTACAGTCACACTCTATATTCCTCTAATTGTCTCAGAACTTCACAAATCCATGGAGCCAAGAAGCCAAGACTTCTAAAACCCTACTACTAGCTGCTAACTCTTTTGGATTATTTAACATCAAATGCAAACGAAAGTTCAGTTTTCTTACTTGTAAAAATAACTAGTCAAGTTCAAGAATTGGTTCTGTTTCTCCCCTAAAGTAAACCAAATATTTCTCAAGCGCCAGCATTGAAGCAAAAATCTCAACCCTCAAAAAACAGTGTGAACCACCCACCCCCCAAAAAAAAACAAAAACACATAAAACTTTAGCTCACAAATAAATATTGTAAGTAATGCACAAAAGTAGCTAACTTTTCAGAAAAATAATATATCACACAAAAAAACAAACAAACAAAAGAACAGAGAAAGATGACTGTATGTCTGGAGCAATGATAAACACGTGATACTTTAAACCTATTGATTGATTTTAACTCATATCTGTTTAAATCCTAAAGGCACATCAGTCTGCGTGCTGGAGAATATTTAAAGTTATACACAAATTATCTTGCCACGTAGCTTCAGAAGTAAAAAAAAAACAACCCTCTTAGATTGAATAATGAATCCCCGAGTTGTGCTTTCGGAAAAAAAAAAAAATGGAGATAGCTTTTGTATACTTTTACTTTTTTACTGCCATTAATGCTGCAGTAAATCTTGTATTATTGTATACAGTCTACATCATCAGTCCTTCTCTTTCCCTTTGGACAGAAAAGAAATGACTGGCTTCCATCAGTGTTATTGGCAATCCCCATATTCTGACATCTGTTCAATTCTAAACATTCTACCAACCTTGATGAAATGTATTTTAGTGGTATAATCTGACTTAGAGCGAGAGGGGGGGGGGGGGGGGGAGAAATCTGGATGATAAAAAAAAATAACAGTGATTAAACACCAGAAGTAATTTGCCAGTGAATCTCAATCTTGGAAAAGCTGATGTAGTTTCTTCGAGAAAAAAAAAAATTAGCTATGTACTGCAAATCTTAATCATTTTAATGCTTCTAACTAGACGAAATATATGGCTTATCAAAAATATATATAAATGCCTGTTTTATTTAGTCTGAGAGGTTCCCTCAGCAGATCAGTCATGTTCAGTAAGTAACAGGAATAGAATTATTATATTTTTCCTTGTCAATATGTCTTCCGGTGACATCACTCAGTCGCCCAGTGTAGCATCTGTAGAATCTGTACAGATCTTGGTGGTGTCATCTCAGCCTTTCATCCTTTTGCGTGAGATCAAATGAGTGCCATTAAATTGGGTAATACATCCATTCATAGACCACAATCCATATCTTCCTCAAACACTGGGGGTTATGGATAAAAGATGGCGCTCTCTGTAACAAGTTTGACCTTTTTTGCATGTTGTAGAGCAGGGGTAGGCAACCTTTGACACTACAGATGTTGTGGACTCGATCGCCCGTAATGCTCTTTCAGCTGTAATTCAGGCAAAGCATCATGGGGAATGTAGTCCACAACATCTGGAGTGTGGAAGGTTGCCTACCCCTGTTATAGAGTGTTGCTATAAAGGGTTAGAAAGCTTGTGTTTGTGTCCCTCAACAAATCTATGTGCAATTCCACAGCGCATACCGTGAGTTCCAATGCATGACATGAAAAGGGGGATCATCCAATCAGATCATAAAGAGTTATTTATAAAAGCCCAATCTGGGACAAGCTTCTAAAAGTGGTCCAGTCGTCATGGAACCCAGTGGCATGTTCCTCACATCACTTTTAGAACTTTGCCCCAGAAATCACATTTTATCAGTAAAACCCATAGAGTCTTATACATAATTTGTGTCTTTACCTGCCCCATGATCTGCTGGTTTGGCCAGTTAAATCTTCATTCAGGGAAGACCTGTAGCTCTGTACGTTCAGTCCTACACACATGGTTGCCTGTTTCGGCCTAGATCTGGGGCCTGAGTATTTATTTATGGCAGTTGTTCACTACAATACTTGCACGTCACGTATTTCCAAACACATCAAGGAAATGTTTGAAAATCTGTCCTAAATATTATTCCTCCAAGTGTCAGCCATTTTGCAAAGTGTGAAAAAGGCCACAAAAGGCTTTATAAACACATTCATGACACGGGAAATCTCCACACTGTTTTTTTGGGATGGAGACATGTATTTCCTATGTTAATGGGAGTCAATTTATTGACCTCAGCAGGATGAATGACTGCACTGACCCCACCAATAATTGAACCAGCAACTCTGAGGATTAAAAAGATGATGTGGATGCTTTAAAGTATATTATAACCTGAATTTAAATGAGTTTACGCTTATCAGACTTGCTGTTAAATAACCTGGCTTTCTATCAGTGGCTTGATGTAATGGGTTATCCAAGCAAAAGGATTATGTTATTGCTGGTAGCGTTATACTGTAATTAGAAATCATTGTTAGTTATTTAGGAAGATTGATTAATACAATAATGTCCTTTATTGGTAGTTTTTTTTTAGCAGGAGGTAGGGAGATGGTGTATAAGTAGTATGTTGACGAAAGCCTGCAGTTGGAAATCAAGCTCCGCCCACAGCACAGAATACCAGATAACTCCAACTAGTTATGTCCTTGTCACACTATTGGATGAATCATATATACTTGTTATATTATTCAACTATAGACATTTTATTGAAAGAACTCAAAGAAAGCACCTTATTGCACTGTATAGCTCTATCATGGGGCACACATATTGGGTCGATGAAGAAAGATCTGACCTAACATTCTAAATAACATGTCTGCCCTGTGATAGACCTATACAGAGCAAAGATTCTAAACAACATGTCTGCCCCTGATAGAGCTATACAGTGGAAAGTGTCTAAACAACATGTCTGCCCCCTGATAGAGCTATACAGAGCAAAGATTCTAAACAACATGTCTGCCCCCTGATTGACCTATACAGAGCAAAGATTCTATACAACATGTCTGCTCCCTGATAGAGCTATACAGAGCAAAGATTCTATACAACATGTCTGCTCCCTGATAGAGCTATACAGAGCAAAGATTCTAACCAACATGTCCTCCCCCTGATAGAGCTATACAGAGCAAAGATTCTAAACAACATGTCCACCCCTGATAGAGCTATACAGAGCAAAGATTCTAAACAACATGTCCACCCCCTGATAGAGCTATACAGAGCAAAGATTCTAAATAACATGTCCATCCCCCTAATAGAGCTATACAGAGCAAAGATTCTAAACAACATGTCCGCCCCCTGATAGAGCTATACAGAGCAAAGATGCTAAACAACATGTCTGCCCCCCCATCTATGCCAAAGGTAATCTTTCAATGAATCATATATTTTCCCCAAAGTTGGTGTATGAAGCCATCGAGATGGACACATCTTCGGGGCTCAGTCAGCTATACAATATAAGGTTAATGCACTTTATAAATGACGTTTAGTGTTTGTGTCTGTTTGGCACAAAGACACCGTGGAGGATTTTTTTTGTCACCAAAGGAAAGTTTAATTAACATTAAATAATATTCAGTAACATTAAGCAGTCTGTTTATAACTGGATTTTAATTCCTTCTTCTTATAAATGTTAATTGTTCGGTTTATTTCTTTAAAGTGGTTTTACACTCGCAATACGTTTTATAATTTGCCCAGAAATCGCACATGAGGCAAACAAATGTTTTTTTCCGTCTTACTGATTTTTTGTAACGTCTCATCTCCCATTGAAACCTGCGGTGACTGCCTGATGTATTATATCAGTGTGAGATGTAAAGGATACACCTTCGTCAGGAGAATGAGAAAGCGGAACGCATTGGGTAATGGTAGGCCTTACTATCACACTAACGCCTGACAAACATGGGAGTGGCTTCTTTAGGATATCATCTTGGACATATTATAGACACAGCACTGGTGTTATCTATACTGGTTGACGTTAGTACCACTCGCATAGGATACTAATGGACAGAGCAAGGTAGCGGATCCCCCAGATGACAGCCAGTCAGGTTGCTCCATTAGGTGCCTGCGTATACAGTCCACTGCTATTTCCCCTAGAGAGATGCATCCCATACTCCTGTCGGTAGGCGGACGCCATGTTCAGCGCTGTGGAATGCGTTGGCACTCTGTGTTTAATGATACAAGATCCCACCACATTGAGGGCTGGTTAAGATTTGGTGATTCTGCCAGCGCAGATGTGCATGTGCAGCGTTTTTTAATTTGCCAGGAATCCCAGCGACCAGTGGGTAAAGACCCTAATTGGCACAGTTATCTCTCATTAGTTAATAAGCCCCCTATCATTTCCTGTGGTTCCATTGACTCTATGAGCACATACCCCCACACTACACACATGTATAACCCCCCACACTACACACATGTATAAACCCCCCACACTACACACATGTATAACCCCCCACACTACACACATGTATAACCCCCCACACTACACACATGTATAAACCCCCCACACTACACATGTATAAACCCCCCACTACACACATGTATAAACCCCCCACACTACACATGTATAAACCCCCCCACTACACACATGTATAAACCCCCCCACTACACATGTATAAAACCCCCACACTACACACATGTATAAACCCCCCACTACACACATGTATAAACCCCCACACTACACACATGGATAAACCTTCCCACACTACACACATGTATAAACCCCCCACACTACACATGTATAAACCCCCCACACTATACATGTATAAACCCCCCACTACACATGTATAACCCCCCCCCACTACACATGTATAAACCCCCACACATCACACATGTATAAACCCCCCCACACTACACATGTATAAACCCCCCACACTGCACATGTATAAACCCCCCACTACACATGTATAAACCCCCCCACTACACATGTATAAACCCCCCCACACTACACATGTATAAACCACCCACACTTCACATGTATAAACCCCCCACACTACACATGTATAAACCCCCCACTACACATGTATAAACCCCCCCACTACACATGTATAAACCCCCCCACACTACACATGTATAAACCACCCACACTTCACATGTATAAACCCCCCACACTACACATGTATAAACCCCCCCCACTACACATGTATAACCCCCCCCCCACTACACACGTATAAACCCCCCCCACACTACACATGTATAAACCCCCCCCACTACACATGTATAAACCCCCCCCACTACACATGTATAAACCCCCCCCCCACTACACATGTATAAACCCCCCACACTACACATGTATAAACCCCCCACACTACACATGTATAAACCCCCCACACTACACACGTATAACCCCCCCCCACTACACACGTATAACCCCCCCCCCACTACACATGTATAAACCCCCCCCCCCCACTACACATGTATAAACCCCCCACACTACACATGTATAAACCCCCCACACTACCCCCCCCCCACTACTGCCTGATGTATTATATCAGTGTGAGATGTAAAGGATACACCTTCGTCAGGAGAATGAGAAAGCGGAACGCATTGGGTAATGGTAGGCCTTACTATCACACTAACGCCTGACAAACATGGGAGTGGCTTCTTTATGATATCATCTTGGACATATTATAGACACAGCACTGGTGTTATGTATACTGGTTGACGTTAGTACCACTCGCATAGGATACTAATGGACAGAGCAAGGTAGCGGATCCCCCAGATGACAGCCAGTCAGGTTGCTCCATTAGGTGCCTGCGCATACAGTCCACTGCTATTTCCCCTAGAGAGATGCATCCCATACTCCTGTCGGTAGGCGGACGCCATGTTCAGCGCTGTGGAATGCGTTGGCACTCTGTGTTTAATGATACAAGATCCCACCACATTGAGGGCTGGTTAAGATTTGGTGATTCTGCCAGCGCAGATGTGCATGTGCAGCGTTTTTTCATTTGCCAGGAATCCCAGCGACCAGTGGGTAAAGACCCTAATTGGGACAGTTATCTCTCATTAGTTAATAAGCCCCCTATCATTTCCTGTGGTTCCATTGACTCTATGAGCACATACCCCCACACTACACACATGTATAACCCCCCACACTACACACATGTATAAACCCCCCACACTACACACATGTATAACCCCCCACACTACACACATGTATAACCCCCCACACTACACACATGTATAAACCCCCCACACTACACATGTATAAACCCCCCACTACACACATGTATAAACCCCCCACACTACACATGTATAAACCCCCCCACTACACACATGTATAAACCCCCCCACTACACATGTATAAACCCCCCACACTACACACATGTATAAACCCCCCACTACACACATGTATAAACCCCCACACTACACACATGGATAAACCTTCCCACACTACACACATGTATAAACCCCCCACACTACACATGTATAAACCCCCCACACTATACATGTATAAACCCCCCACTACACATGTATAACCCCCCCCACTACACATGTATAAACCCCCACACACCACACATGTATAAACCCCCCCACACTACACATGTATAAACCCCCCACACTGCACATGTATAAACCCCCCACTACACATGTATAAACCCCCCCACTACACATGTATAAACCCCCCCACACTACACATGTATAAACCACCCACACTTCACATGTATAAACCCCCCACACTACACATGTATAAACCCCCCACTACACATGTATAAACCCCCCCACTACACATGTATAAACCCCCCCACACTACACATGTATAAACCACCCACACTTCACATGTATAAACCCCCCACACTACACATGTATAAACCCCCCCCCACTACACATGTATAAACCCCCCCCCACTACACACGTATAAACCCCCCCCCCACACTACACATGTATAAACCCCCCCCACTACACATGTACAAACCCCCCCACACTACACATGTATAAACCCCCCCCACTACACATGTATAAACCCCCCCCCACTACACACGTATAAACCCCCCCCCCACACTACACATGTATAAACCCCCACCACTACACATGTATAAACCCCCCCACACTACACATGTATAAACCACCCACACTTCACATGTATAAACCCCCCACACTACACATGTATAAACCCCCCACACTACACATGTATAAACCCCCCACACTACACACGTTTAAACCCCCCCCCCACTACACATGTATAAACCCCCCACACTACACATGTATAAACCCCCCACACTACACATGTATAAACCCCCCCCCACTACACATGTATAAACCCCCCACACTACACATGTATAAACCCCCCACACTACACATGTATAAACCCCCCACACTACACATGTATAACCCCCCCCCCACTACACATGTATAAACCCCCCCCCCACTACACATGTATAAACCCCCCACACTACACATGTATAAACCCCCCACACTACACATGTATAAACCCCCCACTACACACATGTATAAACCCCCCCCCACTACACATGTATAACCCCCCCCCACTACACATGTATAAACCCCCCCACTACACATGTATAAACCCCCCCCACTACACACGTATAAACCACCCACACTACACACGTATAAACCCCCCCCCACTACACACGTATAAACCCCCCCCCCACTACACACGTATAAACCCCCCCCCACTACACACGTATAAACCACCCACACTACACACGTATAAACCACCCACACTACACACGTATAAACCCCCCCCCACTACACACGTATAACCCCCCCACACGCTGTTTATTAATGGCCGCCGTATCCCCTCCAGTAATTCTTCGCTCGCTGCGCTGATCCGCGAGCATACGTTTCTGCTCTGCCACTGATAAAATCCCCAGCTGATTAACCTCCTCAACTTCACTATGGATCTGAGAGAAGGTATCATACAACTCTGTGTAGCTCCCGTGTAGAGTCGACAAGCTGCACTTTTGTGTGACAGCATCAAAGCACTGGGGGTTAATAGCATACAAAGGGAGTGAGTTTTATAAACGATCGGCAGCATTAAGAGCTGAGCGGGGTATTAATAGAGACCCTGTGTGTGTTACCAGCAGTATTCCCTGATCTCTCTCTACATCACCGTGATCGGCAGGAGAAGGCATTCTGCACCAGAAGTCAGGGATACCGTCACCATTCCTAAGGACTTATTCATAAATGAGGAACGTGCAGGGAATTGAGAAGGGAATTTCAAACTTAAGACCAAAGTAGTGAAGTTTGGAGATTTTTCACTAGATGTGCATGAGCCCCATTTTCTATCACAGCACACGGGGTATCTGGGAGCCAAAATCCCTGCGGTTCCAAATCAGCTATACTTCTAACTCAGCCTTAATTTGGCAGTTGCCTTCTTAATTCCCTGCATTTCATGAATAAAGTGTATGTGTTACTATTTTACACATATATCTTTATTTTACTTGCAGCTCGCTCTGTGAATGAGTACAGTACCTGCCCTCTCTCACTGAGGAATCTTTCTTTTGACCTTACACAACCGAGGAAAGGCTAAGGTAATCAATGGCTGTCTCAAGGAAAATGGAAATGCTCTTATTTTTACTTTAAAACAAGTTCCTGTTCTCCTGTATTTTTAATTTGAAAATAATTTCGTCGGGGCTGCTAAATTTAGTGACATTCCAATAAGGAGGGGCTTGGGAAGAGAGGCGGGGTTTCTAAATTCAGTGACATTCCAATAAGGAGGGGCTTGGAGAGAGAGGCGGGGCTTCTAAATTCTGTGACATTCCAATAAGGAGGGGCTTGGAGAGAGAGGCAGGGCTTCTAAATTCTGTGACATTCCAATAAGGAGGGGCTTGGAGAGAGAGGCGGGGCTTCTAAATTCAGTGACATTCCAATAAGGAGGGGCTTGGAGAGAGAGGCGGGGCTTCTAAATTCAGTGACATTCCAATAAGGAGGGGCTTGGGGAGAGAGGCGGGGCTTCTAAATTTAGCGACATTCCAATAAGGAGAGGCTTGGAGAGAGAGGTGGGGCTTCTAAATTCTGTGACATTCCAATAAGGAGGGGCTTGGAGAGAGAGGTGGGGCTTCTAAATTCTGTGACATTCCAATAAGGAGGGGCTTGGAGAGATAGGCGGGGCTTCTAAATTCTGTGACATTCCAATAAGGAGGGGCTTGGGGAGATGGGCGGGACTGTTGATATAGGAGACAGGAAGTTTTGATGAAAATAACTGATTAGACATTTCTGTCTCTTTTTCTTTCCCCTATTTATTCTTGATGTGATTTCTTTATTACCTGTGTAGGTTGGATGCCTTGTAGTGACATCATATTATGCTGTAATGTAATGGATGATGTAAAAGAGATGATCAGCCCAAACTTGTCTTACTTCAGACATGTGTGTGCAGACAGGGGTCGTTCTCTCTCCCTCCCCCCTGGGATTACACAGAGTTTGTTGATTTTCTTTGACAATAGACTTTGATGGGCTCTCATCATAGACTGATCTCCTAAAAAACCCACTGACCCAGTCTGATCCTTCACGTTCCTTTCTCGCCAGACCAGCCCTGTGCTAGTTCCCCACATCACTCTCCTCTCCTTGGCCTCTATTTTTCCAAACCATTAACTTTTCGTTTTAATTGGGAAGCCCTGAGAGCTGAGTAGAGAGCAGGGTCGGAAAAGCTTCCTGGTAAATATGTAGAAAAAGTTATACTAAAATTCCTACTTATCCCCTGACCTGTTCTTTCAAGCAATATCTCATGACAAATTACAAGGAGCTTCTCAAATCACTACAGCTGCTTCCCTGACTCCCAAAATCACTACTGCTGATCCCCTGACTCCTTAAATCACTAGTGCTGATCCCCTGACTCCTAAAATCACTACTGCTGGTTCCCTGACTCCTAAAATCACTACTGCTGGTTCCCTGACTCCTAAAATCACTACTGCTGGTTCCCTGACTCCTAAAATCACTATTGCCTAACTTTTCTGATTGTTTTACATAAAATACTAATGGGAGAGTGATTTTATTGGCTTCTACATAGAGCTAGACTGGCTCCTAATTTGACCTGTGAACACATTTTTCTCAAGCCCTGACCTCCAGTCTCTACAACAGTCATCCACCTGGTCCTTACAGTCCCACGCACTATTTCGACACTTCTCTCTTCTTGTGATAAAGCACCTGTTGGCACTTTGTTTATGAGACAGTATCAGACTAAAGTCATGCATCTCAGGCCCATCAGTCCATGATGCTAGAGGGATTGGTCCAACTTGCATAATAACAACAAAAAAAGGTCCACTATAGCACATTCAAATAATACAGCCCAAAGCTCACCCCCAGGCCAGAACAAATACTGCTGTGGCTAACTATGTGTCAGGAATTCCATAGATGTTCCAATAACTAGTGATGATGTATGGCCCCTCTCAATGTAACAGTTCTTGACCAGAGTGTTTTCTAGTTGGGGATAATACAATGACACATAGTATCCATATCTCTCTGGGTAAAGTGTTTCCTTTAACAAAGGGACTCACTGTTTATTGCCCTCCAAAACATTGCAGGAGGAATGACATCAGGCTATTTACCCTTTAATGGATACGCACGATAATCAGAGAACAATTCCCTCTCGCCAACAGCTGATGATACGTTCAGACTCTGTGCCCCCCATAAACACTCGGTTTTATCGCCAGAAGAGCTTTAGAATAAGGGAAGGTTTTATAATTTTGGCTGACGGGTTATGTACCAGTGAATTGCACTATTGGTGGAGAAGACTATGAGAAAGGTGGTCACCGTGACCCCCAGGTAGAGGTAATCTTCCAGTGCCACATATTCTTCAAAACATGACCGGCTATTGACTTGTCCTCAAGCCAATATCTTACTGGCCTGCCAGTAAAATGCCAGCTCGGTGGTGAGTATGCTACCTAGTTAGTGTACACTGTCATAATCAAAGCATTGGACCTACAACATACTCCCGGGGTAGGGGGATGTATGACTTAGGAGGAAGAATGTCAGACGCGAACGGAGATCCACAAATATTAGCGAGCTTTTCTAAATTGCGTACTAATTCTGCTTATTTTTATTGGGTTTTTTTTACTACCATTGCCCTGTGCAAAAAAACCAAACTAGTGTTTATAAATTGTATTTAGTCATATAAACATAGCTTCGCTAATGTCGCATGAAGATACATTTTCACATGACTTTTGTAAATCAGTCATCTTTTGCCTTAAACTAAACATAAAGAAGAATTTAAAAAAAAAGTTATCTTCTGCCTTCCAAAAATGCATTATACTGTAAGTAATTACTGTTAGTAATTTCACTGTTGCTACATCTTTTATTTTGGAGAACATGTCGGGATTCCTTATCCGTTGTTGAGTTACTACTTATATATTTAATTTTGTGTCTTCCTCCCCAAAAAGGTATATTATAAGCGGTTTGTGGAATTCATTTTGCAGTGCATACTAGGGGATTCTTTCTTATAATTCTTGCATGCTAGTTGACGTATGTTTTAGTTTTAATTTTTTAGTTCGAGGATTGAATTAAAGTTTCTAAACTTTCTCTCTATACACAATCAGTGTAGGTCCATAGATATGTCCTAGGAAATCAAACTAATAAGGGATTTTATGTAATTAGTCAAACTAATAAGTGATTTTAATTAGTCTAAAGCCAGTAATATGTGGTCATGGTGTAAGAAGTCATGTGACTAAACACTGCATCTATATTGGCAGATGATGCTATTTTTGTACTGTAGACAAAAAAAAAACCATGCTCTACTGCGCTATGTCTGTACTTTTCTTTCTTTCTTTTTATTTAACAGCCTATGTCAGTGCAACTTGAGAGTAGAATTCAAGAATCTAATATTTGGTCATAGTGTACGAGGTGTGACTACACTATAAGTGCAGATGACGCTATTTTAGTTCTGCCGACGTGACACAGGGCCTATTGCACTATTTATGTACTTTTCCTTTTTTTTTTTTTTTTTTTAAATTCAGCCCATGTCAGAGCAACATCAGAGAAGAATTCAATCATTAAAGATTTGCTCTTTTGTTTCTTCAATATGTGACCCCAGCAATCTCTTTAGCAAGCCATGGTTTAGTACAACTGGCACACAGCAGCGGCTCGCCGATGGAAAAAAAAAAAAATCATAAAACAGATGGAAGCTTTACATTTTTTGTTTAGTTTTTAAGAGCAGTTTTTATAACATCGTTTAAAATCATCCTGATGCATCATTGTGTTTACACTTGGAGCTTTGTAGCTGAGATGTTTACAGTACAGGGAAATGTTTTAAGATATTTTATAGTTATGATATT